>JARKHS020003526.1:0-351485 GCA_030143305.2 Amblyomma americanum
ATAGGTTTTTTGAGGTAAAACCATGGCTTTTACGGCATAGTATTACCAGTGTTGGCGGACACCAGAAAACCGGTGAATCATCTTAAGTAGCAAGTTGGTTAACTAATTTTCAATAATTAACTTTTTAACTAGTAGAGTCGGGTGCCTGTCTAGTTGCAAATAGATATTTGTAGCTGGTCGCTAGTAATTACCATTCAGATTTTAGAATTTAGGAAACGCGATTATGCATGGCGCTGGGGCTCGACAAAATATGGCTGCATCGAGCCGAAATACATGTGCTTTCAAAAAGCATGCAGGCAAAGCAACCTTTCCAGTGCATGTAACTAGCCAAAAAATCCAAATTTTGTCCAGCCACAGCACCAAGGGTAATCACGTTTTCGAAATTATAAAAATAGTATGGCTATCACCAATGACCAGCTATGAATCTCTAATTGTAATTAGGCGTCTAACTCTACTACTTAAAAATATAATTATCAAAATTAGTTAACCAGCTTACTACTTAATACGATTAACCGGTTTTCCTGTGTCCGCCAACATTGGTAATACTATGCCGCAAAAACCATATTTTTACTCTAAAAAGACCATTTTTGAAAATTTTTGAAAGCCTTCCCAGAAACATCCTGGATATATCGTCTGCCGAACAATTACCACAGGAAGACGGCTGACTGGGCCAACGGCATTGCACAGCGGCCTCAAAATTTTCGGTACACTCTTTTCTTTGAATATCGAGAATCGTTAAAATACATCATAATCATCATCATCAGCCTGACTGCGCCCACTGCAGGGTAAAGGCCTCTCACATGTCTTTCCAATTAACCATATCCTTTGCCAGCTGCCCCCACCGTATGCCCACAAACTTCTTAATCTCATCCTTTCTGCCGCCCCTTTAAGGACCCTTAAGGACCAGCCCTTAAGGACCAGCGGTTATCTTGCCTTCGCATTACATGCCCTTCCCGAGCCCATTTCTCCCCTCTTGATTTTGACTGGAATGTCATTAATCCGCGTTTGTTCCCTCACACCCACTCTGCCCATTTCCGGTCCCTTGACGTTACCACCTATCATTTTTTTCTTTCCATGGCTCGCTGTGCTGTCCTTAACTGAAGCTGAACCCTTTTCGTTAGCCTCCACGTTTCTGCCCCGTAGGTGAGTACTGGTAAGATACAGCTGTTGTGCACTTTTCTCTTGAGGGTTATATTGGTAAACTGTCATTCATGATCTGAGAGAACCTGCCATATGCGCTACACCTCATTCTTGTTCTTCTAGTTATTTCCTATCTCATGATCCGGATCAGTGGCCACTACCTGCCCTAAGTAGACGTATTCCTTCTTTACCACTTCCAGCACCTCGCTCCCAATACACGATATATAAAAACGTATTTTCGATACTGATACTCCGATACTTGAATTTCGGCAAACGATATGTATCACCTATACACAAAATGTTTTAAAAGATAGTAGCGGAGATACGTGTGGTCTTCGATACTGCTGGTGCCTGATCTGTTGTTGCAGCAATCGCTCCACCGAACGTGGTTGATGACACGCGGCTATTTCCCAAGGCGACGGTGCGATGAGCTGCATGACCCACGCCATGCGCAGTAATGGTGGCTGAGCTGCGCTCACACCACTTTTCCCCTTGGCGCGCCCGTTTCCCCGAACACCTGTGCCTGGCACCGCCTTCTCCACTGCTCGGCGCCTCTTCTTCTCCCGCGGTTTATCATCGGTGTACGTTCCTGGGGCTTACGCGCACGGATGGCACCCCGTTAACTTAATTGTTTTGTTTGGTTCATTGCCGGGTTTGACGTCCCAAAGCGACTAAGGATATGATGGACGCCGTAGTGAAGAGTTCCGCAAACTTCGACCATTTGGTGTTCTTCAACGTTCACTGACATCGTGCAGTAAACGCCTGACCTCAATCATTTCGCCTCCATCGAAATACGACCGTCACGGCCGGTATCGAACCCGCGTATTTCGGGTTAGCAGCCGAGCGCCATAACCAGTGAGCCACCGCGGCGGGTACATCATGCGGTAATGTATATTACAGTTCTCACAGTAAAAAAAATATTACCACTGTTGCTTTATGCGTTCGCATTAGTGCTGTTAACAATGCCAATACACGTTAAAGATCCCTGGGTAGTAATAATACCGACCACCTTGTGTGGTAAAAACATTTATTGACCCCCAAAAATATTTGTGGTTTATGATTGTTTAAAGTCCCAATGCGACTCGGGCCATGAGGGACGCCGTAGTGAAGGGCTCCGAAAATTTCGACCAGCTGGAGTTCTTTAACGTGTACTGACATCGCACAGCACACAGGCTTCTAGAATTTCGCGTTCATCGAAATTCGACCTCCGCGGCCGGGATCGGGCCCACGTCTTTTGGGCCAGCAGCCGAGTGAGCCGGCGCGGGTGACCCACTGAGCCGGCGCGGCGGCTAATGAGCCCAAAAGAGAGAGACCAAGTGAGGGGTGTGTGTAGTAAATGGAAGAGGGAGCTAGGCCGCACTAAATGGACATGAGCCCTTAGGCCCCTGCGACCTCGGCGGCTCAGCGCGCCAGACGGAGTTGAGGCTCCGGCTGTGAACCGAGCAGCACGTTCTCCCACCACTGCGGAAGTTCGAGTCCCACGTATGGTGGCGCGGGTCTGTTTGCATAGGTTCGATGGGTGTGAGTAAAGACCGCTTTAGGGTGGCCGCATAAACGGCACTTTGGTTGCCCCTCGGTGGAGTGAATGAATGCGTTGAGGTAGTGCGTACACTCTAAACACGAATACGCATATATGGGAGCAAAAGGGGGGTAACCTGTCCCCTAGCGCAATCTTTCTTTAAGTCGGTGCGCTAGAGGACCGGTTAGTCCTTTCTACTCCTTTCTGTTTAGCGTCTATGAAGAGTTTCAGTTTGCAATTGCAGTCAAGTGACCTGCTCGGCCTGATTTAGAGTATGATTAGGGGGACTGTTGGGATCTTTAAAGTGGACTGGCGGTGGTGGTGAAAACTTTAATTCAACAATGAGAAAAGGTGAAGCCCGTGGGCTCCCTAAAATAGGTGTCGTCCCTAGTCCAGGAAGTCAATGGTCGAAGCCGCTGCTCGAGCCCGTTGGATCAGAGGTGGTTGTTGCTCTAATCCGGAGCTGCTCAGCAGGGTCGCCTCCCGGTCCTCTCGAGTGGGGTGGCAAATAGGGGATAGATTGGGATTCCGTTGGCAGGCCCAGACCGCGTGTGATCTACCTAATCACCCCAGTGCTGGCATTGCCCATTGATATTTGGGATCGAAGTGTTTTATTATAGCTGGGCAGCAGAGAGCAGCGTATTGGTTTGTAGGAGCCGAAGGACGCGTTCCTCTGTTGTGGATAGGCCTTTCGCCGGGGGGTGTACACTCAGTGCAGCTGGCGGTAGTAAATCCCGGATTACACTGAAACGAAGTAGAGTTTAGGACGTTCAGTCTGCTCAGAGTAACGGGGAGGTTCCTGGTGAATGAGTACGCTGGTCGCTGCATCTGCAGCTTCGTTACCTCGGAAGCCCTGATGGCCTAGAGCCCAGATTATTCATTTTTGGTGCGGGATCCCGGTCCCTGATGCAAAGTCTCAGAATTCTTTGGGCCAGCGGAGAGATTTTCCCTCCCAAGCAGCTTTCACAGGCACTTCGACAGTCTGTGAGTATGCAGTTGGATTTAGGGTCTGCAACCGTCAAGGCGATAGCGACCTCCTCTGCTTGGTTTGGATCCGCGGCTCTAAATTAGAGTCTGTCCGCCTGAGTTCTCTGATGTACAACCACCGCCGTGTAATATCCCCTGTTGTAATATCCCCTGGGCGATGGCCCGGCTACATCAACATAGTAAACCCCAGAACGAGAGCCAAGCTGTCTTTCTTGCGCTTTGGCACGCGCCTATCTTCTGCCTTCACGTGTTTTCTTCGTCATATTGCGAGAGAGGCGGGGGCACCCAGAGTTTGTTGCGCCAAAGCTGTGGGATGCTCTCTGTGTGTTCAGTTTCGCGGTCGCGTTGAATGCACAGACGGTCCAGCAGGCGGCGCCCCGGGCGTGTACTGATTTGTGAGGTGCGCCTCCCTGAGCTCTTGAATATAGTTAGGGACCCCCAATGCAGATAATTTCTGGTTGGAAGTGCGGTTGGGAAGGTCTGAGGCGCGTTTGGTTACTTTTCCGAGGATTGCATCAGCCCTTTTCTCTTCGTGTTTAGTCATTCTTAAATACGGAGCAGATTAAAAAATCCTCCTAGTTACTAAGGATATACTAGCTACAAAAAACTCCGCGTTTGTTTGAGACTCGACGGATCATAGGTCCTACCTGTTCCCCAACTTTGCGTAGCTTGTCCAACGTAGTTCCGTTTTTGCTTTTGTTATGTATGAGAAGGCCCAAGGTTCTCCAAGAGAACTCCCGGATGGGGGACCCTGATAAAGTCAAATACAGGGTCGTCCTGTCTGTATTGTTTGCTCGGATAAATAGGACTTCCGATTTAGCTGGAGCGCGCCTTTACCCTCGCCCATGTAAAGGCCTTAAGAAGGCGGATGAGCGGCTCCTTCTCCGCCTTCTCACAAATACATTGCTGTGCCCAGCAGCACTAAAACATTTTGACCCCTCCTTTAACGGCAGCTGCCCGCACTGTAATAATAATAATTGGTTTTGGGGGAAAGGAAATGGCGCAGTATCTGTCTCATATATCGGCGGACACCTGAACCGCGCCGTAAGGGAAGGAATAAAGGAGGGAGTGAAAGAAGAAAGGAATAAAGAGGTGCCGTAGTGGAGGGCTCCGGAATAATTTCGACCGCCTGGGGATCTTTAACGTGCCCTGACATCGCACAGCACACGGGCGGCTTAGCGTTTTGCCTAGATAAAAACGCAGCCGCCGCGGTCTGGTTCGAACACTCACCCCCAACCCCGCACTGTAGAGCGGTGTCTTCTGACACCTATCACATGTTGTGGGCCTGCCCCTTCAACCCGGCTATTCCCCCCATCCCCATCCCAGCCCGGGAGGACTCGGAGGCGAGCCTGCTCGGCTGCCACGACTTGAAGGCCCAACAAGCCTAATCTGGCGCGTCCGGGCGGCGACCACCGCCACTGGGGTTCCAAACTAGGGACCTCCACCTAGTGCTTGTAAGGATCGGTCCCTTCCGGACTGATCCGAACATACCTCCTGTCCCAGCCTAAAACATGTTTCCCCCCCCCCCCCCCCCCCCCCCCCCCCACTCCACCACCACCACAATCGCATATAGGCGTCCACAACGGAGGCGGCCTGCTGGAGACGGTCTTCCATTTCGTCTATGCTGCCCTAATTGCCCTATGCTGCCCTCAGGTCGAGCAGAAAGAGCTCAGCGGGCAATTTCCTTTTTCCAAGATGCTGCTGAGAGCTCTGTATTCTCTGTGTGCGCTACTGCCCCTGCCCGACAGCCGTCTCCTTGGTGGACGGAGGAGTGTGAGAAAGCTTATCGCCTTGGAAAAGCAGCATGGAAAAGCCTTTCCTATAATCAGAGCCCAGCTAATTGGATAAATTATAAGTTCTACTCTGCATCTTTCAAATAGAACTGTTAAGAAAGCAAGGGAGGATTATAATCAAAATTTAAACACGTATCTCTCTAAACCTCAGAATAAGAAGGCTTTACATAGATTCATGGCGCAGAATAACAACTCTCCGGCCTCCAACCGCATAAAGCCAATGGTATTGTCTCCGCAGGAAGCTAAGCACCACCTTGAACGTATCGCTCAGGGGCTGGCTTTACGTTTCCAAGTGCAGCAAACGGATCCTTTGCACACTCTCACCCCCTGCTCGGACTATCCCGAGGTGGACGTGTCGGAACTCCTCCCAATTGTTTCCTCGATGCAGTCTGCTTTCCCGGGATCTGATGGGATTACTATGGGCATGTTAAAGATTTTAGCGCAAGACTTTCCGACTCACCTTCTGGATATTGTAAATGCGTCATTGGGAAAACTCTTGCATTCCTTACAGTTGAAAATTGCGAGAATAATTTTACTTTTGAAAAATGCAGAGAATGGATTTCATTCAGACAATTATCGGCCGACTGCTTTAACCTTAAATTTAGTAAAGCTAATAGAAACAGTAGTACACAGGCGCCTCAAAGAGCATGTTCATCACGTTAACGGCCTCAGCTTCGCACAGATTGGCTTTCGTCGCGGTTGTTCCATATGGTCCGCGTATGTGGATCTAGAGAGCCGAATACGACTCTCAATGCGCAAGAGAGAAGTTGCTGCCTTGGTGACACTTGATGTTGATAAAGCCTATGACAACGTTGAACATACGGTCCTTATTAACAATCATGCTCAGCTACATCACCGCACTACATCTAAGCTTGGATTTGTGAATTCTTAAAAGATAATTTTTTCTTCTGCACAGGCGGATCTTACTGTTCTAATACCTATGTCCAATCAAGAGGTGTGCCGCAAGGATCTGTTTTGTCTCCACTGCTTTTCAACGTATTGGTTCGGGACATACCCATTCATCCAAACTTTGCAGTTTGTGTATACGCAGATTATATAGCTTTTTTCGCATAAGCAAAGGATATCCATGCACTATAAGAGTGCTTGCAGGCATACCTGAATGCTATTGAAGTCTGAATGAACCAAATTAATTTATCACTTAATGTCAGCAAATGTGGCGTGCTGGTATTTTGTCCTTTGTACATCTCGCTAGTATACCGCTCCACTCCAATTCCGCAGGTGGATTCGGTTAAATACCTAGGCGTTACTTATGATAAAAGTTTGGACTGGCGACACCATATTAAGAATAATGTTGTTAAAGGGGAACGTGCTCTGGGCCGGTTGACATGAGCTGGCTATAAAAAGCTTGGCATGCGTCGTGACACGTTACTGTTGCTCTATAAGGCTTATATGAGACCAATTCTGGAATTTGGTTGTGCCTTGTTCTCTGGTAGCGCTAACCACAAGCTGCAGCCATTAGCTTTACTGGAAAGGCGTGCCGTACGGCTATGCCTCGGGCTCCAAAAATCAGCTTCAACCGCTTTATCTGGAAGTCCGTATTCCCGATCTCTCTTCCCGCTTCCAACCTCTAACAGTGCATACTGTCCGCAGGTCCTTTGATCCGGCCCCCGGCGTTCGTAATCCCATTTTTCTATCCCAACCACACCTGTTTTTCACTAATCATTGGACACGCTATCAGCTTCCGCAAGTTAGGCTCACACAGCGTCTGTTAGCCCTGCTTCAGGTTGATCTGACCTCCTTGCATTTAGTTGCAGATAGGCAGGCTGACCCCGTCTTCTATTATGACCATATTTTCCCGTTCCATGCGAAACATATGCCCGCAAATATCCTAAATGGTCTCCTTTCTGAATACCTACAGATTTTCCTCTTCATACTGTTATCTTCACTGGTGCCTCCGGCAGCTGTGAGAAGGCGGCGGTTGGGATATATTCGCAGGAGGTGGCTTGGAGCTATTCCGTTTGTGTACCTGATTATACTCCTATATTCTTCGCAGAGTTTCTGGCCATTGGTTTGGCTCTTCTCAAACTTCCTAGGCATGTAGCACGGGTTCTTATTCTTGCAAACTGCCTTTCAGTTCAAGTCTCTCTCCAAAATTCGGGGAATCATTATTGAATCGTTCGCTTAGATTTTTTGTTCCGTGCACAGTGCGCGAGATCCGCTTTGTCTGGGTACCTGGGCATTCGGGCGTCTGTTTTAACGAGGTGCCTGATTCATTGGCAAGGTCAGCTCTCAGCGCTACTGTAATCTATCCCGTCCCTCACCTCATTCTGCTAGAAACTTCACGTTTCCAGCGCTTCCAACATATTTCAGTCAACCTGAGTGATCCATTGCTCAATACCGTGGATTTTAACCACTTAAAATTCTCATGGAATATCCGGCGATGTAAATCAAGGCTTTGTGAGGTGTCAATGACGCTTGTGCGATGCAGAATCCCTCACTTAAATTTGTACTTATGCAGATGTGCGTTCGCTGCGACAAACCTTTGTGTATCATGTGGGCAAGTTGAAACAATAGATCATTTTCTCCTCTCTTGCCGGCGGTTCGCAGTTCAGAGAAAACAGTATTTGGAGGTCCCTCTTTCGAGGTTAGGACTCCCTCTGTCTCTTCCAGTTATTCTTTCGTTCGGTGCGAGCGCAACGGGATTCCCGTTAAGCAGTGTCTGCGGCTACCTTCATGATTACATAAGTGCAAGTGATCGATTATCTTGTTAGCTGTATACAAAATTTTGTCGCATGTCCAAAATTGCTCGATTCTACTCCTGGTAATTCATATTTCTTTAATTCATTTGACTTTTTCAATTTTTATATTGATTTAGTGTTCTCACGCCTATTTTTCCCCGCGCAAATACCTCATTGGGATTATCTACTGAACCATGGCCAATCCCCCTGCGTGGGTATGTGCCATGTGTACTAAGAAAAAGAAGAAGAATAAGACCGACGCTGCGAGACGGCGTCCAGAGAAAAACGAGTGATCCGGGGTTTATATTCGACTGCCCGATGACGGCGGTCGTAGGCGGACTTCTGGGAAGCTTGAGAGGCATTGAGCCGACTACTGGCTATTTTCCGCGCCAGCGTTGCTTTGGCGATGGCGTCCCGAGCGTAAGCAGTAGTGGGGACGGAAGAAGGCGGCATGAGTGTGTCCATAGGCAAGGTGGGGTGCCGACCAAACAAAAGGTAGAAAGGGGAATAGCCGGTTGTGTCATGCCGTGAAGAGTTAAACGCAAAAGTCACATAAGGCAAGGCGGCGTCCCAATCTCGGTGGTCTGGCGAGACGGCATTGCTAACATGCCGGTGAGCGTGCGGTTGAACCGTTCCGTAAGCCCGTTGGTTTGTGGATGGTAAGCTGTCGCGAGCTGGTGCTGCGTGCCACACGAACGAAGAATGTCATTAATCACTCGGGACAGAAAATAACGACCGCGGTCGGTGAGCAGTTGACGAGGGGCGCCATGGAGAAGAATGACGTCCTGGAGAAGAAAATGAGTGACATCGGTAGCGCAGCTGTGGTAGGCAAAGCACGCGTAATGGCGTACCGAGTCGTGTAATCAGTTGCGACAGTGATCCACTTGTTGCCGGACAGGGACGTGGGAAAAGGGCCAAGAAGGTCGAGGCCAGCACGGTGAAACGGTTCCTGAGTTACGTCGATGGGTTGTAGATGACCGGCAGGCGAAGTGGAGGGCCTTTTCCGACGTTGGCACAGGTCGCAAGCCGCAACATAACGCTTGACGGAACGATACAGACCAGGCCAAAAGAAGCGGTGCCGCACTCGAACGTACGGGCGGGACACGCCAAGGTGGCCGGCTGTCGGCAGATCGTGCAATTCTTCAAGGACAGAAGAGCGTAGACGTTGGAAGGAAGGAAGGAAGGAAGGAAGGAAGGAAGGAAGGAAGGAAGGAAGGAAGGAAGGAAGGAAGGAAGGAAGGAAGGAAGGAAGGAAGGAAGGAAGGAAGGAAGGAAGGAAGGAAGGAAGGAAGGAAGGAAGGAAGGAAGGAAGGAAGGAAGGAAGGAAGGAAGGAAGGAAGGAAGGAAGGAAGGAAGGCCTCAGACGTTGCTGGCACATACCCACTACAGGGGAGGGGCCAAGACACAGGCGGTTAATAGGAAAGTTTTGACGGTAAAAGGAGTGGTAATAGTATGTAGTCTGATAGATTGCAAGACGGAAGGACAAGGGTCCTGTTAACTTGGAGATCGAAGACGGAACAATGGCTTAATGTGCATAATAGTATACAATGCCTATAATTTTTCAATGTCGTACTGACTGAGAGCGGGAAAAAGAAATTAGGATGGGATTCGCTGCATTTCTTGAAGAAAATTTTGCACAGCAGAGCGCACACTCCTGTTGTTTCGTCCAAGCAAAGAACCGTCAATGGAAAGAACAACCGTGGAGGACGCAGGCAAGCCCCGTTGATGAAATGGAATTTGCAAAAGACGCTTCCTCAAATGAGAGAAGCGTCGGCAGAACAGCAGGAAGTGATCTATTGCCTCAGGTTCGGCAAAAAAAGGGCACACTGGGGAAGCCGCCAGGCCAGATCTGTGAAGGTAGAAATTTATAAAGGGAACCCGGCGACGCAAGCGCGTGAAAGAGACCTCTAGTCGGCGTGAGCGCCAGTCTTTGCTACTGCAAGGATGCAGAAGATGCTGATATTCGGGAGATGATGTAAGAGCCGAGGCAGCAAATTCCTGAAATATTATGTAGCTGCGAAACCTCACCGCAGCTGTATATGCACACGTTGGCAGGACAGCAACAATTGGTCCGCAGAGAGAGGCTCTTGCTAAGGAATCTGCAACCTCATTTAAGTGAAAGCCCATGTGACCTGGTACCCGAAGCAACCTTACCGAATTTAGATGGAGCGGAATCAGGAACTTGAAGAGGCGTAATGCCCGAGACTCAGTGGGTGAGGATAATGGAGAGGAAATGGACAGAGGGTCTGTCATAACCACGACCTGGGAAACGGTAGTTTCTAATTTTCGTAAGGCTAAGATTACTGCTAATAATTCAGCCAGAAAAATTGGAGTGAAGTCAGGAAGACGGAGAGGAAAAGACCAATCCAGCGAAGGCGAAAAAATTCCCACACCTGCCTTTTCGCGATCCTGCGAGGCATGCATTGGTGGCAATAAGAACATGAGAGGAAAAGGACCTTAGGTGGTCCTGCAACAGACCCTCAAGAAGCGGGAAAAGCTGCAGCTTTGCATTCGATGGGAAAATGTCATCGAATTCAATCTGGATAGATGAAGAGTTGTTATACATTTGGCGGACATCTGTGAAATGAATATTTATGGGATCAAGGAGGGACTGCACGTAACATATCTGCGGAGCATGAAAACGAGACCAGGAGGCACTTAAAAAGGCGGAAGGTTGACTAAGAAATATTATACTGGTAGCGTGAAGAGGTGATTCGCACAATTTTAAAAATGTTTGAACTGTTAAAAGGTGAAACCTAGCTGATAACGATGGGATTCGCGCCTCAAGGTGCAGAACAGCATTGGCGACATATTTTGGAAGCCCCAGACAAAGGCGCAACGCCTCACGCTCCAACAGCACAAGAGGGCGAAGTTTATAGGCAGGAGCTGCTGAGAATAAAACACACCCGGACTCGAAAGTTGGGCGGACGTACATTTTATAAATCATCAGAAGTGTATGCCTTCTCATGCCTGAGCTAGCACTACAAAGCCTACGCAGGATGCCAATGGCCCGAACTCCTTTTGCAGAAAGTTGCTCAATGTGTGGCTGCCAGGAAAGAGTAGAGTCGTATATTACACCGAGATACTTCACAGTCTGAACTTGAGGTATTATGTTATTTCTATCGGCCAGGCAGATATTTACAGGAACAGAAACCGGAAATACTAACAATGCACATTTCTTCACATTAAGGGACAGATGAATTCTTCCTAACCAGTTGTCAAGAACACTGAGGTAATTTTGCAGGGTGCGATAAAGAGTGTGAATGTCACCTGCTGATGCAAAAAATGCAATATCGTCGTCGTACACTTAAGTTTTCACATTTTGAATGCATGGAATTGAGCTCAGAAAAATGTTAAAAAGAACAGGTGAGAGAACTGATCCTTGCGGTACACCTCTTGTCTGTGGAAATCTCCTTGAGGAAACACCATTTTGGCAGCAGTGAACTTCTCTATTTTCCAAACAAAATAGAAATTCAGGCTACAAAATAGCTTGGGAAGTTCAGTTCCTGTAATCTTAGTAACAGAGTCGAGTGCTCAATGCTGTCGCATGCTTTACTGACATCCAAGCTGACAAGCGCAGCAAACTGTTTTCTATTGCGAGCTAATTTAATACGACTCTCTACGTCAGTATGAGCACACCAAATTGAACAACCCTGCCTGAAACCAATTTGGCATGGATTCAAGAGAGAATTTTCCGAAATGAATGACATGACACGGCTGAGAAGGACCCTTTCCACCAATTTCACTAGGTTTGATGTTAATGAAATAGGTCGTTTGTTGTCTAAAGTTAAGCCCTCCCCTTGGTTTTTAAGCAATGGAACTATTTCAGCAAGAAGCCACTCATGAGGTATCCAAGGACCTTTAATAGAATGGTTAACTAGAGCCAACAGGTCTGCAGGAGATTCATTGAACAAAATTTTGATCTAATTGAACTAATTGAACTAATTGGTCGATGATCACTGTTTGTTGCACAGTCAACAGGCGCCCAAGACATAACAGAGACTCTTGGTGAGGAAAAAGTTAAATCCAAGGCAGAGCGGCATTGACTCCGAACAAACGTAGGCAATCCGGAATTGTTGCAGATCAAGTTGTTGTCAGAAGCCCAATCAAATAATATAGACGCCACATAGTGCGAATTGAAGTCTCCAAGTAATAGAACCTGAGATCGGCTACCAGACATGAGTGAGTCAAGGAGCCGAGTGTCACGCACACCAGACCGGAAATATGCATTAGCTACCGTAAAAGGCTGTTGACATGGGACACTGAGGTCAACCGCAAGGATTTCACATTCATTGTCCGCATATTGGAAAGAAATGCATGCCCTGTGGCAAAACTTTGTAGAGATGAGCACTAACAACCCTCCCCCTCGTGATAACCGGTCAAGCTGGAACGGGCGTTAATCCTTAAGATGATAATTGAAATTTGTAGTTAGCCATGTTTCCTGTAAAGCAACTAAATTTGGTAGAAGCTGATTGCACAGGCAATTTAAATCTGTTGAAGCTGAGAATATAGATCGACAATTCCACTGGAGTACACTTAAGAACCCTATCTTGGCGGGAGTGCCGCAGCCGTTACTGCCTTTTCTAGAATCCTGGTCTTAGCATTTTGACTTGCGCTACATTTCTTTGTCTTTGACTGGGGGCAAGATGAACCTGCAATATTCAGAGGAGACCCACTTCGTTTCTGGGCGCGGAGATCGGACTCCATATCATACAGTCCATAGAGGATGCGTCTATAACGCTGTTCGAAGGAGAGGCCTGAGAGGTCTTTTGTTCCTCACATTGTTTTTGGCCCTGTGGAGCGGAATCGATTACTACAGAAGGAGGAGTAGACGTTGGGGTAAGACTAGCGGCACCGAGAACTACTTCTTCACCTTAGTAACCATGGCACATACCCACGCAGGGGGATTGGCCAAGGTTCAGTAGATAATCCCAATGATGTATTTGCGAGGGGGAAAATAGACGTGAGAAGACTGAATCCAGATAAAAATTGGAAAATTCAAATGAATTAAAGAAATATGAATTACCAGGAGTAGAATAGAGCAATTTTGGACATGCGACAAACTTTTGTATACAGCTAACAAGATAATCGATCACTTGCACTTATGTAATCATGAAGGTAGCCGCAGACAATGCTTAACGGGAATCCCGTTGCGCTCGCACCGAACGAAAGAATAACTGGAAGAGACAGAGGGAGTCCTAACCTCGAAAGAGGGACCTCCAAATACTGTTTTCTCTGAACTGCGAACCGCCGGCAAGAGAGGAGAAAATGATCTATTGTTTCAACTTGCTCACATGATACACAAAGGTTTGTCTCAGCGAACCAACATCTGCATAAGTACAAATTTAAGTGAGGGATTCTGCATCGCAGAAGCGTCATTGACACCTCACAAAGCCTTGATTTACACCACCGGATATTCCGTGAGAATTTTAAGTGGTTAAAATCCACGGTATTGAGCAATGGATTTCTCAAGCTGGCTGAAATATGTTGGAGAACACAGCACGGAGAACACAGCCAGAACTTCGTTGTCGTCTTCGTCTCCTTCCACTCGTTCAATCGCTCATTGTCGTCGTCGTCTACCCGCTTCACTATATTAAAATATAAAAACGAAAATAGGAGTGTCGTTTGTTGACGAAAATGGTGCTGGTCTAAAAACCAGATGGCGCCACTAAGCTGAAGTTATCGCTGCGTCTCAGTTTGCATGCACTGAACTAAAGGTGAGGATGTAAGAGTGTAAATTCCCGCAAAACGCAATTGATTAAGATATTGTTCGGCCGCAGGCCGTCTTTCGTTTTGTTTTTGTTATTCCTGCGGCATATAGCACCCCCTCGAAAATATTTCTGGCTCCACCACTGGTCTCTGATGTATGCATATGTAAATGTTTTCCTACCGCAATCAGTGTCGCTTCAGTTGGCCAGGATGCTCTCATGCTTAACATTATCGAACGCACCCCTAATGTAGAGAGCAAGAACTGCCCTGTCACTGTGCGTCGAATAGATGGGTTTGGTTGGTTGGTTTTTGGGGGAAAGGAAATGGCGCAGTATCTGTCTCATATATCTTTGGACACCTGAACCGCGCCGTAAGGGAAGGGATAAAGGAGGGAGTGAAAGAAGAAAGGAAGAATAGGTGCCGTAGTGGAGGGCTCCGGAATAATTTCGACCACCTGCGGATCTTTAACGTGCACTGACATCGCACAGCTCACGGGCTCCTTAGCGTTTTTCCTCCATAAAAACGCAGCCGCCGCGGTCGGGTTCGAACCCGGGAACTCCGGATCAGTAGTCGAGTACCCTAACCACTGAGCCACCGCGGCGGGGCCAATGGGTTGAATGAATTCTCGATTTTGTTGAAGGGGGATGTCTTGTGCAGACAAATACGGCCTTAAACCAAACATGGTATGTATCCCTTACTTTCGGGGCAAGGAGAGAGGCGGTCTCTAATCATGGTTTCCGTGAGTTTGTCTACACACCAGCACCAACATATTCGCAAAAAGTGGGTTCGTTGGAACTTTGAATCCAAAAACAGAAAGGCACAAGTGCAGCCGCTTCTAAACGCACGAGCACGCGGGCACTTGCCAACTACGTAATCAGCAAGGAAAGTCAGGATTCAACTGACCTATGTTCACAAGCTACTAAAAACCGATACAAAACAAACACTCTTGGGTCTGGACTGCCATGCCGTCAAACGTCGCAACGCTGCATGGAACTAAGCCGCCGCGGTGGCTCAGTGGTTATGGTGCTTAGCTCGTGACCCGAAAGACGCGGGTTCGATCCCGGCCGTGGCAGTCGCATTTCGATGGAGGCGAAATGCTCTAGGCCCGTGTACTGCTGTGCGATGTCAGTGCACGTTAAAGAACCCCAGGTGGTCGAAATTTCCGGAGCCCTTCACTACGGTGTCCCTCATAGCCCGAGTCGATTTGGGACGTTAAACCCCATAAAACATAAAGCTTAAACTGTGTGGCACCTGTGGAGGAAAAATAAAATGGAAATTGATGGCTGCTGAATATCTGACTTGAATTAATCAGACGATATTCAAAATGATTTGAAGGAATTGGACGACAAGGAAATAAATGGTTTATCGCAGCCAAAGCTTTGCAATTTGTGTTAGTTAATTCAGTTCGTCAAACCAAATCTGTGATGCCACCGGAGCCCAAATGCTGACGCAAACGTATTCATATAAATAGCATTGGTTGCCCGTGATTTTTTCTTCATACATAATTCATCGTTCGTGGAAATGAGAGGGAAAGAAGGAAAAAGGGGATAAGTGGACTGCGTGAGATTTAGATCAGATTGTTATATCTCTATATCATTGGAAATGTCTTATCAGTGTCGTAGTTTGGTAGTGCCCAGTGATTCAGCGCAGCACTGCTGCTCATACACATGAAAGATGAGATTTGTGTTTATCTTGAAAATGAGATCGTTGGGAGCCCTCCACTACGACATCTCTTTCTTCCTTTCTTCTTTCACTCCCTCCTTTATCCCTTCCCGTACGGCGCGGTTCAGGTGTATTCACTAAGATATGCGAGAGAGTTACTGCATCATTTCCTGCCCTCAAAACCAATTTTCATTTGTTTTTCTTTAGACGCATAAAAGCCGCTCCGTTTTTTATTTGTATCGGATTTTGTATCCGACTATAGCTCGTAAGCGTGTGAGGGCAGCACACATGTTAAGGTCGCCTCCCCGCGCTTGTATAGCTCTATTCAAACTCAAGTAGTAGTGAGATTAACGCATTTAGACGAAGGCGTAGGCAAAGGATGCGCGTGTGCAGCGCGATGCCAGTGCATACTCGCTGCAATAGCTCAGTGGTTACAGCGTTCGGCTGCTGCGCTCTGATGCGGGATGGAAATTGGTTTTGAGGGAAGGTAGGGACCCGCCGCTGTGGCTCAATGGTTAGAGCGCTCGACTGCTGATCCGGAGTTCCCGGGCTCGAACCCGACCGCGGCGGCTGCGTTTTTATGGAGGAAAAACGCTAAGGCGCCCATGTGCTGTGCGATGTTAGTGCACGTTAAGATCCCCAGGTGGTCGAAATTATTCCGGAGCCCTTCACTACGGCACGTCTTTATTCCTTTCTTCTTTCACTCCCTTTTTATCCCTTCCCTTACGGCGTGGTTGAGGTGTCCAAGGATATATGAGACAGATACTGCGCCATTTCCTTCCCCCAAAAATCAATTTAAAAAAAAAGGTAGGGGCGCAGTAACTGGATAACTTCTCGATGGACACCCGATCCTGATTGTGAAGGAAAAGGAGAAGGAAATTAGTGAAAGAAGGAAGAGAGAAAGAGGAACCGTATAGTAAAGGGCTCCGGTAAATTTAAACCACCTGGGGTTCTCCATGGTACAATGGACTCAAGAATTTCGCTTCCATCAAAACGCGGCCGCCACGGCCGGGTTCGAACCAGCGTCCTCGGGCTTAGAGGGCGGGAGATCAAATCGCGGCATAGGTGGCATTGTTTCCATATGTAGGCGAAATGCAAGACGCCCGTGTGCTGTGGGATGTGAGTGCACTTTGAAGAACCCCAGGTGGTCGAAGTTATTCTGAAGGCTGCCACTATGACGCCGCTTTCTCTCTTCCTTTTATCACTTCCTCGTTTGCCCCCTTTCTTCGGCACGGTTGAGGTGTCCACTGAGAGGAAGACAAATCACGACGTCCTTTAACCAATTTTTCAGCTCATGCAAAAGTGCCCCCGACCGGTCGAAATTATTCTGACGACAAATCTTTTAATGCGATAGCATTAATAGTCCCATGTGTGCGCGCGTGTGTGTGTGCGTGCATGCTTGTGTGTGTGTGCGGGCGTGTCTTAAGTGTTAAGTGCCTGTGGCGAAATTTTTTTTCTGCTCCTTTTTTCACTCCCTCGTTCATCCCTTGCCTCCCGGCACCAGCCGCGGTGGCCATTTGCTCGGCTGCTGAACCCGAGGAGGCGCGGGTTCTATTCCGGCCACGATAAACGCGTTTCAGTAAAGGTCGGTTTGCTTAGAGTGAGTGAGTGAGTGAGTGAGTGAGTGAGTGAGTGAGTGAGTGAGTGAGTGAGTGAGTGAGTGAGTGAGTGAGTGAGTGAGTGAGTGAGTGAGTGAGTGAGTGAGTGAGTGAGTGAGTGAGTGAGTGAGTGAGTGAGTGAGTGAGTGAGTGAGTGAGTGAGTGAGTGAGTACGCAGTACGCGAACAAAACATATCCACTGCTTTCTTTCTCTACTTTCTTTTCCCACCAACAGTTGTCCGCTTAATTCCTTTTCTTCCCTGTCCTTTCATGCCGTTATTCTAGCACGATATTTTGGACCACTGAAACTACTCCTCAAATTTTATCCCGCTTGGGCAGATACAGCACGAATTCAAGTAGTTTCGTGCCTCACTGCCGGCATCTGCATGTGTGTGGGTCTGATATTGAAGTGGTCTGCTCCAGCGAGAGGCCATCGTAGTTTCCGCCAGCTTCTCGGAATGCGTATTGCAGGAAGCCCAGCCAGTTGGGGAGGTATGAGATTGCCTCGCATCTGTTGACGCTAAAGGGAAGGATTAATTAGCGCGCGTCCAATGCGAGAGCAATAGCTGCTGGCCAGTACTCGTGGCCGTCGGGCTCGCCAAGCGAGTGGCAGCCGAACGTGTGCCGCTACAGGAAACGAAGCAATGAAGGGGGATATGTACACGTTCCTCGTCGGGCTGCTGACTGCGAGCGTCTCGCTTACTCCACGAGAGTGAATTAAGTGGAAATAAATGAACTGGGGCCTCCACATTCTACCTTGGCGTGAGTTGGTGTTTTAGAATGTGTTTGGAATTTCCTCCCCTTACCACCGATACGCTTTCACACGGGCGTGGAAAGGCGGCAGTGGCCCCCATTTAACAGGCATTGGGAAAAAGAGGCTTATACTTCGTCCCCTATTTTTTCCTTACAACCAGGAGACATGGCACTAGTGTTATCGTGACCTTTGGCACCCCTTATGGAGACCTGTACCCGTTATGCCCCCACCCCTCCCACCGAGGGCATCAAGAGCTACATTTGGGCGAGTCGAGTGCGGCCAGTGATTCTTGCCCAAATTTGAGCTTTCATTATTTTTTTATGCAAAACAAGGAGAGAAAAGTTACAAGCTCCCAGTTCTGTTTTCTAAATGTTACCAGTAAAGATCAGCCTAACCAACTGCTTTTAAAATTTTCAATTATGCACATACTTCTAGAACCAATCAGATCCGCCGAAATCTAGCACGAGCACACGTGAAGTCTGGTTAAGTCGTGAAGACTAATGCGCTTGCTTATAAAGTTTAAATCAAGACTGCACGCGGCAACGACACAATGGAAGGAATGAGGCGCGTAGATACCTTTAATCCCGGTTCTTACGTTAAAACCAAGAAAGAAGAGTGACCGCGGGCAAATACGCAAGCAGCTGTTAAAAACAAAGGATTTGACCGGAACGATTGCAGATAAGAGCAAAAAGCCCGATAGAGACTGCTGTCCTTAGGCTGCCTGGCAGACAAGTTATCTCGTGTAGATCCCTTAACTGTCCCACACGTCTGCACGACGCACCAAAACGCAGATTTGGCTACCACGTTGACGCACAGTGCTTCACTAGAGCAATTCATTTCATTTCTTTTTCTTTGCAAGATAAACCAGGCAGTTTTTCTCGTCGTTGCTGCGCCTTTGTAACCAGATGAGGCGTCGCCGTCATCGCCCTTGCTAAGCAACCGCAGCGCCAGTGCCCCTCGTGGCGAGCGTGGCAAGCACAGCACGCGGGACGGCGTGCACAGCAGCAGCTCGTGCGGCCTGGCCTGCAGCCGTTCGGAACCCGGGACCCGCCCCTTGCAGAGAGCTGAGCAGCTACGATGCCCGAGGAGTCGAACAAGGCGGCCGGCGACACCATGGAGACCAGCGCTCTGGGCAAGGACGGCAATATGAGCGAGACGTCGGCCAACAAGCAGCAGAGCCCATCGTCGCTGAAACGGCACCTCCGAAAGACCTACGGCCGCCGCCCCATGGAGCTGGTGAACCGCTACTTCCGCTCCATGTTCGACCTGGCCTCGTACGCCAACAACGCGGCGTTCCTGATGCGCTGCCGCGCCATGCGAGTCGTGCCGCGGGTTTACCGCGTCGAGTGCTGCGACATCAAGAACACCCGTCACGTAGTTCGCATCCTGGACGAGTGCAGCTACAGGCTCATGCTGGCTGACCTGGACTACAACCGCCTGCGGAAGGTGCAGGTTTCGCGGCTCCTGGAGCGCCTTCACGAGAAGCTCGAGAAGACCATGTCTCCGGAAGACCTGAGGAACGTGGTGATTTTGGCTAAGGCAAAGTACGAGAACATTTTCGAAGCCACCCGAGACAAGCAGCGTGCCATGTTCGCCGATCTGCTTAAGGAGTACGAGATCGAACCGAAGAAGACCGAAGAGAACGAAGAATGACGCGGCGGCTGACACACTCCCACGAGAACAGAAAAGCCGGCCTAGACTTCTGTCCCTACCTGCTCATGTCTTTTTTTTTTTTTGCCGGTGTGACAAGACAAGTGCGCCAAGAAAGCCTTCAAACATTGAGCATCGCTGCAGCTACAAGCTGACTGCAAGTCCAGATGATGGCTTTCGAGAACTTTGGTCTTCAAACAAGCGAGGAGGCTTGTTTCTGTTTCTCCTTTGTTATCTTGGCGTTGCACTTTAACGTTAAAAGAATAAACGACAAACTTGTCCAAAGCGTGCTTAAATGTACTGCGGTAGGGCGAAAAGCTTTTTTTTTTCTACCGGCGATATTCCAGTGGACAATAAAACGTTGCACATTATCGCGTCGTTTTTCTGTCTACAGAATAGAATTTTCCTCTCTTCATGGTCCCGCTGAGCAATTTTAATCAACTGAGTTCAGTTACGCTCCAGCACAAATCGACAGCGCACTGTTGCGCATGTTCCAGTTTTGAGTGGTCGTAGACCTACGGTAAGGTCCGATGCGAATAAGTTATCGAAGAGAAATGCTGGCCCTATGTTAGTCCCGAGCTAGAGCATTCGTCTTAGAACCGAAACTGAAACCATAAATTTTAGCATAAGTTTAGTTCCTTTCTTGGCCGTCGTGTAAAGCGGCGCCGCGTTCTGCGAAACGGCCGCCGGTTGCCTCGACGTTCCGTTCGTGCTGTTCTGTGATCATCAGTGAGAAACAATGCCTGTGAAACAAATAACCGACGACGCTCGTTTTCAAGCGGAATTGGCGAACTCTGGAGCCAGCCTTGTGATAGTCGATTTCACTGCGAGCTGGTGAGAAGCTAAGTTGGCCCCTCTTGCCGGCTGGCCATTGCACCACCACGTCCAAAGTGCTGACATCATTCGCGCGTCTTCGTGTTTCAAAAATTAAATTTTCCGTGGTCGAAAATTATTCGGGTTCTTAAGTTCTGATGTGTGTGCGTCTAGTTAACGAAGACAACCACACTCGTCCGTTTGCTGTTCTGGTTGGGCTTTTGGTAAGGACGTGCGCCTTGTCAGTGCATGGCAGCTGAGAGAGAGAATCGGCATTACTTTCACCACTCGGCAACATAAGCGGAACCAGTGCTTCTCGCCGCCGCTCTTTTCAGAGGTTATGATTGTGTTTGTCTCCTTTATCTACTAACTAGCCCCGCGACGCCCCTTTGCCCATAGCTTTGTCTTTTCATGATGGCGCTTAGTTGCCGTTAATGTCCTTGTTTGGAGACCGGTTATTGCCCGAATATTGTGTCGTCGTCGCCAACGTTCGGTCCATGACGTTTCCATCGCAGGTGCGGGCCCTGTCAGAGGATGGCGCCCGTGTTCGAGTCGCTCAGCAGCAAGTACACCCAGGCAGTGTTTCTGAAGGTGGACATTGACCAGTGCCAGGAAATCGCCTCCGCCCATGGCGTGAGCGCGGTGCCGACGTTCGTGTTCTTCAGGGCCAAGGCGAAGCTGACCACGTTGCGGGGCGCCGACCCGGCCACCCTCGAGGCCAAGATCCAGGAGCTCCTGAGTTCAGAGCCCCCCGAGGGGGCCACCAGTGAGAAGGTCCACGGCCATGCAAGTACCAAGCTCACGTTTTGGCCTGAGCACTTATTTCGCCCTGTCTTCCGAGTCGTGCACTTTGGGGACGTAATTTGCATCCCGGGGAGGTGGGAGGGCAAGAGGGTAGAGCTTGCAGAATACGCATTTTTTCACTTCTTGACTCAGGAGAATTACCTTGCCCCAATGCACCGCTAGTTTCTGGAACGTCCGTTTCAGGTTACAGCACTTTGCTGTAAGCATTGACCAGTTAACAAAAAGAGCTGGAAGATTAGCACTTTGCCGATCTCTGTTGTAGCTGTGTCGTACTATTGCCTTCAATGTCTGACCGCACGTTCTGTGAAACTGTGATTGTTAATGAATATACTGTCAGCGTAAAATGAAAACCGAACAAGGCAACTGCAACAAGGACAGCAAAACGAGAGGATCTTGGCTGGTGGAGACTGAGCACTAGCATATTTTATTTGCACTTCCTGTGCAAGGGTGCGTTTGTTGTGTGCGTTCAGTTTTGTGCATTGTGTGCCTTCAGAAAGGTGGGCCAGTCTATTTTGGACACCATTCTTGAAACTGGACCCCATCGGCTGGATTGTATTTCTGCAAGAAAAAAATTTTTGTGCATTGTCATAAGGACATCACCGCGTAGAATGAGAAATATGATTTTAAAGTCTATGTCAAATGTTTGAAGCTTTACTACATATAACACGCAGCGAATTTGCCTATATCCTACATTGTAGGATGTCTCAAAAGTCGGTGTTGAGAAAAATATTTCCACCAATAAAAGAATGATCATGAATTGTGAAGTGAAATAAACATTTTATATAGAAAAATATTTCATATAGAATTTCTTTCAAATTTTTTTATGTTTTGGCATATTTGGGCTAATGTACTCCGCCTGATTTCCTCTCCAGCAACCAATATTTTGATATTGTTTTTGTTTCAGTTATTTTGTTCGCATGTTATTTCATGCTGGTAGTATGTTTTTTGCCATGCAGGTATTTGACCACCATTCTTTGTTTTTAGGTTGACATGTCAACATTCCTGGATCGGAGTGCTCAAGAATGCCTAAATGAGTCCGACGACCACCCTCTAGCTGGATGTCTGTCTTCGGGGGATGGTTACTTGGAATCTGACTGTGATGAGCAGGTGTGCAACATTGCTGCTGTAAAAATAGACACAGGTGATCTTATGATGGGATGCAACAATGCTGCGTCAACAGTATTGGTGACAGTATACTCCCGGTGTTGAGACTAGCGCACTGCTGAATATAACCCAGAGCCCTTCACTATGTTCTGCCCCATGGCGACTTGACTTTGGAGTGTGAAGTCTACACGAGTTGCTAATCTGTTTTCAAAATGGTAACAAAGAGAAAACTTGTCTTCAGACTAATTGGCACCTCATGTGAACTAATGCAAGTGATTCCCTATTTGGCCATGTTGTTCTCGACATTCACCACTTAGCTCATGTCATTAACAAAGCTAAATTGGCGAAGTCACGCCACCAAGATGCATGCCTCTTCCTCAGTAAACACTGAGCCAAACTCAAAGGATAGGGCTTTTGTAAGAGGATTCATGAAAGATGATGCAAGACAAGTTTTAGCATAGAAAACAAAAACGGCCACATTCAGAGTGCTTTTCTCATGAAGAAAGTGGCCCAGAAACCTGGTCTGGGAACAGCACATTGTTGTCCAGTTAATACAACAAGCGGACTTGTAATTATTGTTTCAACTGTTGTATGTTTACCTTATCAACAGCAGCATTAATGTCAATGAGAATTTGAAATTTTCACTTCTTGATGTTGGTAGACATTCTCTAGTATTTGGCAAGTAAATTGTAGAGTTATAACTTTGGCTTAGGCTACTGTGTTTACGTGAAACAGAGGCAATAGCACAATATGAACTGGGTGAAGAAGATGTACAATGCCAAACTTGGATGTACACGCTTATTCTCTATCTTTGGTCATGACATATCATGCTTTTTCCTTCAAATGAATACTGGGCTGCATTACATGTGGCATTTCATCGCCACTGATGTTTATCCTACACGGAACCGTAAATTTCTTTTTGCTGTATTACAGTTATAAAGATGGTAGGCTGTAATCCTGTATCGACTGGGGTTCTCAAATTGGGTTCTACAAAACACTTGGTTTCCTTGTAATGGTATTTTTTTGGCTTCCTGAGTGCCTGAATTCATGCATGCCTCAATGCCTACTTTTCCTTTACCTTTTGAAAAGTTTGGCACTTTCTGAGGCTAAACAGATTGGATATCTCTGCCCAGTGCCGCCATTAGGTAGGAGTACAAATACGAGAGGGTGCTGAGAACTTCTCGGCTTTGCACAAAAAGATAACGGCCAGAGTTTTGAAAGCACACATTTATTCAACATATTGCCCCCTGGGACTGATGCACTTGTTACATTGTTTTTTCAGCTTTTCTATTCTGTTTAAGAAAAAATTTGACAGGTCGTCAAAGCAGCATTCAGCAGCATCTTTGACACCAGCAGTGTCATCGAAATGACGACCCTTGAGATGTTTCTTCAAGTTTGGAAAGAGATGGTAGTCAGAAGGGACCAGGTCAGGTGAACAGGGGGGATGGTGGACCAATTATAAACCCAGGATCTTTAATTTGACAGCCACAACTCTGGACGTGTGCGCGGGTGCATTGTCCTGCAACAAAAGGATTCCTTTGTTCAGATTTCCCCAGCGTTTCGTCTTAACTGCTTCTTTCAATTTGTCAAGGAGGCCAGCATAATACTCTCCGCTTATACTACAGCCCTGAGGTTGGCAGTCCACCAAGAGAACACCATCTTTGTTGTAGAATATGGACGCCATGACTTTTTTCACCAAATTCTGGGTGCGGAATTTCTTCGGTCGCAGGGACACTGTGGCGCCATTCCTTTGACTGTTCCTTGATTTCGGGATCATAAATGTGGAGCCATGTTTCATCCTCGGTCACTAATGTATCCAAACAGTCCTTTGTAGCATTACAGTGGGTCAAAACAGCTCTGGATGCCTCAACTTGTGTCTCCTTCTGTTCACTGTTCAAACATTTTGGCACCGGCTTCATTGAAAGCTTGCGCATGTCTAGGATATTGGTAATAATAAAAACATGCTCCCGGGAGATGTTTAATATCTGGGCTATCTTTTTGGCGGATATTCTCCGATTATCAAAAAACATGAACAGCATCGCTTGTTGCCGGCTCTGTTGAGGTTGTGGGGCACCCGCTCATCCTCAACAGTGAAACGCCCAGTCTTGAAACAAGCAAACCAGGTTTTGGCTTTGCTTTAGGAAGGACACTTTTCCCCTAGTGTTTGTGACATCTCACTGTGAATATCCTTTGCAGACCTTCCCTGAATGAACAAAAATTTCATGACGACCTGCAACTCCACAGGCGTGAAACTTGCTTGTGCCCCTGCAATCTCAGGTTCTAGCTGAAATTAAAAATAGTTTAAAGACCGAAAACATCTGGCACTTGCAGAGTTGCATTTAGAGATATCATGCTTTTTTTGTGGTACCAAATTAATCTTTCAATTCGACAGGAAAGGGGGCAAAGCCAGGAACTTCTCAGCACCCCCTCGTACTGTACTGTCAGGAGCAGAAGTGGTATACTCTGCTCAGCGCGCAGCGGGGCGAGCGATGATGATGATGATCTTTTTATTCCATGTCGGCTCCCCAGCCATACAAAAAAAAAACAATAAAAAGTACACTAAAGACAAAACAGTTGTGTACTTACAAACTCTAAAGTTTCTAAGGCTTGCGCACTGCAGCCCACCACTGCGAAAACTGCATGCAATGCCATCTACAGGGGACGCCTGGGTCGAGACAGTAGATGGAGAACTGCTCTAATCTGCAAGCATGTCTGAGTCCTTAGGTAGCCACTGCAGCTCGCCGAAGTGCCGAGCGCAGCAGAGTAGCAATTCAGGGAACCTGGTCTCATTTCTTTCTTTCTATTCTTTCATTCTGCGTTTGAGATACTATATGAGCGCCGGCTGACACATTCCATGCGCTCACACGCGAAACCTGCATGCGGAAGCTGCTGATATATCATGAACGGTATTTGTGATAGGCCGCAATGACTTGTATGATTACAGTCTAGGCTCAAGCAGCTCAACCTAGAGATGCCTTTAATATAAAAGAATGTTATACAAATGATTATAATGCTATGTCAGCCACGAGCGCACAGTCTTTAGTTTAGCAGCCTGGTGATTTGATCGACACTCCTCTGGCTTCTAAAAATGATGCAATAAAGTATCAATTATGACATCACCTTGATATTAAGCTCGACAGCAAGCAGTCTCCTATTCACTGGCACCATCAATGCCATTTTAATCATTGGGAAAGTGAATACAAAACACTTAGGTAATGCTTTTAATACATTTGGCCAGGCGAGAGACTTTGCGACAGTGATACTAAAGTCATTGCGGTCTGTCGGAAATGGCCTTCAAGATATCAGTTGCATCCGCGGCAGGTTAATTGGCTGCAAGAATTTTATCGTGTCGTAGAGCAGTGCACACTGGTGCATATATGAAGTGCTTATAAAGAGTTAGGAAAACATGAAGAAAAGTAAGCACAAGATCCCTGGATCGCTACTGCAGCGGTGATGCTCGGCATTTCGACGTGCTGCAGCGCGTTGCAACCAAACGATTCGAACGGCATGCCTGCAGATTAGAAAGGGCTCCGATCGTCTCTTTCGGTCTCAGATGTCGCCTGTAGAGGGCACTGCGATGCAATTTTCACTTTATATGATGAGTATGGAAAGGAGGGTACAAGGAAGCAATATAGGTTATAATCTGTCGTACAGATTTGGCGGAAAGGTTGTTGAGCAATGACTACCGGGTTTAATGTATGCGGATGATATCGTACTGTTAGCAGATAGCCAGGAAGATTTGCAAACTCTGGTTAATTGCTGTGGATATGAAGGAGACAGTCTAGGTTTCAGTTTTAGCGCAACTAAGTCTGGTGTGATGATTTTTAATGATGCAACTGATCAGGAGCTTACAGTTCAAGACCATGATATACCCCGAGTGGCCGAATACAAATATCTCGGGGGGTATGGGTAAACAAAGGGCAGATGTACACGGAAAAGCACATACAGTCTCTCTCATAGCAAAAGGGAGAAGAGGTGCCGGGATAGTGAAACATAGGGCATTGGGGGGGTACAACAGATATGAAGTCCTCAGAGGTATTTGGAAAGGAATAAAGGTGCCGGGGTTTACCTTCGGGAATGCGGTTCTATGCTTAAGGGCTGAAGTTCAATCGCGATCGATTAGAAGTAAACCAAAGAACTGTTGGAAGACTAGCACTAGGTGCCCACGGGAAAACCACAAACGAGGCAGTACAGGGGGATATGGGCTGGGCAACGTTCGAAGCACAGGAAGCTCGGAGTGAAGTACTATACGAAGAACGCCTGCGGAAATTGGACGATAACAGGTGGGCAGCTAAGGAATTTAAATGCTTATACGGAAAGAGCGTTGACTCACAGTGGCGGAAACGAACTAGAAAGCTGACCAGTAAGTATGCCAGACATGAGGACGAAGAAAGAAAGAGCATTAAATGACAGGTTAAAAACGTCGAAGGTAAAAATTGGATAGATTCAATGAAAAAGAAGCATAGTGTAGAACTATATCGATACTGGAAATAGCAGATCAGGAAGGAGACTTTTTATGATAACTCAAGAGGCAGTGCCCTCCTATTTGAAACTAGGGCAAGGTGTCTTAGAATGTGCAGCCACAAAAAGAAATTTAACGAAGAAGATGACACATGTGGTGTGTGTGGTAACTCTGTAGAAACAATAGAACACCTCATTCTACAATGTGATGGTATCTATCCCGATGTCGATGCAGGCACAGTCACTCTTCCTGAGGCCCTAAGGTTTAGAGATAACAATAGTCATGTAAATAAATCTGCGGTGGAAATTAGCAAAAAGCGATTGGAAGATTCGTGGCTCAAATGCAAAGAGGTGACATAAGGTTAAAAGTGTAGGAGGACGTATTTAAAGAAGATGACGAATTTTAATAACCTACTGCACAGTTAAACAAAAATAAAGGGACAAAAAGTGAGCATGGCGGCAACTGCCATCACCCTGTTGTTTCAAAGGGGACACTCCTACCTTCCATCCATCCATCCGTTCGCTCTGCCACGGACCGAGCGGAGTATGCCCCTTTTGCTCCAGACATTGCCTGATGTAACGTTATAAGTTCCCAGGGTTCCATTGTTGTTGTTTGTATGCAATGCACTCTCATAGTTTTTTCTGTTTGAATGTGCTACTGGCGCACCCAGCATGTTCCATGAAATGCAGAACTCGGGGAATCTGTTAGTTTCGGTGATGATACATAGCAGTACAAAGTAGATGCAGGACAAACGTTTTCTGTTGTTACATGTTTCTACATGTGATTCCACAGTGTTCAACTGCTGTTGTGATGAGTGTGCAGACAATGTTCACTGCAAATGAAGCTGCGGTTGTGCTGTTCAGGTGCAGTTATTGCATGGCTTGCTGGCATTGTCCCTAATGTTCTTTGTTGGTCGTTCCTTTGCAGCTCATTATTTCTCTCGGATTCATGCAGCCTGTGAAGCTCCATTCCATCAAGTTTCAGGCACCGAGTTGTGAGTTTCTCCCTTTTTTTCTTTCTTCCTTCTTTAATTCTTCGGTCTTTCCTTCTTTTGGGGTTCTTTTTTCTTTCTCCAAAGTTCTTATTAGCTGTTTCCTAACCATGACACACTTAGAGAAGGCATTGCAAAACTTGCAATAAGCAAACTTTATGAAACCACAAACGAAAGTTTACTGTGAAACTCGGGCGTCCGACTTTGGTGTAGAAACGCTACTGTGCCAGACAAGTTCGAAAGGGATGGAAGCAAAATAGCAGCCTATAGCGCACTATCACGTGAAAGCAATAGCTGGGCTAAATTTTGTGGTGTGATGCCAGGTACAGTAAAACCCTGCTATAGTAAACTCTATTATAGTAAAACGTCGGATGCAGTAAAATGAAGCTGCATTCCCATTTCATCTTCCATAGACAACTGTACTTTTTTTTTGTTATAGTAAAGGTTTTTTCGAAGAAACGGCTATAGTAAAGAGCGTCTAGCCGTGGCGATGTACTTCCCGCGGAATGATCGCATCGCAGCACGCGCGAAGTAAAGGATCGCAAAGCTAATATGTACCGAAAGCGCTTTTTGAGGCAGCTTCACCACCGAGCTCGAGAACCGCGAGGAGATGCCAACTTTTTGAGGACATTGAGGTCGCAAGGCAAAGTGCGTGGCGCGCACAGAAAAAGTAAAGCTGGCAATGTACGTAGAAAGAAGGTGGCGCAGGTCGCTAATAAAGGAAAGTCAGTAAAAATGCAGTGAGGAGTACAACATGGAAGAATAGGGTGTACGTTTGTAGCAGGGCAGTGGGAAGCACGAGGAAGCAGCAGCAAGAAGCAGAGGTGCAGCGGAACTGCTTAGGTGGTTTTGCCGCACTTCACTTTGTAGTGCGTGTTTCTTAACTACTGCCTCTTGAATGATGCTGAAGACACAGAACAAGACTCCATGGTCATGGAACGCTTTGGCTTTCACGTGGAATCAAACTCTCTTTATTTTTGTATCACGTTGTATTCTTGTAAATGCGGTACTTCCGAAACAAGACGTAAATGATGTCGAAAAATTCAGAGGGGCACTTTGTTGACCTAAAGTGCGGTGAGGCGAAAGCCTTTAGCGCGGTGTTGCTGCTTGTGTCACTGATGTGTGGTTAAGAGGTTAATTAAGTGCACAATTGTTTGTGAATCTTAAATTCTGGAGACACTGGAGGGTGTTTGGGAGGCATCCGTCTGATTTGACGCCTTTCCGCAAACACTCTACAGCATCCTAGACAAGAACTACATATGCATTGGCAGGAAGTAGCGTAGTTGTTAGCATGCTCGCTTGCGGAACGCAAGGATGATGGTTCGAATCCCACCGTGCACAAAGTTTTTTTTTATTAAGCTGCTAGATGTAACGGACACCGGACAGATGGGAGAATGAGCCATTAAAATCTTTCGTCTTAAAATGTGATAACATGTAATAACTGATACTAAATAGTTATCACATGAATGGACGATAAGAGAAGGATGTAAGGTATTTCTCAGTGTTCGTTTTATATGCAAACACTTTGTGCTTAGTAAGCAGCCAGAGCATAGTCAGAGCGTTACTATCACCAACAACTTATATAGCACAGACCCTGATACAGTAAAGTCCCTGATATAGTAAACATTTTTCTATGGTCCAAGCTACTTAACTATAGAGGGGTTCTACTCTACCATGAATCATTTGACACTTACAAGTACTAGTACATAGTACTTTCCCCGCCAGAAGAGACTGGCATTTATTTCTGCAGCTAATGCTTTGTGGACATGTTGGGTCTATGAGTAGCCCAACAGTCCGGATTTCCATTCATTCAGCCTGCATTTGCCCTGGGTCTTTTCAGCAAAGCCTCCTCATTTCTTCCAGGTTGCTAGGTTCCTAGGTTGCTAATTGCCCATTTACAATTCCTTGCAGTTGTAGCTTCCCTCATTAAAGGGGGTGCAGACTCCAAATTTTGGTTGTGTGGTATTTCCAATGATATCCATAAAATTTATGAACATACATAAATCGCCATGTGGAATTTGCCTGCACCCAGCAAATAACATGTAACTGAATTTTGTAATCATCTTGTTCAGGCACGTATTCAGGAGCGGCCCAAGGCAACTTACAGCACTCTGCTCTAAGTGTGTGTGTTTTGGAGGGGGGAGGGTTGCATGCTCAACAAAAAACATCTAAGACTGGTGGGGTGAGGGTTTGAGCTCGATTTTGGGGGGGGGGGGGGGGGACTTTGAGCCCAAATGGTGGATATGACATCAAAGTTAGCTTCAGATCACCAAAGGCATAAAAGAACTGCTTTGTTGTTGTATCTGCTTGTTCATTTATTGTCATTCTGGTACGAGAGTAGGAGCAGATTGAAACAACAAACCAGTGGTTATATCACAGATTTTTCTTGCCTCACACGACCTGAAGTCCACTTAATGTCATAGCCAGTGTTTGGATGTGGAAACTAGACCTGAAGCGGCATGAGAGAAGAAAATCCACATGATGAGCCATGTGTACTGATGTGTTACGAAGCATTCCAAAGCAGAAAACATGGCGCCAGATACTTGGTGTCTGTACTGTACTGCTTTAATAGTGCGTAGCATATGGTAACAAAAGCAGGAGGGGAGTAAGAAGCCCTGATCATCTTGAGGCCCACTCTGTGTTTCCGCTTGTGTCATACCTTGAAAAAAAAGGATGTCCTCTTGCAGAGCAACTCGATTTAACACGAAATGCATGGTTAGAATCACACCCATGATTACATTCCCGGAATGGGTTGACATTTCGCTTTTCAGTATGATCAATATTCCAGTGAGTAGTCTTCCACTTCAAAGCTCTAGCTTGGATCGTGAAGCAAGGAAAGCTTTTCTTCCAGGGCTGTCAATTGTTTGTTTACCTTTGTATTGCAGTGTTTTCTTTGCACAAGTGATTTTTATCGGTGGCAGGAAACACCTTTGAGATATTCTTGTCTGATAATATCCTCAAGCCTCCCTGGATGGGGTCAATGCGTTTAGTTTCAGGAAATGATGCGCCCTTTGAATGCAAACTCCTGAACTAATGGATATGTGTAAACTGGAGCAGTTGGGCATAGGCTCATGACTTCGTATCACCATGTTCTCATGACACAGAGGTTACTGTCACTGCTGACAGCTTTTATAAGCTAGAAAACGAAAAGAAATATATGTACAATCAAAGAACGATTTTTCGGATTCTTCAGGATCCGAAAAATGGTCTGAATAGTAATCGAGCAGTCCGAGAAATTTGTAAACTTCAAAAAAATCACTTTGCTATGGAAAACCGTCATAAAAAATTGTGAACTTTGCTGTTTCCTCTGTTCCATCTGCAAGCTATAAATTAGATTGTAATCAAGCCAGAGTCAAGCTATCGGCCATGTCTGCACTACCTCAGGTCACCAATACCAGGCTGCAACGCGGCAGTGGGTCATGCCGTGAATGCACCGTGATGCATATTCCGGCCTACACCACTATACCCGTGCTGTGCGAAGCGAGAACAGTGCGTTTCCTGGGGCAGCAGCAGTTGCGAAGACAGACATGAAACCCACTGGAAGAAAGGAGATTAAGCGAGCATCTCCGGCTGCACCCCACACCCACGTCCCCCCATCTGCCTCATGCCATGTGTGGCGTCGTCTAAGCTGCGGTGGATGCTACCGCTACCACATTTTCAATGCTATTGAGCGCTCTTTTTTTTTTGTAGCCTGCCTTGAACCCCTATGCCACTGTAGAGTATGTGATTAACTTGGAAGTCACGATGAGGAACAAATAGCCAAGCTTATCCAAGTCAGTCCATCCGAATGACTGCGTTTAAATCCAAGATGGGACCTTTTACGCTAGTGAAGGGCCGGTGCCTGACAATTTCTGAGTGAAGTCCGGAGTATCAGGAGTTGATTGGCTACTCTACAGGTGTCACTGCAACTGGCCGTTTTCGCAAGCAAACTGCTGCAATGTCAGTATGATTTTCATGCTGACCTCTGAGGTTAGGCCAAATCGCTCTTCTCGTTTACCAATGATTGTGGTATCCTGGTGTGAGAGGTTTGAATTGAGCGGCGGCCAAAAAAGTCTCTATTATCAAATCCAGTTTTTCTGGAAATAAATTTGTCTTTTGGTGCCAAACAGCAGCTGGCCAGGAAGAGCTACAATTGATTTTTAGTGACAGCAAATATTGGATGCAGTTATCCTTGCTGTACCTTACATTTTACCCTTATGGCTTACATTTGGGGTTGGGCGTTTTTTAGCCAGCAAGGGCTACGCATTGGGGAATCTACTTTTGTGCTGCAATATACGGCAATCGGAAAGTTCATCCCATAAAGGTAGTGCGTACCTGCAGTGAAATTTTTTGTTTGTGTCCCGTATTCTTTTTTGCTCTGCTTGGTTAGCTCGAAAACCCAGTTAATTAGAACATTTTTGGCGGTACCATTTACTTCAAATTAACACAGTTATACTGTATATTCTACTTTTGCTGGCCAACTGGCCAAGGAGACTGCGCATGTTGTTCACTGGAGGAGTGTGGCCCACAACAAGGTTTATTTGGTTGTGGCTTTAAAGAAAAGCAATGTTTGTTTGTGTACATTGTTGATAGTGGTTGAATTTGGTACTTGCGGATGTTAAATTCTGCGCCTCAAACAGCATTGCATCAACACATGCTCTCGACTCTCGTCCAGCTCTGGGGCCCAAAACGGTCAAGCTGTTCATCAACCAGCCGAGGACCCTGGGATTTGACCAGGCAGTCGGCATGGAGGCTGTGCAGACACTCACGTGAGTTTTGGCGGCGTGTGGCAACGGTGTTATATCTCAGGCATGCTGCTTTCCCTCTGGATACTGTTGTGTAAAATGTGTAGTATACAGGATGATTTTTTTTTACCATTACAGATTTTTATTTTAAAAACTGTGTGAGATACGGTAGTGTGATTTGTTGAGCTGGATGTACAGCCAGGCGGACATTATGCACCTCGTACAGATTAATTAAAGTAAATTACCTAATAAACAGTTTTTTTTATTTTTGACTTTAGGGTGCAATGTTATATTGTGAAGTTTATATCAGTCAACATCTAAGGTAAGCTCAGTTTTGGAAGTTTTCGTTATAGGCAGTATGGTTCAAAATACCAAAACGTCATAAATGTGCATTTGAAAGTTTGTTGAGCTGTCTTTCCCTCATTACCTAATTCGAAATTAGTAACTTCTTGTACATTGTCAAACACAGCAACTGCACCTGTATTTTATCTGTAAGAAGTGCTATAGATGCCATTTTGTAGATATGCAATGCTGGAAAGCCAACTCAAAGAGCTTGGAAATGTGTATTTTTAACAGTCAATATTTTGAACCACATTGCCGATTAAGAAAATTTAGAAACAGGGCTCACCTTCGATGTTGACGACCATAAATTACAAGAAAAAAAACTGCCCTAAAATCAGTTTAATAAGTAATTTAGGTTAATCAGTCTTCTAATTACTGATCCATTGTGGTACGAAATTTTTGTAACAATGCTCTTCAGCAGATTTTTGTGCTGCCAAAGCTGGCAGCGTCCAAGCACAGTGCACCGTTGTACTCGCGCAGCGGAGTGCTGGCTCTGTGTATATTTGCAGCTGGTAGTAAAGTGTGCTGCAATGAAGAGCAAGCACGGAGCAATGCCGAGGTTGAAGCAAGGACTCGACTTACAAAATTATTTTCTCACTTATAACAAAGAATGTTGTGATTAAACTTCCGGAAATAAACACCATTGACTGGTACTGTGCAACTTGCTATCTTTCATTTTTTACTGGGCACTGTGCAATTGACAGCTGAATATGCTGCAAAAAGCAAATTTTGTCAAATTTGTAATTTTTTCCCTGACAAGGCTTACGTTTTCCTGATCTCTAAAACATTTTGATCGGCTTCTTTGCCGTCTGGACAACTTGGAAAAACTGTTGGAAAGTATTAAACAAAAACTTAAAAATCCCATATTTCTGTACTTCTTCCATGTTTTTTAATGAAAATCAGGCATGCCTGATTCATAGTGTTCCTTGTTTTGTTGTGTGAACAGTGCGCGGTCGTGCTGACACGCGCTGTGTGTGGCTTAACACAGGTCTCATTGTGCTGCAGAGTGTGCATATACATTGTACACACCTCCAGCAAATGTTCCCCATGGCACAAATTGAGCCTGGAAATTGATAAACTCACATATGAAGTCATTTCAGAAATTTTTGTTCCCATTAGTGACAGCTGCCGCAGTGGCTCGATGGTTATGGTACTCGGCTGCTGACCGAAAAGACACGGGTTCGATCCCGGCTGCTCCGGTCAAATTTCGATGGAGGTGGAATTCTAGAAGCCCATATACCGTGCGATGTTAATGCACATTAAAGAACCCCAGGTGGTCTAAATTTCTGGAGCCCTTCACTACGGCGTCCCTCATAGCCCGAGTTGCTTTGGGACGTTAAACCCTCATAAATCACTTCCTATTAGTGAGGTTGCATCTCAAAATCCTACAACTCAACGTTTATGGCAGGCAGGATGATAATTTTACCCTTAGTGCATAGCTTGATGTCAAGATAAACCAATGGCACGCATTGTAGCAAGTTCCCTGCAGCGAAATTTCTTGAAACCTCTTGGAAAAAGTGACATAACATAGTGCATAAGTTAAGTGCACAAGGACTTACTTTACATAAACTTAAATTATATAAATTACATAATTGTGACTTCATGAATTGCAATTTTTTTTTCTAAAGCCCTCTTCCCCCCTTAACCATATCCTGTGCTGTTAAAAACTGTGTTGAGATTCACTAAGTTTGTGTCATGCAGCACTGCAGTCAGGCCACATGAGTTTTATGACTTGCCAGTGCAAATAAGCTTACTAGGAACTAGGCATGTGCTGTTTCTTAAAATGAAAAGGGGGGGGGGGGGGGGGGGGGGGGGTCCTACATGGGCATTTTTGTCGACATTGAGGTGAAATTTCGTGCTCGAATTTTTTTTCTTCTGCTCCCTTTGCTCTGTGCAGGCTGACTGGGAAGGACCTTGAAGAGGGAGCTGTTGTGCCTCTGCGCTTTGTGAAGTTCCAGAATGTCCAGAACCTCCAGGTGGAACATCCTGTTTTCTTCTTGCTCTCGCTTTCAAGTTTCTTGTACCGCATAGCGGTACCAGTGGCACTTGCCAGAAATGCTGGCGTCTTGTGTGTGAAGTCATGGCGAGTGAAACCTCCATTCTTCAGAAGCACCACCCACTGCCAACCCACCCACTTCTTTCCACCTTCCCTCTCCGAAAAAATTATTTCGCATGTGTGAAGCTTTGGCTTAGAGTAGAAGCATTTGTTAAGAGTAAAAGCATCAAGGCAATCATTGAGGGCAAATCCAATTGCTATCGCAGCATTCTCGCATAGAGTTTGACGATTGTCCTGTCATTTTTATTTTAGTTTTGTAGGTGGTAACTTTTTAAATTAAAAATACCGGCTGATGGCGCCGTTACGTCCTCTCGCTTGAATCCTCATGGTGGTAGCGCTGAATAATAACGAAACCAGAACTGGTGGGTTGGGCTGAATATTGTTTGGATCTGCACATAATATGAGCTGGTGATTTGACATGCTAAAATCTGGAATTGTATGCGGGTTTTTACTGTTATCTCTGGAAGCAGTACAGTTTATTCGCACAAATGAGTAATTGCTATTCAGAATTGTAGAAATATAAAGTAACTGAGCCACAAGTTGACTGTGACAGGCTGGGTGCAGTTTGTGAGAGAACAATCGAGCTACAAATCTAGCCTGAAATGATACTAAGAATATTAAGTGAAAAATTAATCAAATCACGCACTCAAGACAGGGTAAATTAGGAAATGCAGTTGTTGCATCAGATGTCATGTGAACAACCGTATTTTCCACGGTTATGAGTGCGTGCACCAGGCTGTTGATAGCCAGATGCGACCTGCCCGCTTGCTAGTTGCTTTGTCCGGCATGATTTGTAGGTGTGCAGTAAAGTTCTTTAGCACTCTAGACTGGGGGCAGTGGCCTGCGCCAGTTGGTGCAAGCCTTTCTGACTGAACTGGCTGCACTTGGAACGTCTACTGCAGTATTCTGCTTAACGCCACTGCTTGCCATAGAGAGAAATCGTGTCTTGCGTTTCATTCTTCCTCCTCTTGGTGACAGGATAAAGTGGCATTTTTTTTTTTCACCCATCTACTAAAAGTGTTGCGTCAAATCTCTTATTCTCAGAGAAAACGCAAGCATTCTTTTTGTCCTTCAACACTCTTGCATGAGCTTCACCAAAAGCATGTGGAACATAACTATGGCAAAATAGAACTTCTTTTCATGTCTAAGGCACACTGCACGCTGTCTGGGATGTAATGATCCGCCCTGTACATTACGCACATTTGGAATGAGGCTGCATGTGTCTATTCCACATTAGCTGCAAAAAGAGCAGTGAATTTAGACTTTTTCTTGGTACCGTTGCAGTCCAAAAACTTTTGACTGTGGCTGTCCACGGAATTGGCAAAGCTTGCGCATGACCTCCTCAAGCATGCCATGCAGGGCACATTGCGCTAGAACCAACGAGCGAGCTAAAGACTGAGCTTGTCGATGTGAAACAAGGGAGCTATAGTGCGTGCAAAACATTGTTTCTGGTTTATGAGCCTGGTCAGTGACTCGTGAATTAAATTTACACTGAACTACGCTATGCTGCTTGATTATAAGGTATGCTGTAAAACTGCTTTGCAATATCGATGATGAAGCTCGGGAGCAAAGCACAGGGAAAGTCACCATTGCAGTGAAGTTAGCAACATTTTAATGCGGAATGACTAATAACATGCCCCAGGGAGAGCCTTCTATTCCCGAGAATTGCAGCCCTATGGCCTCTTCTCATCAACATTGATAGCACTAGTGGCCACAGAAACATATAGAACACATTTGTTGTTCAGCCCTGACTTTCCTGCATTTTTGCGCGCATCCAGGGGAGAAAAGGTGCTGTCCGCACTTACTTACATGACTGCCGAGCCACGTTTCTCTGTTGCAAACTTTGCACCGAGACTCAGTGTCACTGCTTTAGTTATTTACTTTTTCCACGTGTGTTTAGAAATTCTATGGTGACCAGTATGTGAACATGTACTCGTGTCAGAATTATGTTGCCTGGCTATTTGCACGGAAAGAAGGAGCTCTTGTCGTCGATCTCGAAGTATTTACACTGGCTTTAGCTTGAAAGCTGGGCTTCTATCCACAAAGGGCAAATTTCCTTAATTTCTTGACATACTAGTGCCCGAGACATCTTCATTTTTCCTCGTTACGTACCGTTAAACCAGGTCGTACTTTTATTTCATCTCTGAAGGAGAACTTCTACCCATATCTATCTCATATCTGCAATATGATATTCTCTTGTAGTCGGGTGTTGTTTCAAAGTTCACTTGGAACACGCTGATTATTTTGAACAAAAAAATAAATGCATTATGGGTATTTGCTACCTATAACTTAAGGCAGATATGAGAGTGGCAGCCTGTACTAGTTTTCTTTATGCACACCACTCAATGCACATTGTTGACACCTTTTCGTGTTTGCCAACTTTCATGGTTTACTTCATCATGTGTCTACTGATTGGCGACCATTCGCAGATCTTTGTCAAGGACAACCAGACCGGGACGGAAACCACACGCATCAACTACCTGGTCATCTATGGCAGCCCAATTAACACTACAAACATGGGTGAATTCAAAAGGGTAAGGACAGTGATGGTTCTGCTGATTTTGTGGCTCGAGCCGCCCAAAAGTGTGTAATAATCATGCACAGTAAAATTTCGAATGCTTCAGTCCCGGTTGATACGAACTTCAGAATCATGCGAATCCATAAAATTCTCTGGCTAAAGTGCTGCGCTGTGCACACTGCAAAGAATTCTGGGTTGCTGGACACTCTTGTGCCACCATGGATAATACTTAATGCCCAAGCCATGACCGCACCCTTGGGCTGCCCAAACATTGCCGAAGCGCTGTCACCAGTCATGCTGTGCACACCTCAAGCAGTAAGCTGCAACACGCAGCCATGAATAAGTTCCATCAGCTGTGAACGGATTTGCGTGAATGCATGACCCATGCTTCTGCATGTTTATTTTCGATAATAAGGGTATTTTCCACGACACCCCGAGACTCACATTATCGAGATTCTATTATAGTCGGGTGTTGCTTCAGAGTTCACTTGGAACAAGCTGATTATTTTGAACAAGAAAATGAATGCAGGGTCCGAAATAGTTGCTCACCAAACTTAAAAACTCATTTTTAAGGTAAGAGGCAAACTCATCCATTCATTTGGCTTGTGTCACCAAAGTTGACAGAGAGGCTATTTTCACTGCAGGCGGAGCTTTGGTGAGCTAAATAAGACCAGGAAATGAATTAAGGGTATCGCTGCCATTGACCATTTTCACATCATTACTGTGAGATCAGTGCAGCTTTTTATGTTGCCACCATTGGGTTCCATGCGGTGATCATAGAGACCTTTACATTATTGACGTAGTGATTTTGAAATGACTGGTGCCTAAAAGCATGAACATAGGCACAGAAAGTCAAAGAATTAGTTTTAACAGATAACAAAAATTTGATGAAGTTATCCTTAGTGTGGCTTCAAACTGAACTCCACATACCCTCCAATAACTGCTTCCAAAGTGAAAAAATTTGACCATGCTTTTCAGCGAGGTAGCTTTACTAGCCGCATTTTCAGATTTCGGACATGCATACAAATGTATGTTCCTGAAGCCTGACATATGTATATCCCTGAAGCCCCCTTTTTGGTAAAGGTTTTTGGGGTGAAGAACTTCCAGGTAGAAGGCATTTAGGCCAAAGGCCTTTATGGTAAAGGCCTTTAGGTCAAATGCCTTGAGCACGTAAGAACCTTAAGTGCTACCGCACGATATTCCGTGCTTAGCCATGATAAACCATCTGCTTTTCCTTTTCTGGAGCATTCAGGTACCATCTTTAAATATCTTTTTCAGGTGGCTGGAAAGAAGGGAGAAAGCCATTAGCAAGCTACAAGATGAACATGCCTTACACAGGAGTGGCCTTGTGATGACCTGCTGCTTTTTCCTTAGTATGCAATTTTGCGACGGTGTGAGAGCATCATTCTGAGCAAGGTTTTAATGATGCATGGAAATCTTGAATGAAGCCATGCTACGCAGCTGTTCTTGATGCATGTGTACATTTGTGTACATTTCAGGCTGGAATAAAGCATTTTTGCAGGGAGTCTGGTCTTGCTATCACTTGTACATGGGCTGCAAGAAACTGTCAAGAAAAGTACACAAGCATTTATCGCAGTAGAATTTCAGCAAATTTCTTAGCAGTTATTTTTCAGCCACTACTATACGTGGGGCCTCTCGAAGGCGTGACTCATGCTCAGTCTCCCTCGCTTAGAGAGGGACGTCAACGCCTGTGTGAGTACCATTTTAACTGTACAGCAGCATTTACTGTGTATTCATTTCAGCAAATTAGTATTTTTTTACTTTTTCTTTTTGAGCTGGTACTGTTGTATGCAGGGCCTTTTGTTTTTGGTGAAACTTGATTTCTCGTCTTGGTCCACAAGCAGTATTATTTGGTTAAGCCTGTTTGCCACCTGCACTGTACGAAACAGTGTACATCACATTGCATATGCTGAACATGATGACCTCAAGAAACTGCTGTTTATCTCTGGCTCCATTAACACCTCGCCATGATCGTACATAAAGAAGACTCGTCATAGTACAGTAACTTCCTTTAAGACAGATTTGAAGGCACCACAAAATTTGCCTTATCAGAAGTTAATATTAGCAGAAGCGTCCCTAAAAACGATATTTGAGTACACGCTAAGGTCACATGCTGCATGAAAACAGTGAAGTAGGCTTTCATAGAGAGGATAATTGCATATAGACCATTTATTGTACTATGCATGAAGTAAGCTGAAGAGTGGGGGGCACGAGACAAGCTCACATTAGTAGTATACTTGAAAATAGCATTGGTCTAGCTTTTTTTTTCACCATCGTGTTTTTCTTCCTGTGTCCCACAGTGGCTGCAATTTTTTTTTTGGTTTTCATCCTGCTCTTGAATGGTGCCCGTGGGTCTCTTGGTTTTATCTCTGTCCCTCTGCAGCACAGTTATTACCAAATCCATGAGCAAGCACAGCACGTGCCTTTCCGTACGCCATAGGAATTACGCGCGGCGGCGGTATGACCATCTCTGCGCCGCGGTAACGCGTTGCGACGCTGCGTCAGATGAAAATGCGGCCGTGGCGTTTTCAAGCCGCAAATCAACGAAAAGGTGCATGTTGCACATACGCACCTTTTAACGCGAGAGCGTTAAATGCTCCATTACCCAGAAAACCCAGCGTCGCCGTTGTGAGCAAAAAATCGCGAGCAAGGGTCTGGCAGGTGGGCCACCTAGGTCACGTGACCTTGCGGCGTCATCACACCCTGCCACCGTGGTAGGGGGCAGTTAGATTAATGGTTGGTCGCTCAGGAAGAGTAACCTGGCCCACTGTTGGGAACACTTGCCATCGCAGGGTATACTGGCGCATCGCTTAACTGCTGCACCACTGTGCCCAGAGTAGTATTAGGACTCCCAAGGATCTACAAATGTAAAGTAGATAATGACCTGCATATATGAGAATTAATCGATTAGGCTATCACATCATATCCTTATGGCAGAGCTTAAGTGTCCCCTCCAAGTTTTAGACTGTGGGAGGCAACACGCGGCACGTGCTGGGAGTGCGATGCCGAGCTCTGACCATGTCTGATCTGCGCCACCGCACGCCCTGTATGGTGCCCTGCCTTTTCCTCACCGGCAAGAAAGCTTCCCCACAATAACACGCTCTCCCTCAAGACTGCTTTTCCGCAGTTTTGCGAAAAGGTACACGGAAGCCATCTTATGAGAGGTGCGCTCTTTTGCGCAGAAGCTTTGATATATTTTGCAATCACGGTCGCTGCGAAAGTTCGTCTCGAGCGAATTTTTTTTCCACAGTGACCCCTATGGAAAACTAACCACATGGCCTCGCATTGTTCATCTTCTCCAAGCATTCGTCTCAACCGGATTCACCTTAAAGGGACTCTACTGTAGTAACTTGGCTACGGCTGTTTTGCTAGCTTTTAGGGGCCCATATATGGCTGTGGGCCATCTGCGCACAGTACAGATGGCCATACAGTAGCCAATGTCATTGGAACGTAAATGAAAGAGGCAGTAGCACGCAGCAATGGGACATCCCGCCAGTAACGAAAATTGGCTGTGGTTTTGCTCTGGTTAACCCTAGTTGATTTGCGAAAGCTTCGTTTCCTCGGCACGTCGTCTACGCAGCATCTCATTCCGACGCTCTTGAGAACTCAAAGCGGCCTCTTCCGCAGTTGAAGATGTGGCACGAATTCTAGCCGCATCTTTGTTACGACGCTTCTCGAGTCGTGCGGCGCGTTCTGGCGTCTCTTGAGCGCATCGTCTCTATTCCTCGCTTCGTTCTGTCGTTGTTGCGTCTCTTTCGCGCTCTCTATAATGACTACAATACACCGAGGCGAAGCGCATATATATATATATATATATATATATATATATATATATATATATATATATATATATATATATATATATATATATATATATATAACACACACCCCACGAGGCGACCTCTCCTCTCCCTCTACACCAGCAGAGCACATCTGGTGGAGCGAGCGGCGACGGCAGCGGTGTCAACGGCGGCGCCATCTGTTGGAGCGCGGCTTCGGCGTTGCTAGGCAACGGCGGCTCAAGGTCGTTCATGAGCCAGGCATATGACATACGGCGCAACGAGCTGAAATGGCTCGCTGGCTGGAGTAGTAAAGCTTTCGCTTTGAAAGAGGATGTAAAGAAAGCCTTAGGATCAATGCAGAGGGGAAAGCAGCTGGCGAGGATCAGGTAACAGCATATCTGTTGAAGGATGGAGGGGAGATTGTGCTAGAAAAACTAGCCGCCCTGTATATGCAATGTTCAACTGTACCAGAAGCTTGGAAGAATGCTAATGTTATCGTAATTCATAATAAAGGAGACACCAAGGACTTGAAAAATTAGACCAATCGGTTTACTGTCCATTGCCTACAAGGTATTTACTGAGGTAATTGCTAATAGAGTTGGGGCAACCTTAAACACAATCAACCAAATGATCAGGCAGGCTTTCGTAAAGGATATTACACATTAGGTCACATTCACACCATCAATCAGGTGATCGAGAAATACGCAGAATGTAACTAACCCCTATATATAGCCTTCATTGACTATGAGAAAGCATTAGACTCAGTGGAAACATCAGCAGTCATGCAGACATTGCAGAATCAGGGTGTAGAAGGGCCTTATGTAAAAATACTGGAAGATATCTATAATGGGTGCACGGCTACTATAGTCCTCCACAAAGTCGGCACTAAAATTCCAATAAGAGAGGGCGTCAAGCAGAGAAATACGATCTCACCAATGCTATTTTATTCTGAGGCCTGGATTGGGAACAATTGGGGGAAAAAGAGTTAATGGAGAATACGTAAATAATCTGCGATTTGCAGACGACATTGCAGAGTCACTTAGGAGATGAACTGCAAAGCACAATCAATGAGTTAGGCAGAGCAGAACGGTGGGTCTAATAACGAACATGCAGAAAACCAAAGTAATGTTCAACAGTCTAGCAAGAGAACAGCAGTTCACAATTGGTAGCGAGGTACTGGAAGTAATAAGGGAATACATCTACTTAGGGCAGGTAGTGGCCGCTGATCCTGATCATGAGAGAGAAATAACTAGAATGATTTGATGATGATGGATTTTTATGGCGCAAGGGCAGCTATAACTAGAATAAGAATGAGGTGAGTGCATATGGCAGGTTCTCTCAAATCATGAATGGCAGTTTACCAATATCCCTCAAGAGAAAAGTATACAACAGCTGTATCTTACCGGTACTCACCTGTGGGGGAGAAATGCAGCGAGCTATGGAAAGAAAAATGATAGGTGCAACGTTAAGAGACTGGAAGCGGGTAGAGTGGGCAAAGAAACAAACCCGGGTTAATGACATCCTAGTCGTAATCAAGCGGAAGAAATGGGCTTGGGCAGGGAATGTAATGCGAAGGCAAGGTAACTGCTGGTCCTTATGGGCAACAGAGTGGATTCCAAGAGAATGCAAGCGTAGCAGGGGGCGGCAGAAAGTTAGGTGGGCGGATGAGATTAAGAAGTTTGCGGACATACGGTGGGTGCAGCTGGCAAAGAAAAGGGTTAATTGCAGAGACATGGGAGAGTCTTTTGCCCTGCAGTGGGCATAGTCAGGCTGATGATGATGATATGGCTAGAGGCGGTTGGGCAAAGGGAAGCTTGTGGTGCGGAGGCATGTACCGGCGAGCTCAAGCGACGCATAGCTGCAGACGCCTGCGACTCCACTGTAAGCCCCCCCCCCCCCCAAGGACCCACAGGACCAGCAACGGCTGACTGAGCAGGCGCGCAAGACAGCGACAGCCAATGTAATCCTAGACTAAGGACACTGCCTGAAGAGGATGGCGATCCAACCACCAATCTACCATTGATTAGATTCGTTTCCCTCTTCTGCTTCCAGCTCTCCCCGATCTTCCTTTGCGAATGGTTTTCGTGGCAAAACATTATTTGCAAAAAATCGTAGAACCACCAGTTAAAGCTGCATGCCTTAATGTCATGTTAAGGTCTTCACGATGCCTCATAGAGGGGTGATGGTTCGGGCTAGTGGATAATTCACATGAGGTTCCACAGTGCAAACAGCAAGGATAAGGCAGTCTCGTAGAGTACTGTCATGGATATGAGTTTGTAGAATGTGGATTGGCAGACAAAAAAATCTCCGTGTTGCCTCGCCGGACAGTCAGATGGTCTTCTAGCCATGGAGCATGCATGTCTCCTCATGCTAGTCTCTTCCACGTGTTGTGGGACTGTCATGTTAGTCCTCCACATCTGCTCCCCCACCTCTGCACCGAAGAATGGAGGCCGCCCTGCAAGACCCCTGCCCGGAGCGCCAGCAATGGCTAGCCCGCCTCGGCCTCAATGTATTTCATTGACCTGCTGTACCTAACCAAAGAGGAAAAAAAATGCTTTCCTAGAACCCGCAATTTTTTTCCATGACAGTACATTATACCTCATCAACACAATATAGGTAGCATTTAAAGCAGAATGCATCTTGCATTGTAGAGCAGGAGATGAGAAACTAGAAAACTGTTGTGCATGTTCAAGTTACATTATCGTTATCAGCCTGACTACATCCACTGCAGGGCAAACTCTTCTCCTATGTCTTTCCAACTAACGCTGTCCTTTGCCAGCTGCGCACACCGCATGCCCGCAAACTTCTTAATCTCATCCGCCCACCTAACTTTTTGCCACCCACTGCTACACTTGCCTTCCCTTGAAATCCACTCAGTTGCCCTTAAGGACCAGCGGCTATCTTGCCTTCGCATTACATTCCCTGCCCAAGCCCATTTCTTCCTCTTGACTTCGGCTAGGATGTCATTAACCCGTGTTTGTTCTCTCGACCACTCTGCCGCTTCCGGTCTCAGCGTTACAACTATCGTTTATGTTTCGATAGCTCGCTGCGTTGTCCTTAAGCTTGAACCCTTTTCGTTACGTTAATCTTCTCATTTTCATTTGGTTTTTAACTTTTGCATTTCAGTCCAATGTTATACTAATATGCATTGTTTTACGCTTGTTCTGAAAGCACGACTCCTGTTTATCCTTCGACTCTGGGACCTTATTGGCACTAGCAATGAATGTACGAGGGCTAAACTAATTTGATTTGAACCATGAAGGCACTGCTGTCATGGGCATATCAGAAACTAAACAGCACAATGCCCTCGAAAGTTAATGCATAGACAGAGATGCCTTCTACTCTTTACAGTTAGTACTACCAAGCAGAAAGCATGTTTTCGCTATATGGGCGACATGTTAAGAAAACTGCATTTACATACCTCTGCACAAACATAAAGTTACTTCGCTTTGACTGATATCCTTCTGGTGTTATTCTTGGTTTGTTGTAGCTGATGGAGATGAATTTTTATGGCACAAGGGCAGCTGTGACCAAAGAGTGCCATGGCACAAGGTAGTTTTCATTTCACAAGGTGAGGTCAAAGACCCATTTCCCCAGGCATTTCACCCTAAACCGAGCACCAAACAACGGAAAGCTTGTACCCATTGTATCACTGGTGGGTACCCGGCGGCACTGGGGATCGAACCCCACACCTCCCGCATGCAAGGCAGATACTCAAACCACTAGGCCACCGCTGAGGTCGATTTGCTTCGTTGCAGCCTATAGCCAATTTAAATAAAAGTGTTAAACCTACTATTACTCATTTCATTTACAGCGGGCACCATCTGACAGTATCAGTTTCACCATAATGTGGTCTACCTGCAAGTTTTTCGGTAAGCCTCTCCCTATCAGTGGACTTTGAATGATATTCCTGCAGGAAAAAATTGCAAGAGGAAGGGGGCGGGAGAGGTATCGCAGACTTCAATGCAGCAAGTGCCAGTCAGTGAAATAGGACAAGACCATGCTCGTTTGCTTAAGTTTATTACTCAAGGTATACACAAATAGCATGGTAGAAGCTCAAGACGTGGCTCTGAGCACTGAATATATGTGGTGCATGGTGAACGAGAAAAAAGCAAGGGTTGTGTCCGCTCATGGCAGCACCACGCAAGACTCTCAAACAGCTAGCACGGGCATTTATGAAAGAAGCATTCCCATCGCTAAATCGTCGAACCCTGCAAATTAAAAGCGACCGATACAAAAATGCCATAACAAACGTAGAAAAGAAAAACAAAAAGCTGTCTGAAGTGGCAACAAAAGAAAAGAATGCACTTATGTACAGCTTAGTGAAAACAACAAGGTTCGCCGCATGAAATGTGGCGTCGGCCGGCTCGCAGATTAACTGGGAACCGACGCAGCACGCGAAACTCTTGGACATGCTAGCGTGCTTCGCGAACACAAGTTGCAAGCTCAGTGGTGATGTTGAGATTGTCCCACACCCACCTTTGATGCTTAAACATAATGCCTGGCCACTTCCTTTTCACCAGGATGTGTTGATGCAGCCTTGCCCACGACACACTTCCATATTGAGCGCACGTCATCAAGAAAGTATGCACTCAACAATTGATAAAATATACTCAAGGCTTACTTCCTTACAAAAAAAATATTAACAAAAAGAAAGAAAACAAGGTAAGGCAACCAATTCACTACTTCCCGTGCAAATTAAATCCTGTACAAAAAAGTTGTTGCAACGATGGACGTATGGAACACGCACGTCTTTTGCTTACGCACAGGTGCAAACGTTTCATAACACCTCCAATGTCGCCTGTACACGGTGGTAACGAAGTGAAACGAACGAAGAAAAAAATAAAACGTCAGGCATCCTAGAGGCAGTGCCAGAGCGGTAAAGCACAACGGACCAGTGTAACGTGACGCTGAGGCACCAACAGCCTCGCTGCATGAGCTTGTCCGATTCGATTTTTTTTTTGTCGTCACACAGCAAAATGAAGGAGTGGACAACAGGCACAACCTTTCTTCCTTCTCCACGTGGAAAAAAAGAAAAAAATGACAAGGAGGAAAGGCTGCCTCCGATGATGAGAAAATAAAGAAGAGGAAATAAACGAAAAACACCGGTCTACAGATGTGGTGGAGATGAGGTCGCAACACACACCACTGTGTGATGAGTCACGCTACACGAAGAAAATGAGTGTTGATGTGAAAAGACAATGTACAACCTGCAACACAAGTCTCTACAGAAGCTTACACACACGCAGCACCTCACTAAAATGGAGGGGGAGAGTGGGTACCATGCCGGCCACTATGTCAGCCCCATGATCAAAGCATTCTTTTTAGCACTTCAGCACAAAGCTCTATGGGTAGCTCACCACTTCTATCCGTACAGCAGATTGCTTGCAAGCCAAAGTGCAGCGTGTTACTGCAAAATCAAGTGCACCGGCTTTCCTTAAATGCGTACTTAGCTGGCACGGTTGGTTGGGCGGTGCACTTGAAAATAGCATTTTGATGTAGCAGCAATCTACCGTAAACCAGCTGCACAACTCGTCTCTCGTCAACCCTGTGAATTGGGCCCTCCCTTTTCTTTGAACAATAAAAGTTCCATGCATAGCTCCTTGAGTTTCGTGGCATAAAGATGAGCCGCTGCAAGACCTCTCTCTAGTACGCAGCCCAAGACTACAATAAAATGAACACTGTTGGGTCAGACCACAGCAACCATCAGTAACTGACTGACCACAGCGAATACAATGCAGAGGCACTCGCTTGTAATCTATGAGCACATGGTCAATAAAAAAGGACCAAGTCCGTCTTCAAGCTCAAGCACTCTTGCATCAGCTTGCTTCTCACTCAAAAGAGCGGCAACTGTAAGTCATCCTTGGAGTTTGTAAACCGTAAAAAAAAAAAAAAATCAGCTCTGCATTGTGAACACTGTACTAACAACCCAGCAACGCTGTGCACCCTTTTGCAAAGCTCCTTTGACATCATGATGGCTTTTCTGAGGAGAAGCGGGACAGGAGAGAGAAATACAAAAAAAATATAAGAAAAAATGCACCAGGGGATCTTCGCTGCTGGCTGTACACTTGGCGTCGCAATCAAGGAGGACAGCAGGAGCTCCAACACACACTTGCACACACCAAAAAAAAAAAAAGAACGATAGAAATCAGGGACACTGTTGCTGCTTCTGCTGCGGTGCAGGCAAGGGGCAGTCCCACCCTTTGCCTCTAGGATACAATGTTTAGAGAGAGAAAAAAAAAACATAAATCGGGAAAGATGGCGACTTGGACAAGGAGGCTCCCCTAGGCAGCTATGGTGCTGCTCGAAGCGTTGCGCCTCAGCCGCACTGAAATGGAGAAAAGAAAAAAAAATGCTGTATGCAACAACCTTCCCATAAAGTTCACAACAAAGCACACTCGTATCAGAAAGAGAAAAACTGAGGCAGCATGACACTCTCAGAGGCCTCTAAAAAGACACCCCCTAAATACAGTGGACTCTCGTTAAACGGAACCTCAAGGGACCGGGAAAATATGTTCCGTTTATCAGGAGTTTCGTTTAGAGAGAGAAGGTTGAGAATTTCGCAATCCGTTCCACGCTGCTAGGCCCTGACGAGACAGGTGTGCACGCAGTTGGCAGTCTCCGCGGAAGCGGATCTCAAATGCAAAATCTAGATAATAAAGAAATGGTACACTATGGGCACAGACTTTATTGCACAAAAGCAGTAAGCAGTGAACTTTCTTTTTTTTTTTTTCAAAGCACTACTGAAATTAAAAAAAAATGTCAATAGTCCTCTTATTGCGCAGAAATCAGTGGGAACTGCGATTTATTGGCTTGCAAAAAAGGACTTCATGTTTCCTTGTTTTAGCTCTTGCAACCGTTTTCTTTGAATGGCGCCACCCATACTAGACATGCTGCTCAAAAACAGCTCAGAACCTTCTTCTCGTTGGAAGAAACTCATCAGCATTTGGACTGCTGATTCCGCCTGCGCAGGTGTCACCACAGGATCAGAGTCGGCAGTCTCGTTTTCGACTTCTTCCTCCTCGTCTTCGCTTTCATTTGGGGGACAGACATCAGCTACAATCTCTCCATGGTGTTTTCCGGGCGTGTTGCCACGTGACTGTCAATTTGAACATACTCGTCAAACTGTACGTGCATCGCAGCACAATTCTGCAGTAGCAGCTCTTCTTCGGCTGCATCTTGGACATCAAGCTCATCCAGTGTGCAGTGTTCTTCTGTAGCTGAAGCAAACCCGTCATGTCTGAAGCAGCTGGCAATGGTCGTTGCACTCACCTGCCGCCAAGCATCATCAAGGAGGTAAATGGCGTGCAGTACATCGACCCTGTAGTCCTTCCCCTTGTCCATGCATAACAGCATCCTCAGGAGAAGGTTTTTGCGGAAGCGCGACTTGAGCGCTTGGATCACACCATGATTCATGGGCTGCAGCAGTGCTGTGGTGTTTGCTGGCAGAAATTCCAACTGTATGGACTTCAGACCCGGCACAGTTCCATGTCCAGGGCAGCTTTCGACGAGGAATAAAACTCTCGAATAAAACTCACGAGAACAGCGCATCCTCACAATAAATCCATTCCCTGAAAATGGACTGCGTCACCCATGCCTTGCCATTGGCCTGATAAGAAACGGGCAAGGTTGCGACATTTTTGAAGCAGCGAGGGTGCTTCGATTTCCCGATCACTAGCGGCTTTGATTTTTCGCTTCCCGTCATGTTGGCCACGATCAGGACAGTCAATCTGTCCTTATTCAGCTTCTTCCCGGTGCATTCTCTCCTTTGAATGACAAGGATTTTGACGGTAGTAATTTAATTTACAGTGCTGTCTCATCTACACCGTAGATGTTCTTTGGGTCGTACTCCCGCAGAATTTTGGGAAGCTGTCTTGCTAGCGAGTCCCCGCATGCTGTCGTGTCTGCAGCGGCAGCCTCCCCTGAAATGGCAAGACACACTATGCCATTCCGATCTTTAAATCTCGTCAACCACCCTTCGCTGCACGAGAAACCTTCGATGCCGAGCTGCAGAACAAATTCTTCTGCTTGCGCGTGAATGAGTGGCCCGCTGATCGGAATGTTTTCACTACGGGCTCTCCGCAGCCAAACCACCAGGCACTTCTCCAAATCTTCGTGGTTGGCCACCCGCAGTTGTTTTCTTTGAGGGCCAAAGCGTGACGTCCCGAAAGCCTGCCACAGCTTATCCTTGTCCTGAAGTATCCTCGTGAGGCTGCTCTTGGGGACAGCGTAGTTCGTCGCAAGCGCTGTTTTTGTTAAGCGACCACTCTCGAAGTCGTTGATTATCTCCACCTTCCTTTCTAACGTAAGGGCACTGTGAGGTTGCTTCTGCGCTGCCATCGGATGCTGACTTCGCGACGAAATGTCGCAGACGACGCTCAACAGCGGATGTAAGGCTTAAGCGTAGCTTAACACAACTGCAAGCACACCGTGACAGAGGGCAAGCTATGCGGTTGCAGTGTACAAGAAAACCGGAAACCAAAGACGGAAATAGGGAGGGGGGCAGTGATGTGCACCGCGATGGGGCTGTGCGTGCACGTCAAGTTGCGGTTTCAAGTCTATTTTCGGTTCCGTTTATACGGTGGTCGGACAATTGAGTTCCGATTAACGAGATTTTTTTTACATTGCCTTAATACAAAACCAACCAACTGCGAGGCGTTTGTTTCATTTAAGCGTTGATTCCGTTTAACCAACTTCCGTTTATCGTGATTCTACTGTATGCCACAGCCTGTTACCTTTGGCAGTGTCCTCCTATTATTGTGATGCACGAGTCCATTCTCTCAACAATACAATCCCCCAGCTTCCAGCTAAGCTGCACTATATACTCCGTTCTATATACTCAGCAGGCAGCGCTGCGGAGGCTGCGAATGGAATGCGTCCGCGAAACCTTATTACTCTGCCACGTATAATTTGTTCTCCTCGAAGCCTCACCTCGGTCATCGTTTGAACGAAAACAAAGAGCAGTATAAAATGAAGCGGTAGCACCAAAAATCATGGTAAAAGCTGTGAGGCGCTCAGTGTTCGGGCCAGTTCGGGCCCTCTGGCTATAATTTTCACTGAGTGTGGACTACTTTTTAGGTGCAGATGGTGTGACAGCGATTCGCCCTACCAGCCGCGTATCATACCGCCACATGTCATTTTTACTTCTCTAAGTCTCGATGAGTCGCAGGCCGAAACTGTGGCGATAGGTAAAATGAAGCACAGGTGGTTGTCATTCATGGTACTTGAGATACGTCACACAAAATATGCCATGGTTACTGTGGTTGGGTGGCAAACTACTTTTTTTGGCACAGACTCAGCCAGTGCGAACAGGCACGCTAGCTTTGGCAGCGTTGCCTGAAGTACACCTGGCAGCAAATAGGATAGAATTCATGAAAACGGATAAAATCTCAATTAAGAGTTCACTCCCATCTGTTCTATGGTACAATGTATTAGCGCTGCACTTTTCAATATGCAATACAGTCGTTTGGCTCCTGTTTTTCAACAAACCAATCTTGTCCATTTCTTTTTTTACACCAAAATTAATAGCATGCAAATACGCCACTATTTCTCCTCGTGGCGTGTGCTACCTTTAATATTGCATATGCACACACTTTCGAGCCAAAATCATTGTTTAATGAACTGCGAAACAAGCCAGGAGGAGAAACCGGAAGTTGTCGAGAGAAGGGAAATGTGGAATTCTGACTAGCCTCCTCCTCTTATTATTGCAACTAGGTTTCAAGAGACTGCCACAAGGTCCTCCTTCCCAGCTTTTTCTTTTCTCAGGGCTGGTGTAGATGACAACTGAGCTGGGCACTATACTGTCACAATGCGCATGCACAGAATCATAAAGCAGAACCAGATGGGCCACAAGGTAGCATATTTTTGGGTTGGCGCTCCCATCTATTTTCATACACATGGCTCTCCGAGACATGTAGTGAACACCAGGGAATGCTGACAGCACACATCTTTTGCACTGCTCTAGTGTTACCACTTTTGAATTACAACTGACTTGATACACTACAGACTAGACTGCAGCAGCCATGTTTGGCATGCACACACATGCACAAACATTTCAGTTTGTTGCTTACAGCCATGCCTTGTGGTTACCCAATTACAAGCTATGCATCGTTAATACCAACAAGAATGCCCCCCATCACCTGCACCCCTAACTACCTATACTCCATTTCATACTTGGTGTTCAATGCGGCTGGAGCTGGCATGCCTATTCACGCTGTCTACATCTGTGCCTAATATCTGCAGTTCACCAATGTTGAAAAGTAGACGACTCAAAATTCAGCTCAATCAAAAGGGACCACTGAACACCTGTTGACATCGACAAAGCAAGCATCTGGCATTGTGACAACACACAAGTACACCGGTTTTTGACGTCTAGCACTCCGTTTTACATCTCGCCATGTTTTCGCGCTACACCTCACCAAGGCCTTGAAGACCAGGAGCGAGACGCAGCAGAGTGATATTCTTCCACACTCACGCTGCAGTCGACTAGATAATTAAAAACTGAAAGAAACTGCGAATTCGTTCCAATTATTCAAAGTTCAAGAACCTATTGAGTACTTATAGAGGCACAATTTGCACTATTTGTTCCTATTTAAAAGAAAATTCTAGCAATTCAAATACACAATATATAACATACTCAACATCTTTTAAATACTATACTACTTGCCGCCAGAAAAACAGGCTTATTTAAAAACAAATGCAGAGAGGTCATCATGAGCTACCATCTCTGGCATGCTACTCTGCACGAGGGGAGGGAGAGAAGGAAAGAAAGAAGGGTACAGTAGGCAACGGCGGGAACAGGGAAGTGCACATGGATGTACAAGCACATTACCCATGAGTCAGATCACAACTGTGAGTCAAGGCTGGTTCTTAAAAAAAACAAAGTAACACCCAAGCAGCTTGCAGTAATTTCCGAGCATCAACACAAGTTCCCAGTACCAATTAGACCGTCTGATCATGGCACGGAGTCAAAATATGCCACGGAGGTGGCTTACACACATACAAAGGACAGACTTGCAATAATGTGATTAATGGTCTCAGGGATAAGAATCTGCCGTTCTTCACTCCAAATTTGACCTGAGATTTCGCCTAGTGGTAACGCACAATATAAAGCAGCATGTCCGGAATGATTTAGACAAAAATAAACGGAGATGCATCTACATATACGCCAGTGAGATGAGCCTGAGGCTGAGAGTAAAACTTCAAACGTAAAACTTCTGCCTGTGTCTCATAGAAAAATTTAGGGTCTCTTTCAGTGAATGACAATTGCCTATAGTGCCAATCATGCAGTTTCACATGATTAACTTAAGCGACATTGACCTCAGAACACTGTGGTCTCAATGCAAGTTTAGCAAACTTGCTCCACTCGGCTAAAACACACTTCACATACTTCGTGTTATACACATCAACAGTCAGCTTCCCTGAATAGCAAAAAAAAAAAAAAATGTTGGTTTAGCTCTGGTTAAACCTGGAGTGACGCGATAGCTACAGTTGGCCGAGTGGAACTTGCTCAGTTGAATTGCAAAGTCAGTCTTTCGCTGCTCCATTTTGCTGGGCGTTCCTTCTTCATCTTCGTCCCACTTGACATGGGGCATGCGCACAGCTGTTGCAGCGGCGCCGCCACGCCATGGCTGCGCGCCACGGTCACATGCCACAGCCACGTTGAGGGCTCGAAATGCTACCGTAATGTAGCTATCGCTACAAAACTCCCGTGTAATGCTAGCATGGCCTTACTCTGTGGGGAATACTGTAGTTTGGATTGCAGCAGTCCTGGCATCTTCGAGCCTAAGCAGATGTGTGCTTGCAGTTCATGGACACACACACCTGCCATGCAGTATGCTATCAGCGCTAATTTAATCTGCTTAACGCCTGACCCAAGAACACTGCTGAACCACGCAGTGCCTTGTTTCTTCAGCGCAGAAACTGGTGCACGCACATCTACATGGGTTCAGATGGCTAATATATTGCCGGCATTTCGCCGGGTCACTGTTGGAGGAGACACCTGTGAACCTGCTTCACCTCGCGAAAATGGTGGACAAGGAGGCTAGGTGTATGCACAGCACATTACTGCAGAGAGGTCCAATCAAAACTGCACTTTTCTTCCTCGTGTAGCGGCATGCTGCCAAACTGGCATTTCGAGAGGTGACCTGCGCTCCCTAGAAGCAACAATAAACTTGCACTGCCTGATACAAATATAAAATGCCCTTCAACCGCAAATTTGCAGCAAAAACTGCGCTACACATACACTAGAGTGGAAGTGCACACTCTCACTCACAGCGGTCGTAGTTGTTCTGCAGGTGTTGCGTCACCCTCATGCGCGCATCAGGAACGTCGAATGAAATGCCCAGCCGCAGCAGGGTTCGGTTCTTCTCCACCAGTCGTGCAATCTCCATCTCAATCTTGTTTCCAAGGATCATGGGCCTCTGAAGAAATTAGAGAAAAAAAACACAAAAACACAAAAGTCACAAAGAGCAGAAGCTCAACCTAAAATAGGTGATATCTTAGCACTACGTTGGCTGTACACCTATCACAGCTCCCACAGCCGTGCTCTATAGCATTTCAATGCACGTTTTTACTCTGGCAGTCTCGGGAGTTCATTTTAAGTTTCAGGGCAAGGTTTTCTTTGATTTTATAAAGCATGACCATCACAATCTGCGAGATGTAAAGAAAACTGGCCTCCGAAAACTTTTTGATGTTTCTTAAGCGATTTTAATACAACTCCCTGGTTGTTTTCACTGATGTTGCACTAATTTCACAACAGTGATTATTTCCACGGTCTCTCACTAAACTCAAACTCGGTTCCGCGGCCTGCTTTTGTGGGTTCGCGAGCACCCACACTCGCCTGTACCTCCTTTCCAGCACACTAATGGCGGGCATGCGTGAAGCAGACACAGTACCCGGTTTATTAAAACCCATTTCTGAGCATTACCTCTTTTTCTGTTTCGTGCCATCAGTGTCTGCGCCATCCACAGCACAGACCTTGGTAGCACACCAAGATGCTGAGCATCAAAAAACATAATACGTTTAGAACGCCGGCAAGGTGGCGTGGAAGTGGTATGGCACACAAGGCAACATGAGGTATTTACACGATTGTAAGTCGACCCCCACAAATTACATTTCCGAAAAACAAAAAAACTTCCGGGGTTATTTAAGCTTGGCCTTCAATAGTTGAACGCAATAGCATTATTCAGTGGCCGGCGTTTATTGCCAGCCACTATCAGCTGCCGTGCGCGGGCGCGCCCATGGGCACATTCCAAAACGGAAATGTATTAGTCACTGGACTACTCATCCACACTTGCGCCATCGTTCTCACTAGCGTTGCCGCCGTGATCCCTGCTGTGGTCTCACAGCACGTCGTTCTAACGTCGTCATCCAGCGAAATCCCACACTTCGCAAACAGCCACATCACGACATCGCGTGATACAGCTGAAAATTTTCCTCGCTGCAGCCGCCACACCTGTATCACCCATTGTGAACATCGAATTTGTGGCCCAGCGTGCGGCTGTTTGTTTCTTCGGCATAAAAAATGGCAGCCATCTTGAATGTAGCCGTGAATGAGCGCCAGCCGCTTGGCGGACCTGGAGCACAAATGATGACTGAAGAAGCACTACTTTAAAAACTTGTGAAACGCGGCCGGCAGTAGTCAAATGCGTCAGAGCCAAAGAGAGAGTACGCGTGAATGGCGTCGGCTCTTCCGTCGGCTACCGACACTCCCCGGCACCGCTGCCGTTCCGAGTGGGGGTGCCGCCTCGATTGGAACAGCAGTACTTCCATAAACTATTAACGCTCCCTTGAGCGCCGAGCGCGCATTTGAGAGTAAAAAAAAAACTTGTTGGACGCTTCAGCTTCCCTTAGAATGCGATTGCGTTATCGGGCCGCCGCCGTTTATCAGCAACCGCAGTCAGCAGCCACGTGTGGGGTGCCAGTTTGCTAGCTGTTTATCGATAGCCGCCATCAGCCGCCGCCTGAGCGCGCGGGTAGGGGATGCCTGTTCTGCGCGTTGACATAGCAGCTGCTCAAGGCCAGCACCAAGAGCGATGCGACGGAGCCACGCAGCAAAAATGCAACCACACTGCAGAATTCCTGATATCTCGTTTTACTCACCTTTACTTATAGTGCGATGTTCTTGTTTCGATTTTAAGTTGACCCCCCTACTTCGGATTTTCAAATTTAAAAAAATAGGTCGACTTACAATCGTGTAAATACGGTAAGTGCACTTGTGTGGGACGGAAGTGTGGGCCGCACCGCTGAGTTAGAGCCCAGCCAAGACAAAAAGAAAGCGTGAGCGCCTGATCGGGCGTTTTTCCGGGCGATTCAATGGCATCGGCAGCACTGGGGCAGAGTTTTGCCACCGGTGAACCCATTTGTGTTGCAAAAGCGGTATCTGTCGAAATGAGGGGAGGAGGCAGCCACATCGTCGTGTGCAGGTGCGAAAGGTGCGAGTGTCTAGGCGACGAATTGCACAGCTTTTACCCGGGTTGCTTGCGCTGGCAGTCTTTGGCGGTCGCTGTCCCGGACGAACAGTTACCGCACGTCAAAATCCGAAACTACTGAACCGTTCGCTGCTCGGTTTGCCGCTAGTCAGCCGGGCCGCACGCGAGGGCGCCGTTTTATCGCATGTTATTTCCATTTGCTTCTGACTGCTGGATTTGCGATTGTATTATTGTACATTTATTGCTTTGAGCTGCATACAGGCCACCCTGCCATTCTGAAGGGAACTTAATAACATGAGGCGGGTGGGAGGGGGGTATGCGTCTTATATTTGAGTCAACTTTTTTGTTGGCCAGGAAGTGGTGCGATCTGGGAGATTACGTATAGGTGGCAGTATACAGTATATCTTATGTGTTATGACCTTGGCAGTATACAGTATATATATTGTGCGTTATGATTTTTGTAGAGATTTTTTTAGGATGTATTCAAAAAAATTTTCGCATAATTTGCGTGCCCCTTTTTGGAAGCCACAATTTAAAGAAAAAAATTCACAAATTACGAGTGCAAACATGATACTTACAAAAGTGAATGAAACAGCAAGAAAAAAGCACATGTGGTCGATTCACAAACAACATCAACCAGTTGTGACGACAGATTGTTGTGGGGGGGGGGGTCCTAGGCACATGTTGAAGGCTGTTGGGGTTCCTTAGGGCAAAAAAGCTTGAGAACCCCTGCAGTAAACGATGCTTCATAAAAACTCGCCGTTAATGCCTGTGATGCCTAACCTGCGTGCACACAATTTTGTTATCCAGCAAAATCACTATGCAGGTCTCTGCTCCCCAAATGCACTTTGCTGGGATACACTTTCGAAAATATCAACTAAAAGCGGCAAAGTCACACAACTGTGCTGTTTCCTGTGGAAATCAGCAAACCCATTCTCAAGGATTGCACCGCGAATTGCGACGCCTCACTAAATCTCGGAGCCAGCATTTGCGACACCCACTTCACATGTCAGTCTGGAACACCTAGTGGCCCCAATGGCTCCAATGGCCCCAAGAGGCCCGCTTGCCAAATTCATTACAGCTGTGTGTTTTTATGTCACTTTATATTTGTAGTGTGCACACATCCTTCATTGCTGCTATTTCCAGAGCTATGCATTTTACCAATCTCAATTTCCACACTAAATGACTGTCTCCACACCTAGCAGCAGCCTCGGAGGGCACTCATAACCGCCATAGCTGCTGCAGTGATTAACAGTAATATATTTGCACCGATTTCAGTGTGTGAAAGATAGAAACCAGTTATCACGCATGTAATGAATGACTTCCTCAAACAAATCACTCACACAACTTTCCTCAAGTTGCCTGAAGCCATTTCGCTTTGAGCACTTCACTTAACAGTTCCTCACAAAATCAGACTTTTCCCCAAATGGTGGAGACAGCCATTCCTCTACACAGATTTTACCTCAAACCAAGCTCATAAATAAAGAGGAGCCAATGGAAGTCGCATATAAATGGCAGAAGTGGCCCACCTGGTTCGATGCCCTGAGCTCCTCGAGAGACTGCTGGGCATTGGCGGCTTCCACCAGATCCTTTATGACTGGGCCGCTGATGTAGTTGGACTCAACGTTAAGGGACTTCAGCGTCTTGTTCTGCCGCACGGCTTCAATGAGGCGCTGCACAAGACACGACGACCCTCTGTCCATCAGCAACAGCGCCATGCATTCGCTTGTACTATGCATTTATCTATTTTCAATTGGCTATTTTCACAAACTCTACACCCCGCTGCGGTGGCACCGCAAACCAATCTACGATGGATCCATGTGCAGCTACCGTAAAAACCGGAATATAGGTCGAACTTTTTTTCAAAAAACCATCGCGAAAAGTCGACCCTCGTCTTATATACCGGACATTGGCGGAAAAACTACGGAAGTCTTGCAACAATGGGCGGATCAAGTAAACAGCCGCCATCGACATCAGCAGCAGCGCGGCGTGGCGTGGCGACATTGTAGCACCGTCATTTTGCGTTTGCATTGTTTCACATTTTGTTTAAAAATGAGCGGAAGCCGACGGCAATTCACCGTCGCCTTCAAGAAAAAGGCGATCGAGTACGCGGAAGCTAACGGCAACCTGGCAACACAGCGCGAATTTGGAGTGTCGAAAAAATGCATTCGCTACTGGCGGAAGCAGAAGCAGCTTTTGGTTGCTTGCAGCAACCAAAAGAAAACTTCATTTCGTGGGCGGACGGCAGCGTATCCAGAACTGGAAAACAAGGTTGCGGATTTCGTCCGGGAGCTTCGTGCAAGATCGCTGCCTGTGACTGCTGAATCCATCCGTTTTAAAGCGGTAGAGATCGCGCGTGCCTCTGGACTGACGAGGGCGCAATTCAAGGGCTCGCCATCCTGGGTGCGGCGTTTCATGAAGAGGAAGGGTTTTGCACTACGGCGCCGTACTTCTTTGTGCCAGAAACTGCCCGAAGAATTCGAGGACAAGCTAATCGAGTTTCAGCGATATGTAATTGCGCTTCGGCAGCAACGCGACTACATGATAGGACAGATAGGAAACGCCGACGAAACGCCAGTGTGGTTCGATATGCCCTCAAGCCGGACTGTTTCCGAGAAAGGAGCCAAGCAAATCAAGCTTCTAACAACGGGCAACGAGCACTCGCGGTTCACTGTGATGCTCGCATGTACAGCTGATGGGAAGAAGCTGCTCCCTTTCATCATTTTTAAAAGAAAAACATTGCCGAAAGAGGAATTCACACGAGACGTCATCGTCCGGGTTAATGAAAACAGTTTTATGAACGAATCGTTGATGCTGGAGTGGGTCCGGCTCGTCTGGAAGCGGCGACCTGGTGCTCTCTTTGAGCGAGCGAACATGCTCGTTCTGGACTCATTTCGAGGCCAACGTAAAGCAGGCCCTGTGCGACGGCAAGACGGACCTCGTGGTCGTCCCTGGTGGACTGACATCTGTGCTGCAGCCACTAGACGTTGTGCTAAATAAGCCGTTTAAAGATAGAGTGCGCGAACTCTATAATGAATGGATGCTGGGCGATAACCCGACTACCTCCACTGGCTGCCTGCAACGTCCCCCGCTTGCGACTGTTTGTGGCTGGGTGTCGTCGGCGTGGAAATCTCTCCCCGAAGAGATGGTGCGCAAGTCTTTCAGAAAATGCTGCATAAGCAACGCGCTGGACGGCACAGAGGACGATGCTCTATGGGACGTGGGCAGCGAGAAGCACTCGTCATCGGACTCTAGTTCGGACGACTCTGATTCGGAGTAGCGCTCGCGCACTTTGTGTCCTTCTGTGTACTGCACACCCGGCCAATTTTTAACAGCATCGCGTGACCATCGACCCGCGTGTTTGTCAGCACCTTATCATCACGGCATGGAGCGGCGAAATAGCGAAAGTAAGCGCATGTGTACACATGCGCGTATCTCGTTTGTTTCGCCGCTCAGCGCCGTTAATAAGGTGCCGACAAGCACGCGGGACGATGGTCGCGCGATGCTGTTAAAAACGTTGCCAGGTGCACATGCGAGCAGCATTTAAATAAATACTGTCACCATTGTGCAACCGGCTGAGTCGCATTTGTTTCAAGGTAAGGGTGTCTTTCAGTACTTTTGGCACTGAAAAATATTTTTTCATTTTTAGGATTGCTTAGTTGATATTCCGGTCCGACCTATAGTCCGGTTTTTACGGTAAGTTTGCAGGCATAGGGTGGGCGCAGCTGGCAAAGAAGAGGGTCAATAGGAGAGACATGGGAGAGACCCTTGCCTTGCACTGGGTGTAGTCAGGCTGATGATGATGATAAGCAGTTCACCACCATAATAAGATAGACAGCTGCTTTGTGTCACTGCGCGAGTCCTTCTGGTGTAAGAAATATAGGCAGACCATGAGAACGGGATGCTTTCACAATGTAGAGGAATGCTCGTAAGCCATGACAGCCGAGTTGTGATTAGGCATCAAACCTACGTTTTGAAAAAGTTTATTTGCTTGGACTGGAAGAGCACATGTAAATCAAGGTGCTATAGCACTATTTGTTAACAAACATCACTGAGCACACCACTAACGGGCACATTTCAAGCGTGAATAAGGTAATTTTATGCATGACTGCCCCTTATTATGGCATGCGTGTATGGTGATATGGTGTTTTGTTATCCAAGCAGAGTGAGGGGCGATATAATGATTTCATTCAAATTCCATTTCATTCCGACTCGCTGCACTTCGTTATTCCCTCACTCTCATTGGAATCAGTCAGTCAGACTTGTGGATGGTACTAAGAAGAGAATAGAATAAGGTGGGAGGAACTGCAAAATAGCTGCCTAGCATTCGTTATGCAAGGCCACTGCTTACGACCAAACTGAAAGCACTAGGCATGAGTAAATGTTCCCGCGAAACCAGCGCGCGAAAAAAAAGGTGACCTCAATGTTCTCACCTATATACATGATTAAAATCTATATTGATATTTAAAATAGCATGTAGTGAATAAAATTTATGAGCACAAAAAAAAAAAAGAGGAAAGGGTACAGCTTTAACAGTTAAAACATAAGAAACATCGACTTTTTCAACTGGTTTTTTTACGCAAGCAGCACAAAAATAGCTGCGTCTTCACCACGTGTAGTGCTAAGTGCAAAAAATACGCTTCTAGTTTTGTCATTTTACAAGAGGCTTCATCAATGGCGTGATTTATTTTAAATTCTCTACATAGTGCAAGTCAACTGTCTGCCACTGCACTTTCACGCTGGCCAATTCCAAACTACAAACGGCAATTTCTTCTTTGCCCATTGCTCATTCCTTTACACACCCGAGACATGGAAGACTGGCACACATGAGGTTGCCACCATAGTTTCTCAACTTTACCTGGGGAGAAAGCTGTAGCCATCGTGTGTGAGAGTTTCTTAGAAAGCAGTTCATTCACAGCCTGAATGCCGGGAAGATAAGGTTTTGTATTTGGCTTGGCTACCGTTGGGCCGAAAATGTGAACTCTGCCTACAAATCAGCAGCTTTGCCACGGTCCTCTCCTCTGTGCTCAGATTAAATTATCTTACTAGTGCATTTTTCACTTCCTCAATAAATTTAACTAAAAAGAAAGTTAGGTGCTAGACTGCTATGGAAACTTCCACAGCATTTCTATGAGGTTTGATTAAGTGAATCCATGATTCATGCCCAACTATTAATACAGACAAGCCCACATAAAACGGCCCCACTTAAGACGAACTTTCGCTTATAACGAACAAGACCTGCGCGACCGTAAAAATATACATTGTTTCAATGGCACAAAATCACGCATATAACGAACGTCATTAAGCCCTGCTGATCGGTTACAGCAAACGGACGGCGTAAACCCGGCGCTGCGATGTGAGATAACCTGCCTCCGACCCCTTTGTGCGCCCGGCGCATGGTACGTTTTCCCGAGCCGCCCCGTTTCGTGCCGGTCTCAAGAGAGCTACTCTTCACCGCTGACGCGCCTTCCAAGATTGCACTCCCGCCCCTCCTCGCAACTCAACTCCTCTCTCGACTCCTCACTCTCTTGCAAATCCGCGTGTGGCCTCCGCAATCAACCACTCTGCCGCCGTTGCCGATCGTGGAGGCCACGCTCCGTGAAGCAGGCCTTCCGTGGCAGCCAAGAGGTGGCTGCACTGATGCTCACGGACGCCCCTCATTGGTATCTCCGCTGGTGCTGCGCGTCTGTATCTTGAGCTTGATTGGCTTGATTGCCGCCTGTGCATGTTGCACGTCTATCCCATCGCACACTTTTGTCACTCTTGTTGCGGCGTTGCAGCCCGGACGTTTCGTTGGCTTCGTTCAGATCTCGGGCCCTGGTTGTAATTCTGGATGGCAGACAGGAACACCGTGCCCATTTCCACTGTATTCAGCAGTAGAGATGATGAAAGTGACTGGGCGGAGGTGACGGCGACTGGCGAGTGGAACTGCTTCTGCAAAGCTGGCTTCGTCAACACAGTGTCCGATGCCGAGCCTGATGCTTCGGAAGATGACCAGCCCGGCGGCGATTTGTGACAGCGCGTCGTCAACTCCGACATAGGGGGGTCATGACATTGGTTGGAGTGATTTTATTTCTGCGGGTGACAACGCCGACACCGTGGAACCGTGCACGGACGAGGGCATCGTTTCCGAAGTGCGAGACAAGAGTGATGCGGAGGAATCAGATGAGAAGAAAATTTGCAGCCAGCACCCATACGCATGCCTGTAGCAATGAGCTACATAGAGAGCCTCAGACAACTTGTATAAGCCAAGGGCCTCGGCGATAGTACGCTTGTGCTTTAAATAAACTGGAAACCTCCCTCATCAGATCTGCGCTGCAAAAACAGACGTCCATCACAGACTTTTCCGCAAATAAAAAATTTTGTGTTTTGACAAGCAACTGTCTTTAGAGCTGTGGTCCACTTACTACAAACTTCGGGATATAACGAACAGACGCAGCGTCATGTTCGCTATAAGCGGGCTCGAGACTGTACCCAAGCCAAATACGAAACTGCACCCTTCCGGCATTCCTGCATTTCTCCATGCTGAATGAACTACCGAAGCGTGACCTTTCCCTACAGGTAAAATTGAGAAACTCCACGGTTGCCACGAACAACAAACAAGCACGAGTTTACCATGAAATTTCAAAACAACCGCAATTCTCCTTAGGCCGTCCCAAGAACCAGTCCTCCATGATTCCGCCATGCTGTCTCAACTGAGGCCATCCTTCTAGGTCGCGAAAATCAGCAATACCTAAAACGCTGCAGTAAAGGGGTCTTCCATGGGCACTTCTTATGAAATATGAGCCATTTAGTGAAGTGCTCGAAGTAGTCATGGTTGCAATGGATGACAGCATTTCATTAAGGAATAAAGAAATGAATTAAATAATTCTAGATTTGATTTGTTTGAATTTCTTTGATTGCACTTGGATTTGCTAGCATTGCTCAGCTGCCCTTGCGGCTGTTTCTTCTGCTGCAAATGCCTCCGTCCCTTCTGTGAACACATCCTCTTGCGACAATATGGCTGCATTTCCCATTAAAGCCGCCAAGTTGATAGCACAAAAGCATGCAATCGATATAAAGCATGCTGCTGTCAAAGTCGCTGCACAGCTTCCCGTTGACATGTGGGCTCATCATGCACAACGATTTAATAATTGAACAGCCAGAAAAAGGGAAGGCAATCTAAACCGCAGAGACAAGATATAACTTTTGGCATTTCGCGCCATTATAGCTAGTGACGATAGGAATGTTTTGCAATTACCTTGATGGCATGAATTTTGTGAATAATTCTAGTCTCACTACCTCTTGCAGGTCTTAAAACCAGTAGACAAGGCTAACTAATAATGACGTAAGTGCTCGTAACGACTAAAACAAGAGTTCAAGTTTTGATTCTAGAAGTGTGTGATGAGAGGCTAGTTGGTAAGACATTCTGAAGACATAAAACTACGCAGGAGACAGGACAAAGAAAAGATGCAGACAGGACGAGCGTAGACTAACAACTGATTTATTGGACGAAAAAACACAAGCTTCCTTCAAGAGCAACGCATGCGCAACCAAACTTAACGCCCAAAGCAAAAGTACACAATCTTATCAACCCAAAAAGTCAAGTTCCTTCTGATACAGGTGAATTGATGCTTCACTAACACATTTTTCTACACCGTATCTAGCAATTTTCCAGGCTTCAAAAATCTCGCGTGCCTTCCGGTCCTTCGCGCAGCCTATAATCTTCGTTTGCTTGAAAAGCGGCGTACAAAACACTTTTTTCATCTTGTCATTGATCTTACAAGACTGGCAGTGCCTTGCTAAATGCTGCCCACCGTGTTGGCTCAAAGAGTTATTGTGCTCCTGAAGGCGTTTATTAATGCAGCGCCCCGTCTGCCCTACATAACGGAACCACAGCTGAATGGGATCTCGTAGATAATTCCCATCTTACAGGCTACAAACTTAGGTCTGTGGTTGACTCCGTACCCTACTTTCTTTTGCAGGTTATTGTTAGTTAATCAGCATAAACGAGACAGTTTACATGGGGCTGAATAGAACACGTTGACACCAAATTTCCCTCCCACCTTCTTCAAACCGTGTGAAGTCTTGTACACATAAGGAAGGACTTCAAACTTCCTCCTCTCGCTTTCAGTGAGTTCCTGTTGGTTTTGTTTCAACCATAGGGTTTTCAGCAAAGACTCCGCAACAGCTTTCAGAAGAGCAGGAGGAAAACCAGCAGAGTAAAGCCGGTCTACCTGACTTGTAAAACTACATTTCACCATGTGTGGACATGACTTGACAAGCGAGGATCTTAAACATGAGGTTGCGATTCCCCTTTTTACGAGCTTTGAGTGGCACAAATCATAAGGTAGAAGAGCCTTTTTGGGTTGATAAGATTGTGTACTTTTGCTTTGGGCGTTAAGTTTGGTTGCGCATGCGTTGCTCTTGAAGGAAGCTTGTGTTTTTTCGTCCAATAAATCAGTTGTTAGTCTACGCTCGTCCTGTCTGCATCTTTTCTTTGTCCTGTCTCCTGCGTAGTTTTATGTCTTCAAGTTTTGATGTCTGCGGTCTAGTGATGAACCCTTCATTTCTTCTGGCACTAAACCCAGAGGTTCTCCAAAGCTCACCTTGACTAAGCTGTCCGTGAGATCAGTGTTTGCTAGTGAAAGGGATTCAAGGTTTGTGTTCTTCTTAAGGCCTTCGAAAAGCTTCTTGAAGTCATCTCTTCGGATGTTCTGAAACAAAAAGAGAATTTACAGATCCCGCCACTCACGTGCAAGAAAGGCACCACTGAGAATTAATTCACACGTGACCATTTTTGTTTAATGCAGCTGAGCAAGAGAAAAAGAAAACTCAGATGGCATATAGACTGCGAAAACTTCTCTCGCACACGAGCCCTGTGAACTCTTGTTTAATTTACATGCTAAAATTGAGACTACATAATCAAATTTACCCACACTGACTGTTCACAGATCAAACAAAGTTACAATGTGGCTAAGCTACAGGCACTCGACCAGGCGAGTTCACTGGCCTAGTGGCTATTTAAGGCTATGTATTTGAGGCAGAAGAAAATGTCAGCACACTTGAACCAGAAAGCAGGAATCATTAAAAAAGAAGGTACTATATATATACTGCAAAGTAATAACATGTTGTACATAACATGTGCCAATCCCACTTCTAAATCGAGCCAACCTTACTGGCTTGGTCTGATCTCTACAGTAACAATAAGTATGAGTATGTGCGCCAACGCCCATGGTAGATAGTGGTGCAGACTGTGCACACTTCACTCTTTTAAGTGAAACGCAAAAGGCACCGATTTGCTGCATAATGGCAGAGCACGTTAATGAACCCACATAAGGTAGAAATTAATCCGAAGTCCTCCACTACGGCATTCCTCATAGCCCATGTGTTGCTTCGGGACATTAAACTTCACAATTTAAAATTTTCCCGAGGCTCTCTCCAACCATTTCATTCCAATATAAAGAGCAAAGAAAGAGTTTGCCAGGACCATGTGCGCAGTCACATAGACGAGGGCCTAGCTGTCTACACAACGATCTAAAAGTCACCTTTCCATGTGAAGCTACTACCCAAGAAGGCATGCGCATGCCAAAAAGCACTCATTTTGAAGTGTAGAGGTGATATGTTGCCGCTTCAAACCATCCTGAATGCTATAAGCATCCGAATTTGTCCCTCTCAGAATCATGTTTTGTCAAGGCTGCTGCGTCTCTGCAACTTCCCCCTTCAGTCCATATTACCGGTATGCAAAATTGGCATGTAATACGATAGTGCTGCCTATTTTCCGACGAGGCACATCTGAGCACTCTAGCACAAAAGAGGCCTCTCTATGGTGGACAACAACAGAAATGTCACTTCAGTGCAATACAATCCTGAAAGGACGGAAAGGGATTGAAATAATAAGAGAAGAGTTAACAAGCTGATGTGGGATGCCTTTATAAACCATTTGTGGTGCAGTCTGACAACTGGAGTCTGCTGCGGTGTGCCCCCGTTTAAGCAAGTGCAAATAGTGTTTTTTTAGTATGCGCAGCTGAACATTTACAAGGCAAGAGCAGACATGCATTAAAACACGCTCCCTGGTGATTTGTTCTGCTGCAACTTTAACAGTGAAGAAGCTTGTATTATGTACCACTTGGTGGCGCCAGTAAACGTGCTTCCACAGACTTCTGTGACCACCCACCAGCATACACAGACAAGTAGAGAGTGCCTCGCTTACGTGTACTTTCAACGTCTGCCTATAGCTTAATGTTGCCAGCCAATCTTGCCAAAGACACCAAGGAAATATGCCGCACTGTGTAGTATTGCTACCTTTATGTTATTCCAGTTGAGCGTTTTGAGAGACGGGTCGTTGGCGGCCACCTTGTCGGCGGTCTGGTGGGTGTTGGTGTCGTTGTCAGGCTCCATGGGCATGGGCTTGGGCATGGATGCCTTCACCAGGGCTGCAGAGAAGGCATTAAGTGAGAAGTGCATGCTCGGAAGAACTCCTTTAAATCAAAGGAATTAAGCAAGATCTGGGACCTTGCAGAGAAACAATGTCCCAGGCCTTTTAAAGAGAACAAGACACAAATAAAGCGCCCATTTGCTGAAAACGGTTAAAGTATCTGGTACCGTCAAATCTCATTACAATGGAACCGGAAACAACGGACAACCGATTATAACGGACAGTATCACTAATTTTCTATGCATACATTTTTTAGCCGCTGTGGTGGCTAAGTGGTTATGGCGCTCGGCTGCTGACCCGAAATACGCGGGTTCGATCTCGGCCGTGGCGGTAGCATTTCGATGGAGGCAAAATGCTAGAGGCCCGTGTACTGTGCAATGTCAGTGCACGTTAAAGAACCCCAGGTGGTCGAAATTTCTGGAGCCCTTCACTACTGCGTCCCTCATAGCCTGAGTTGCTTTGGGACGTTAAACCCCCATAAACCAAGCACACATTTTATTAAACAAAACATGCTTTGATTTTAAGGGACTCAGTAACCACAGACTGACTATCAGCTACAAGACTAAATATAGGGTAAAATTTGTCTCAGAGCAACTTTTACAGCACATATTTGTGGCATGTTACAACAAGGCCATGGACTTTCCAATGTTGGTTTCTGAGAAAAACCAGCAGACGTTTTGCAGCATTTATTTCTTTTTGGGAAATCATAGTTTTTTGGCTAGTTGCATGGTGCGAACCCTAAAATTGGTGACTGTCAGCCAAAAAAATATCCTCCAAGTTGACGAAAGGGCTGATTAATCAAAAAGCACCAATTTTTTTACCTCACTGGTACACAATCTAGGCACAGTGGAGTGTAATACAGTATAATCTCATTACAACAGATCCGGTTTCAACGGATATTCAGTTATAAGTTATAACAAACCGATCTGTGAAGTTTGGTTGGTTTTCCTATCTCTTCAATGGACTAAACTTTGCTTACTGCGGATTCAGCTACAGCGGACATTCCGATAGAATGGACAAAATTTTGAGTATAATTTTCCTCCTTTACACTTCTTCACTGCGGACTTCTGCACTGCAGACATTCCAACTTCAAACATCACTTGGCATACTTTCGGAACGGGAACAGCGCCAGCAGGATCAACACAGGCGGTGGCCATTCTGAGGTGGCCACACTTGGCTTGGATTCGATCGACTTGAAATCGGGCTGGCTTTGACCAATTCTGGTATGACAGATGATTTGCTATGATTGCTATGATTACTTTCCACTTATTACTTGTATAATACTTTCGCCAAAATTTAAAAAAAAAGACGTGGTCACTTGGTAGCATCCCCTCTCAGAATAAAATGTTTTGTGGCCCTTACGTTCAAGTGCAGTGTGCACTTTACCTGTCACCCTATGCGTGCGGACGTTAGCGGTGTGATGGAGCCAAATGGATCACCCAATGCTGCGCATCACAAACCACCAGAAGCGACAAAGTGCAAGCAGATTTCCCTGATGGACAAGGTTGATATCATCAAGCAAGTTAAGGTTGAGAAGGGCACAAAGCAGGTGGACGTTGTCGTGGCCTTGGGCTTATCGAAGCAAACCGTGAACACTATCGTCAGTGCCAAGGCAATCCTAGCAAATAAAGTCTCGGGGAACTCTGCGAGGCTTTATTCCCTGCCATGGAGGCCCTGCTGATGCGACTTTGTGACGCCAGCTGATGAAACATCCCCGTGAACGGTCTGCTTCTACGGAAACGTATGGAGCAACTCGCCGCTGTTCTGAAGCAAGAAGAGTTCACGTGTAGTGAAGGCTGGCTCAATCGATTTAAATTAAGGCATAGAATCGCCTTCAAGTGGCTTTCTGGTGAGTCAGTCAGCGTTACGTGGCCGACTGAAAAGCCTGTAAAAACCCGCGTATAATACGAGGTTTTTTCCCATAATTAGCGTCCTCAATTTCCGCCTCGTACTATTTGGGGATCCAAACAAAAATTTTCGAAGTTGCTCGAAGTTTTGGTTTAATTATTGCGACGTGGCTACGGCCTGGCTTCACTACTTTTGAAAAACGACGTCACGATGTCCTTTCTTTGTTGGTGATCCGTTGGGTGTGCCGGGGGGTTGTGGTGTGCCGTGTGCCTGTGACAACGCGCGTGCTTGCATGTAAGCCACGCTTCGTAGAGTGGATGTTTTTCTGGGAGCAAGATGTCAGGGTCTCGAAAACAGTACTCGGCTATTTGAAGCAAAAAGTGATTTTAGCTGCGGAGAACATCGGCAACACTGCAGCCGGGAGGCAGTTTGGTGTCGTCGAGGGAAGCATTCGTGGATGGCGACGACAGGAAGAAGCCCTTTTCGCGTGCAGCGGAACACGACGAAGCCTTCGCGGCCCGAAGAATGGCGCAGTCCCAGAAATTGAAGTTGGCCTGATGGAGTTCGTACGGCAACAGTGAGCCGCACATCTAGCTATGAGCGTGGCAGGCAAAAGCTAGAGAACTTGCAAAAGAAAAAGGGATACCGCGCTCTGCCTTCAAAGCAAGCAAGCACTACATGTGCCGCTACATTGCTACGTGTACATCGCTACAACATTGCTACATGTGCCGTGCAGGCTTTTTACGACGCCGGCATACCTCGATTTCACAGAAGCTGCATGAAGTGCTCAATATGCTTGCGAGTTTTCAGCGCCATATTTTTTTGCGCTAGTCAAATAACTTTATGTTGGATGAAATACGCAATGCCAATAAGACGCTGGTTTACCTGGACATGCCATCGCCCCTCACCGTGCACGAGAAGGGGTCTAAACAAGTTAGCGTCCGGTCCACTGGCTACAAGACAACGCGAGTTACAGTCATCGTGCACGGCAGATGACCACAAGCTCCCCCGTTACGTGATCTTCAAGAGGAAAACAATGCCGAAAGGTGAGGAGCTGCTGAAAAATGTAATCGTGAGATATCATGAGAAAGAGTGGATGAATGAGGATCTAGTCTTGGACTGGGTAAAGTCCGTGTGGTGTAGGAGACGTGGTGCACTGTTGACTCTGCCGTCCATCCTTGTGCTGGATGCGTTTCGTTGCCATTTGGCCGACTCGGCGAAGAGGCTGCTATGCGACTGCGGCACTGAACTCGTGATTCCGGGTGGGATGACGTCACAACTACAGCCTCTTGGTGTTTGTGTAAACAAAAGCTTCAAGGACTCAGTCAAGCGTTGCTACGCAGAGTGGATGCGCTCAGGTGGGCCTGCAGTGACACCAACCGGGCGGCTGAAGCAGGCTTTGCCAGCCACGTTGTGCAAATGGATCGTGGACGTGTGGGCAGCCATCCCAGAAGATCTTGTCATTCTTTTAAGAAGTGCGGGATCTTGAACGCCCTCGATGGCATGGAAGATGAGTACATTTGGGATGATTTGTCAGACAAAGAAATGTCTGAAGAAAGCAATGCTGAAGATGAAAGTGATTGAAATGAAGAGCGGGATGTGGTTTGAATATCTTCTCTGAGCTTTCGTCACTCGTATTATACGCGGGCAAATTTTTTTTTCCATTTCGAGTCTCTAAAACTTCATCTCGTATTATATTCGGGTTCGTATTATACGCGGGTTTTTACGGTAATTCGAAAACCTGGTGAATTTGAACACTTCTCGCTATCCCAATACCTTAAAATTAACGAGGCTTTACTGTACTAGAAATGCAGTACTGTTAGTTCATTTAAATGAATGAGGAAGTTCTTCATTGCTCAGTTCTTTTCAGGATAACAAATAAAGCTTTGTGAAGTTGCGCTGCAAAAGGCTCATATTTTTGTGCCCCTTCCCTTGCTTTGCATAGTGTACATTCTGGATAGAATGTTTGTTTTTTTTCTGAATCACGAGAGTCCACTGTAACGAGCTTTTACTTTACTTGGCTTTCTTGATTTTGTACTGCCTCACACTGTTTTATCCAATGCAGCCTACCAAGCACAGCATATGAGGAAGGCTGTTCAGACAGCCAAGATACAGTAATAGCACAAGCCCCTGATAAAGAAAATGCAAATGTGATCATACAACTAGAAAGTTTTAGAGGATAGAAACTTTTGCCATTTTGTTCGTGAGTGCTGTATGCTAAAAAGAACCGGAGCGCTTGGCTCAAATGTTCGCAGCAGTGGAATCCACCTGCTGGCTCTGTTGACTTTCCAAGCTCAAGTGAGGCTTTGCGGAACCTTTGGAGTGAATGTGCCAATCAGTGCTTGACCAGACCAGTCAGAGTAAGCCTTGGCGACAATTTCAGGTGTGCACTAACTGGCCTCCATGCATTTGTTTGATACCATATTTGTGCAGTTCAGCAAACAGCAGGCCACTATGAGCAAATCATGGGCCACTTAGAGATATAAGAGAAATAGCCCAGGAGCAAGAAGCATCACGCTGTCAATCTCTAAATCAACAGACAGCTGCTTTTTAATCGGGGACAACAAAACCTTTAGTGTATACTGTAGAATCTTGATGATGTGACCGCAGCTGATCCGAATTTCAGGATGACGCAAGTTTCTAAAATTCCACGGCCAGAGTGCATTGTGCACAATGTGCAGAATTCTGGATGCTTCCAACACTCTCCCGCACCACTACGGATGCTGCAAATGCACCCGTCCTGGCCGCATCCTCGACCATTAAGCACTGCCTGCACATCACCAACGTGAGATCGCCACGCAAAGGGAAGGAGACCACATGAAGGGGTACTCACAGTCGAATCCCGTGCCCGGTCTCTGTCTCCGGTTGGTCACCGAGTTGTGGTACTGGTCCTGACTGAGCATGCTGTGCAGACCGAGGATGGCTGCGCCCAGGGGACAACAAGTGCATTTTTTAAACAACGCATGCAAAATGCAAACGGCACACACACAGGAAAGCGCACTTAAGCAAAGGAAGAAGATGCCAGTTCATCATGTCACCACGAAGGAATGTCCACATAATATGTGCAAGGCGGGTAGCATACTGCCATCCAGGCAAGGAATATGAGCTGTGATATATCTGATGCTATTAGCATATGCCTCTAAATCTTTCTACGTTGGGATAGTATCCCAACCTACTGAAATTACGCACCACATTACTAGGACTTCTTTAGATAATGTGAGGAATAATTTAATACTCCTGCCACACTAGCAAATTTAATGTCATTCTAATCGAATGTCATTCAATGCATCGAATGTCATTCGGTCTCTTTCGGTGCTACACGGTAAAAAATAATGTCATTCGAAAATGATGCCAGTGACGATCAGTGAAAAAAAAAAAATGTACAATTCAAACACATCAACGCGCATAAAATATGTTACAAATTGTTGTGTAGTGTTTTAAAAGCGGGTGAAAACATTCCTGTGCAATATTATAAGCTTAAAATATTATTTCTGGCCATTCTGCGGCACTTCAGATATCAAAAAACAAGCCAAGTACAAAGTCAACCATAAATCCGAAAACTGTAAACGAACAAAATGGCTAACACGGCGGCGCGCGGCGACGCGTGGAGCGTGGAAATGACTTCTGAAAGGTGAAGCGCTCAGTGGCATCTTTAAGTACTTCCGAGCTAAACGAACATGAAACGCCAACCAGCAAGAAACACGCAACCCAAAATGATCAGCGGTCGCGGGAAAGGCCCTGCTTCACGGTCGGCTGCTGCCGTTGGCTGCTGCTGGGACCGAGAGTAATAGCTATCCACGACAGCTACAAGTGTGAAGAGGTTCGCACCAAAATTAACATTTTTTAGCAGAACTAAATAAATACAATTTATAACTTTGACATTGCACACACGATTTTTTCGTGTCGCTTGTTTCTGCTGCGCGTATGGTGTCCAGAGTACACATTCGGTTCGACATCGAATGCGAATGAGTTTAATGAACTCATTCGATAGCGAATGTCATTCGAACCTAATGACATTAAATGTTCCTGTGTAGCAGCAGATTAATGGCATTAGGTGCGAATGCCATTCGATCCGAATGACATTAAATTTGCTAGTGTGACAGGGGTATAAGAGACTGCCCTTAAGTGCTGTGGAGCCACCCACCTGCCAGGTCCACCAGCTCCGACTCATTTGCTGTGTTGAGAGCCTTCTCGTAGTCTTCGCCAATGTCCAGCTCCACCTCCACATCGTCGTCTTGCTTGGGCTTGGGCTGGACACGGGGAACAAACACCTTTCCTGCAAATGCAAGAGAAGACATCAGAGAAAGCAGAGGCATGAACAGACTAAAGATTCACGCCAAAAGCCATGCACAGAGCAGTGGCCTTCTCGTCAAACACTCAAACTTCAATCCTGTAGCAACTTTAATCTCAAACATGGTGACGACACACAAGATTACTAGTGAACACCGAAAGGTAACAGTAATTTTTTTTTATTTCAAATCATGCACCATTTACACAGCTCGTTCACGGTGAAGGCAGCTTTCTCAGATGAGTGGTAGGCAGTGCGATAGCAAACTGCCGATAATCTCTGAGGCGTGCACCTTGCCGGAATCCAAAACTACAGGTCTGTATGTAGTTCAGTTTGTCGCTAGTCAGTTGGGTCGCGCGTGAGTACGGAAGGCAGGTTGGAGCGTGTTTTTTGCTTTTGATTCCCACTGTCTTCCTTGCTGTCTTCGCGATAGCATTAATAGGTGTTTCTTACTTTGAGTTGTGGATGCCGCAATGCCTTCCCATGGGAAATTACACAACAAAGCGCTGCAGTGGGACGAAGTGGTGGCAGGGGAGGGAGGGTTGTGTGCGTATTATTTGCAATCAGCATTTTTGGCCACCAGACGCTATGAGTTGGGGGTTAAGATTTTTATGCGGTAATCACTCGGTTTGTCCAATAAAGAAACCACATTCGTGCAACTAGAATTTCTGCCTTTGTCCCATTTTTTTGCTTGCGTTTGGTTCATTCAAAAACCTGGCTAATCCGAATATATTTTGCAGTCCCAATTAGTGAGATTTTACCATATGTGTCCCAGTTGGCTCCATCAATGGGAATGACACTTTTGTTGCTGTAAAAGCCAATCCAAATCGCCACCAGAATGGTGTGTTCTGCCACTGTTTTAAAACTGGACAAAGAGATTCAAATGTAAGTACAATGTGTTGAAGGTTTTTGCACTTGATGGAGCATGGCAGCAGAGATGTAAAAGCGTGCACAAGTGCCCTTCACTGCGCCAGGACACTGCGCTAGACAGTGTGCTGTAATAAGTGAGCGCAGTGTAAAATGTCGTCACTTGAAAGTACATTGTTTGCTCTGAACCCCACACAACTGTGATGCACAGAGAGCCAGTTCCGACTGCCACTTCTCACAGCCGCCGCTGCAATAGCTCAGTGTATGGTGCACCGCTGCTGACCTGAAAGTCGTGAGCTCGGTGCCAGCAGTGGCGGTCGCATTCGATGGAGGCGAAATGCTAGAGGCTTGTGTGCTGTGCAATGTCAGTGCACGTTAAAGAACCCCCGATGGTCAAAGCCATCCACTACAGCACCTCTTAGCCTAAGTTGCTTTGGGACGTTAAACCCCACAAAACCAAAACCAAACTTTTCCAAGCCTCCAGTCCTTTCGCTACTTGCTTTGGGCTCTACTGAATCTTCCAATTTTAATCCAACTATCAGATTCACAATATAGAGTGTTTTACATCCAACACAGTTGCTAAGGAACCCTGATTTAGAGTCAAGTAGTCTACAAACAGTCCACTAAATTCCACAGTCTATGTACACTACCTCTTTTTGTTCCCGCCTGGAATGGCTTAGCTTCGGGCCAGTCTTCCTGTTCCCGTGCAAACTTTTCGAGGAACTGCAGCAGGTGGCGTCGGTTCAGGGGACCAGTCGGCTTCTTCTTGGTTTGCGTTCGACATCGTTCCGATGGAGGTATTAGCGAGTCCTGCGATCACCAGGCCATAGGCACATGCATCATGCCCCACACAGATACACAACCAGCGTAAGCAAAAAGAAAAAATTATAGCACACAGCAACGGTTGTATTATTGCATCGCAAAGCCTATCACTGCGTGCTCCCTCTAGGTACTTCCTGCAGCAAGGCTTAGTACACATAGGTGTCACCTTTACTCCGTCACAGTTTTTGCTTTGCACATGAGAATCACAGCAATGACGAATGATGGGTGCAAAATGCAATGGCCAAGTTTTGGCACCTAATAAAAACACAACGAACGTACTACATTACCACATAATGTACAACCATTAACACGTAACAGAAGTACAAAAGGCCATAACCTTATCACTCGTTTTAGCACAAAACAGCATGATGGCACATGTGTGCTTCTACAACTGTCCATTCCAAGACAATCTAAGATGGAAAGGAGGTCACTACCACAAATGCTGTCATATGTTAGATACACGGTGCATTAGCAAAAAATAAGTACAGTACTGCTGACTGCCAAAAAGGATTAACTAATGAGTGACAGCTGTTATTCCAGGCCTCTCTTGTGCTAAAAACAGCCTTGTGCTCAAGAAAAAGCATATTGTTGAGCAACCAGTCAACAACTGATTTCCTCTCAATTTTAAAGAAAATACTTTTCGAAGAAACAACATGCTTATGCACCTCTCATCAGATGATGATCGAATGAACTGGCTGCGTGCCATGAACATTAGTTGCCAGGAGAGCTATGGGCGCAGTTAAATATGCTTCTATTAACAGGTAAAAAAACTGGATTTGAATCCAAGTATTCAATGATGATTTTATACTTGTGTGCTATGTATAATCTGCAAACTCCGCTGCATGTCTTTGATACCCTACTGTTTTGTTTGTCAAGTACCTATTGTGGCAGACTTTAATTTATCACATGGGTCAATTCCTTTGCACAAAAACATTTTTGTGTCACCTAAAGTGATAAATGCCCTCAACAATGTAGGTCCACAGCACAGCGCCCAAGTGATTCTGCCTAGGGAAAAAAATTTCCCCAACGTTTTCAGGCTTAGTGCATTCCCTCTTTTATTCCAATTAAAGTTTTTACCACAGCCATCCGACTAAGGAATACCTGGCAAGTAGTAAAAAAAAAAAAGTTGGCAACGACTGCGGGCGATTCAGCTCAATACACATCTCCTTGGCGTTACTGCTTAGCCTCTTCTCTGTACAACCGCAGCCTTCCAGCGAATAAATGTAAAGCAGCTCAACGTATTTAAAGAAAGGACTAATGCCTACACACTGTCTCCCAACTTTCTGGCGCTCAAATGGAAACCATGAGGCATTGTCGGGCGTTGAAGACTGCATGCGAGAAAAATGGCGTTGATTAGGGAGCAATCTAGTACTTCACACTTTTCACTGCTTAGCCATTTACAGAGTGCCTTACCACCACACATTACTGCCTCACAAGACATGCCTTGTCAGCTTGTGTTAAAGGGACACCAAGGAAAACTCTATCCAATTTTCATTTTTAGTGAAAAGCAACTGTGTAGCATTTTGTGGCTTTGTTGATGTTTTACAGAAAAAGATGTATTTATTACTGTGCAATTTGAATTTTACTCTTTCCCACCTCTCGATTCAAACTCATTATGACAGTCTAGAGCATCATGGACTGGACTACGTGACCACCGACTGGAAGTGGATGGCAGTATAGCTTAGTGTCAGAAATTTGCAATTAAAAAAAGTATTTGGGGTCATCGCAGTAAGCTTGAGAGAATGGCCACTGGTGACAGTGCACGAATTTTATTTTTTTACATGTTTTTCAAGCAAACAAAGCTCTGTCTTCAGTGGAAATAATCTCTTTATCATGGAATACTGTAATCATGACATGGACCACTTCCAATTTGCCCTAAGTGTCCCTTTAACTGAGCATGTCGATCGTTTATGACTCTCAATGCTCTTGTCTTGAAGGCGGACATATCGCATATGGATATAATATATATCATGAGCACACTCCTGATCAGCTTGTGCTAGCCGCAATTTCGCCTTGAATGTCAACTTTTGTGAAACAGGCTGTGTCCTAATTAGGGCCCATATTTTGAAGGGTCCTCCAAGCAGACATGTCCACTTTGTTTCTCCGCCAACTGGTCAGAGCCCCAAATGAGGAAGTGATGGCTGCAAGATATCAGCTGAGCCGTCTTTCCAGTTATGTCACCTCTGCTCAAGCTTCCCTTGCCATCACATCAGCAATTGTACTGCAGAACTGAACATTACGAAAATCGTGGTAAAACTACTTATCAGTTTATAATAAAACATATTCATTTATTTACTGAAGCATTCAAAAGCAGAAACAGGCAGCTGCCTATGACTTAAAGGAAATGGGAGCTTCTATGCAACTGACACAATCTAAGGTGCTACTGGCAGCATCTGCCGTTTTTTGGAGCAACAGAATGCTCTTGCTTTAATCCACACGCATTTGAACACTTCCAGGATTTGGCTCAAAGTTCCAAACATTCTCCAATCAGACATGAAAGAAGCAGCAGTCGCCAGCCTTCTTCAGGGGGTATACTTACATCTGGGTCCACCATGTTGCCTAGCTGCTCCAGTTCTTCTGGAGACAGCTTGGCCAACAATTCATCAATGTCCATGTCAGCATACTTCTTCACGTCCTTCATGAGGTTCTCGGCCATGTGGAGCCTGGGGAATTAAAAAAAAAAAAGTGAGGAAAGATGTCTCACAAAAGTTTTCTGCCCGTCGCTTCACAAGCGACAAAGCTCTGGAAAAAAATTCTTCTATCGCGCTCCCTAGCTAAGGCTGCATAGTGATACAGTGCAAAGGCAAGTATACGCCTGGTTTAGCATTACCAAATGAGAAAGAAAGTCAATCTCACAAGTGATAGAAGTTGGTACATCACTTTAGCTTCTACTAATAGGTGCAGCCATATATGAGAGAGCCAGGCTGTTAATAAAAATGCATTTTTATTCCTGTACTCCATCACACACATTTAACATGGTGAATCCGATCACGTTTGCTGCTTGCAGATCGGCGGCAATGCTGCATGATGGATGACGCAGAAACAAGCCTAACTTATTAATCCATGATCGCTGCTATCACTACACTAAATGAACTTAAACTGATAGTCCACACCTCAGACAAGAGGGACAGCTTCACAACACTGGTTAATGCCACAATGTTGAATAAAAAGGAATTGCCTAAATATCAGCGCATCCACTAGAAAATGTTAACATATAGAAATACTGGTAACACAGCTAAAACTGAGGGCTGTAGTATGACTAACCAATTCTCAATTCAGATTAGCAGGCCACATCAAAAGCTGCATGATAAACATTATTCCAACATATTGCAGGTGCTAACAAAAATTGTAACCGAAAATGATGAAGGCTGGAGCCCTCATTAATGCAAAAATTCTCCCAATTATTTTGAACTCAAGATAAAGGAGGAGACACTATTCTATCACCCTTCGCCACTGAAGGTACCACTATGGTTTTCAGACAACGATGTGTTATGACAACTCTTCTGAAAAAACGAGATATAGGAGTCAGTTCCATGCAATAAAGAATTAGGTTCACTCACTCACTCAAAATGCATTGTTAGTAGGCACAATCATAGTTTATAAAAATGCAAACGAGAACACTGACCATTGCATTAGTAGATTATTATTTTCAAAATGATCCATGCTCAATGCACACGGATAATTAACCTGTTGGAGAGTCTAGCTTAGAAACCACAGAAAATGGGATCCGGTAGCAAAGAGTGTTGGACTTGTCAGGCTAGCTCTTGAATAAAAGTGCAATGAATTAATAATGCGTAACAACCGCTTTTGCAGTATTATGGTACAGAGATGCGTATGATGCAAAGGCTGGCCACCAAAGACCTGGCAAACAATTACTAGACATTTGAAAACTATTACTAGACATTTGAAAACTTGCAAGAAATCACAGATGCCCTAAAGCACGACAGTGGCAACTGCCACCTTGATTATTCACTGTGCCAAATAACATATTTCAGCCTTTTCCTTTACAGCACAGTGAGTAATATTAAGATGCAAGTGAATTGGCTGTCAGTAGTACGAAATAAGGAGAAAAATTGAGTGTGACAGATGGAAGCTGACAGCGCAAGCTTAATACATGGTGGTTGCTCAAATGTTCATAAATGACTGCAGATCAAGAGTTAGATAGGAGCAGTTGCTGTTTTTTTTCTTACACTTGATGGCTTTCTAAAGCTTGATGAAGACATCGTTGCTCACATATGGTATAAGACATGCATGCAGGAGCCTTACATTAAAGAAAACAGTGATGATGATTCTTCTTTCCAAGTTCACCTACACACAGCTCCAACACTGTTATAATGAGTATGCATTGCATGCCACACACAGTCACAAACAAGACACACAGGCATTTCCAAGAATGCAGCTGAGCACAATCTGCAGCTGCTGGTTGCAAAACGCCACTTCTTCGTGGCCAGTCGCCACTGCAGATTCATGCGCCCAAGCCAAAGCTTGGCACTCACGCCGGCTTGTCATCGAGGCTAGTCGTGGACACACGGTGGTGTGTTCTAACACGCGTTGTGACCCTGTGGGTCGTCGTCTTCACACTGATGATACTCATGACTGCGCTTTTCCTGCCTCCTCGCTGCCACCCAAGAGTCAAAACAAGCAGACACACTAATAATTAGCTTTACTGTCAAGTTTTCAAGTGCTCTGAAGATACTGCAGACAGTAGGCACATATGCACACAATTTGCTATATATACACCAGTGATGATTCACTATAACAGGTACGGCTAGACCATGTGCACAAGTGCTACCAAATAGGCACTTGGAATTAGTTCTGAATAGGCTGAAACTGTTTTGCAAGGCATTGTAAGCTTTTCATTCAGCTATGCACTAAATAAAAGAGGTCACTGACAGCTGTCGCCATATCTGATAACTTTCTGCTCCTGAAAGAAAAACTTGTCGCTAACTATCAGATCATCCCATTGCACACTACAAAAGCTTAATGATAAAGTACACTCGCACTAAAAAAATATATATACATATATGGAAACTCATTATGCGCAACACAGTTGGTCTAACAGCAGGGGATACATAATGTAGGTCACCACATGCAACTTTCTTTTAGCCTACTGATCTTCAAATAAGCTTTTGGGTTGTGCTAGCTGATCACGCTTTACTTCATTAAAAAGTAGCAAATATATTAACCACGCAGTTTAAGGCGAACATATTACAGCAAAGCTTAACCAACCACAAGCTTTGGACTAGACATACAGCACTAGATGGCATTGCCATCCACATTACCAATCCTTCTACATCTAAATGTCAATGTGCTTTGAATGCCCTGACAAAACGAATTTCCCTTAAGGGTTTTGAGAACAGTGTGCCTCAGGAAGACAATGACAATGGATGTTGCTGATAAACACACCGCTATCAAGTACACATTTACATGGTACTACAATTTTCAATGACTGTTCACACAAAAATTATACAGAGCCGAACACACTGCAATCCCAAAAGGAACAGATGGGCCACGTTATCGTTATGGCTCAACAAGTTCACCTGCAGCGACGCCAGAGAAGTAGTTTCGGACACATCAGCAGAGAGCACTCTCCTGTCAAGGTCACAGAAGCTCCAATGCCCCAGTCACGCAAGAATGTTAACTCCCATCATAATCTATGCATACAAAGACATCGCTACTGTCTGCCAAGTGGACAAAGCACCGTCAATTGTGGGGGAGCTACGCGTCACGCAGCGGGCGAGAATTCATCGCGCCACAAATCCCGTAGGCTATAATGCTCAATAAGCCCGCTCGTGGCCCGCCCAACTAGCTGGAGAATGCGTCGTCACGTTTGGCCCACATTTTATAACCAATGACTCGGGAAAAGGCGGCTCCACAAGCAGGAGCGATCACAAGCGGTATTGAGCAGCACCGCTTCCGTATCTGACCACGCCTTGCGATGGAGTTCCGCTAATCACCTCTGCGACGCTTGGAAAGTTGGTCACCACGAACTTACTGGCGGTGCTTCCTATTTTCTGGCCGCAAAATGCTCCGCTAATCTTCGACAAAGGCGTCAACTCATGCGCCCAGTATATTTGCTCCCCTTCACGGGAGTTTTCGTTTAAGAAGAGGCGCCAAGCGGTCTAGAGGGCCTACCGTACGGCGCGTAGCGCTCGTACGGTCATATCTCGTGCGGTCTTGACGTAACGAACACGGACAATCTGCGATCGCAACTGCGCTTGGGAACAAAGCACACCTACGTTAAGAGCACAGTCTACAAACAACGTCGGACCAAGGATAAATATAGCCGAGGAAGAGCCGGGCCCCCTCGCCGCATGCCGCGCTGCATCATCCTAAAAGGAGACCCGCAAGATGTGCTCCTCACGCTGGCGTCAAAGGTGCGACAAACCCGACTTCTCGGAAGCCGGCCAGTGGAGAATGAAAACGCGCCGACAATGTGACAGCGACAAGGAGCGGAGAAACTGCGTCCGGACGTTGCGGACGTATGCCGACTGCCCGTACACCGTTACTCGGCCGGAGAGCTCATGCCACTCGATACGGACACGAAGGAACACCGGCGGGTACAGCTTATGCCAGGCTGAAACGTCAACATTAGGGAGCTCCACAAAATCACACGACTACCTTTGTTCCGCCGCAAGCTATTCCGATGGGCCAGTTGCAGTAGGCTGAGAACCAACTCATGAAATCTCCTACAGAAATAGAAACTTGGGCGCCGTCGCCCAAACGCTGCACTTCTCGGCCCAAAATAACCGGTCAAATTTGACGGCTACGCTATCCAAACCTCCCCAGTGAGCGCAGAAGGAGATCTCGCGTCACGTACAGCACAAAAGCATGCTTTAGCGTAGCCGTACGCACCTGTGTTCGAAGAAATCGCTGGTCGTGAAGCTACACACAGGCACGCTTAGGTTTTCTTGCGCTCGGGAGCCACCCTGCTGCCTTCTCTCGCCTGTCTCGCGGCGTCCTCGTTCTTTCTCGTTGGTCGCGAGAGACGAGAGACGCGTCGCCCTAGCAACAGCGTGTCTGTTTACAAATGGCGGCGCGTGGATGAGGAGGGCTGTCTTCGAGGCGCGCCGCCTTCCAACTGCGCAATTTTGCGCGCGGTAAAGTGGGCCGTTCGCGAATCCTTGGCTTCAGATGCGCAGTTTCTGCGACGCTGCGCCGTGTTAGACATCGGGACGAGCACGCAAAGCGCGCGGAGCAGGCGCTTGTTTTGGCATCAGCCGGCCGTCCGTCATGGGAGACGCAAAAATGCCAGTCACCGCCAGCCCGCTGTGAATCACCGTCGATCGGCGAAGCTCACTGACTGGGCCATGAGAGAAATGTCAGTATGCACTCAAAGATGCTTCATATGAAATCATCTTTGCGTATGTAGTTCGAATATAACTACTCGACTTCACGAGAGCGTTGTTTTCGGTTTATTTCGGCGTATAATATTTCCAAGTGATGAATTATCGATTGTTTTCAGTGATAAAATGTGTCGTGCCTTTCCTTTACTATAAAAAGTTACATATATTCAAGCTTCTGTCATCCTGAGCATTCAATTTACCAGGAACTGAAGCACAAATGGTGGTTATAATTATACTGGCAAGACACGTATAGCTGTGCGTGCAGAAGGAAATACTATCGCCAAAGAAAGCAATAAATGTAGGAACTGTTACAAAAAGCGCAAACGGAAGTTGACTGCTGAAAGGTGGATTTACATAGCGCTGGGTTTTGCGCTAGGTTAATTGATCGATCGAGAGGGCGGGGAAACACGTGGTCTCCGTGCTGACGACAGCTATACAACTGTCGCTTAAACGCCGCGGTAAAAGAACATGACACTAAGTTTTAATGAGATTCGCGCAATGCCACACGCATAAATTTAATTGCATTAGCCTTACCGCCATTCGCGACCTACTGAGTTCGCAACAACTCGTTCGCCCGAGCAATGCGTACTCTCGTCCCCGTTCCACACGAAGAAAAGCATGCTACTTTGTTAGCACCAACTTGCTAATAAGAAGCAAATGATTATTTCATAACTTTCACTCAGATATGAGGCATCTCTACTGCATGTTCGGTGCGAAGGGCACCATTTTTACCGGAATTGTTGACAGAAACTCGTGGCTTAATTGTGTGCTAACAAGGCAGATTATAGTTACCTTTTCGACTTGTCGAGCAAGAACAGCGCTATTTTCTACAAAATAATTTCTATATTACATTTGAACAACATTCCCGAGATATTGTGCTCATTAGAACTCTCTATATACAAGCGAAATTTCTGACTGCTTTGCAATCATTGTCGTCGTCGTGTATAGCATCAGTTCTGAAAGCAATGGCATTAACAAACCTAAGGCATTGAGGATTTACTGCCATTTATTGTGAGTGTGTGGCACGGGTGTTAGATGCAGTGGCGAAACCTGCTTAAACAAAAGCTGCCTTAGCAGGCGATGACAGCGCTAAGCTGGCAGACGGCAGTTGACGACGATGTTGTTGTTACCTTCGGGACATGGCACATACCCACGACGGGCGATTGGCCAGGGTTCAGTGGGGAGACCCTATAGAATAGGGTAAACTGGTGGCAAGCTAATGATTGTGCCTTGGGTGAAATTTCAGAGTAATTTTATAAAGACAAGGAAACAACAAAATATCGGGAGAGAATATCTGAGAATTTAATATATGGAAATACCCAGACGCTCTTTTAAATGCGGAAATCTTGGAAACAATGATTGCATTGACGACGATGTGGTGCCACCCAGTCTGGAGAGGCTGTATTTAGCACTCAAGGTACCCAAAGTAAGCACCCTTTGAAGTCACAATGTTGCCAATTGAACGAGAATGTTACATTCCTTTGCAAAATATTACAAAAATCTGGAAAGCAATGAATTTGCAAAGCGAGTAAAAAATTTATTTCCCAACAAAGGCTTATTTTTCTTCACTGCTTATGGCAGGAATGCAACAATATATGTTACAGTTTAGGAGCACTATTTCCGATTTAGATCCTTCATAGGAACATACCGATCGCATCAAGCACCTGGCTTCGGAACGGTATGTTCAGGAGCTATTGCCTGCATTTCTCACACTGGTTGGTACTGTGTTTCATCTCGAAACGGTTTTGCCGTTTTCTTTAAAAAGTTTCTCTCACAAACTGAAAGTGGGATCCTGCTGATATCCAGAATTAAGCTTCCAAAAGTGACACACCTTCGACATGGCTTTCGACAGACTATTTTGCTGGAAACTTTATTCGAGATGCCGCGTTGAGATTTATTTAGCGAAGAATAAAATTCTCACAATGTGGAATTTTCCATTCTCTGACTTGGCCAGGCCAGAGGACAGGAAACCAAAATAGCAATTACAAAAACTGTTCACTAAATTCGAGTTCTACGTGTGAGACAACGATGAGCAGGCAGTGCCGCGGGACGAACCAGATGGACGTTGATGAAGACGACGCTCTGCAATGCACAGCGTGATAGTATGGTACAGTTTAATATGAGGCGTGTTAGGCTGCGGCGATAGACTAATCGCTGTAACAAGTGCCGTGTTTAAAAAAAATGCGGCGATATCTTATAGTTGTCTCACGCAGCAGCTTTTGAAACTGACCTGTTCGCGCCGCCGCAGGTTCAACTCTCAGGCGTGGATATGTGATTTATTTTCTGCCAATTTTTTCTATATGCTTCCAGGGTGCACGATACGATTTTGCTAGGCTCTGAACCTCCGGATTAGCGCGTTCGCACTTTTGAAGACAAAACCCGACGAATCAGAGTGGGCCGCATACAAGCGCCGCACCCGCCGCGGTGGTTCAGTGGTTAGAACGCTCGACTACTGATCCGGAGTACCCGGGTTCGAACCCGACCGCGGCGGCTGCGTTTTTATGGAGGAAAAACGCTAAGGCGCCCGTGTGCTGTGCGATGTCAGTGCACGTTAAAGATCCCCAGGTGGTCGAAATTATTCCGGAGCCTTCCACTACGGCACCTCTTCTTCCTTTCGTCTTTCACTCCCTCGTTTATCCCTTCCCTTACGGCGCGGTTCAGGTGTCCAATGATATATGAGAGATACTGCGCCATTTCCTTTCCCCCAAAACCAATTATTATTATTACAAGCGCCGCACGTGTGGGCCCTGAAGAGAGACAATAATCAAGACGAACGTGGGCAGACGACTGCCGAGTCGGAATCGGCCGGCGTACGCAACAATTAAAGATGGCGCGCGTCGGTGTACACAGACAGGTGTCCGCTGCGCCCTCACCGCCCCTTCAATTAGCCGTGTTCCGCTCGCGTGTGATGCGAGTGAGTGAGTGACGGCGCCTGCATCTCATGTCACGGATGCCGCTCGTCCTCGAATTGAGGCCACCAAGCGTGTCAGGCGTGCGTGGACTTTCACCCTCGAGCAATGCGCGTCACGCTCTAATATTAGAGTCGCACGGTGTTATAGCGACCGCGCGTTGTCGTTTCTGTTTGCGCAAAACGAAAGGAACAGATAGAGAGGCAGATCTATCTGCGTAGGAATGGCGTTGTTGGTATACTGATAACCGGCAAAGTGGCAATATCCCAAGATATGGCTAACAACTACTATACGGTGGGACTAATAAAAAAGAAACCATGCCACTAAGCATAATGTCACACGATCACATCGAACTCTCTTAACCTAAGGATACCACATTCAAGGCAAGAAAGCGAAAGACGGGCAGGACTTTGCGGTCATCCCATCCCGAAGTCACAGGAATCAAGCAATTTTTTTTAGCTTTAATATACAGTCGCACGATTCGAGACCAGCCTATGTGCATGCGTTGTGAGAAATGCGATCAAAGAAGGGAATCATTAACAACCTCTGCGACTACCTCAGCGCAATGGTTCTTCACTCCTTCTTTTAACTTTCAATCCCGTGCATTCCTTAATAATAATTAATAATTGGTTTTTGGTGGAAAGGAAATGGCGCAGTATCTGTCTCATATATCGTTGGACACCTGAACCGCGCCGTAAGGGAAGGGATAAAGGAGGGAGTGAAAGAAGAGAGGAACAAATAGGTCCGTAGTGGAGGGCTCCGGAATAATTTCGACCTGGGGATCTTTAACGTGCACTGACATCGCACAGCACACGGGCGCCTTAGCGTTTTTATGGAGGAAAAGCGCAGCCGCCGCGGTCGGGTTCGAACCCGGGAACTCCGGATCAGTAGTCGAGCGCCCTAACCACTGAGCCACCGCGGCGGGGCCCACCCCCTTTCCTTTTTCAACTTATGCCTCATGGCACACTTATCGAATAAAAAAAAAAGAAGCGAATGATTAATTTGCTCGCGACCGCAAGTTGTCTACGATCGAGATCTACAGTAAACTTGCAGCCGCGTTTTTAGGACAATTCTTCTTGTTGCACTGAGCTATACCTACTTACTATGCGCACTGACCCTAGTGGTGACTAACTTACATATACAGTAGCGAACAAAAACATGATATTCTCTCTTTTTTTCCCTATAAGTTGAAAATATCACGGATATAAAACGCCTCTTTGCTATGGCTGAATATATTATGGTGCAAGTATGTCTTCTTCCGTCAGGAGTTGGCGCCGCAACTGCTTGCCATAAGCTCGTTTCCATTTTTGTCCTTTCACGGGCGCTTCCCATTGCGTTCATTTTCCATCTGTCCTGAACTATGATTAACGTTGTCGTTTTCAGGTGGCATATTGCGCGGTTACCTGCATGAGTGCGCATTTTTATAAGCAGTGGCCGTAGTGTGAAACTAATATAACGACTTCAAGAGTTCTCAAATGGCATTTACCTGCGGCCACAGGTACGGGGTGAAACACCATAAGCTTTCACTGGATTTCAGAGTGGTGCCGTCCACGCCTGCACATGTTTTGTAGAGATATAGGTTCAGAGGAGATTTGGTTTGCCTGTCTTCCCAGGAGACACGCCAGAACGACCAAGCAAGTTGTCGAAAAAGGCAATGTTCGCGCCTAAATAAACACTAGACATAGTGTTATCGATATTTCCGAAGGTTTGGCCGTGCTATCAGACACTGCAGTCACTCCATGGACTGTGAGACATCATGTGCAATGTACTGGACTGAACGACAGGAGCCCAGCTTCAATCCCGGACACCTGTGAAAAGAATCGGGTTTCCAGGACAACGTAGGTAAATGAAACACCTAGTGTGGATAGCTCACAAATCGAAAATAGTGATTTCATTCGACGCATCGAAGCTCTTCTCATGCGGGAATGATGGGATTCGTTGTATACGTCGCCCCAAACGCTATTTATATGGCCAGTGTTATCAACTTCCCACGTTAAACCACAGAGGCGAGAACGTATAACGGCACGGGGCTGGTTCTCCTCTCGTGGTATTTGTCTCCTTGACTGAATTCAAAGTATCATGATTGTAAAGGTTGATCAGAACATTCTTGTGAAGGTTATGCTTCCATTGGCACAGAAGAATCTGGGATTTGGATATGCTTTTCTACAATATTACGACCCCAAGCACTCTTACATGCTTGTGAAAAATTGGGTGAAGAAGAGAAGACAGCAGACCGTATGGAGTGACCAAGCCAGCCTACTTTGATTATTTCTATTAAGTATATTTGAACAAACATGACGCATCATCCTAGGTACAAAAAACAAACAAAACAGCAGCGCCGAGCAGAAAGTCTAGAAGCTGCTGCAAAAGCGTGGACACATGAACAAGACGTTCGCTGACAGCTTCCTGGACTCCATGCTTCGGCTGAGTCGAGCATCACCAGAAAAGGCTTGCGTGCTATGTACTGACTCATTAGGTTATTGTAAAAAAGTATACTTTTGAAACTGTTGTCTCAGTTTGTAATAAAAAAAAACGTATAGTCACCGATACCTTAACAGAGCACAGAAAGCAGCTACCCTTCAATAAATGTTCTGTGGGAACGTACAAATTGTCGCTTTGTTAATGCAATGATAAAAATGATTTGCTTTTGTGTAAAAAGACCGACGTTGTTGTCTAATAACCTAGTGCGCAAATTTTAGAGGGCAAAAAAAGTCGAATTTGAAAAACTCAAATATGTTTTTGTTCACTATTGTGTGCGGGATATATGTGTAGTGAAGGGCTCTTTAATAGTTGGAACCCGTGGGCCTCTCTTACGTACACTGACATCGCACAGCCACGAGGTTTTAACCTCGAGTTTGGAGAATAATAGCCTTAGCTGTTTATGTGTCATTAAACTCACCACAACACAACGCATCGCACAACAACGGACACGACTTCAGGGGCTAGGATTCGATCCCGCGAACCTGGGCTCAACCTCCAAACGGCAAAACAATGAGACACGACGGCAAGTCCCAGTGGCATCGCGACTTTCAAGCCAAGCACTGAGTGCGAACTGCAGTTATACCATTCGACTAATATAGATGGGAAAAAACAAGTGACATGGCAAACATCGGTCACGGCCCAAACAATTCTTCGTTGACGACACCTAAATAAAGCGCATCATAATTTCGTCACATATCCCGACCTCCTGTGTTGATCGTATGCAGGCAACGCCATCACGGTTTAACGCAAACGACTTGTCGCATCGTCATATACCATATACCCTCGCGCGCGTTCCCGCCGAGATGCTCTCCGCGACCCTAATCCCCGCCCGCGGCAGGAGCCATAAAACGCTCGGCTTTGCATGCTCGCCTTGAATAACGGCTCTCTTCTGCGAGTTGTCACTTCGCTGCTTTCGATTTGTTTCAACTGTCGCTTCTTTCACCGCTCGCGTTTCTCTGTTTGCTGACAAAGCTCGCAAGGCGACGCCTTCGTCCGACGCCCCCGCGCGACGAATTTCGCAGCCGAGTGACGACACCGCCCGCAGACTGGAAACAAAAGGCGGGCCGTCGGCATTTTCTTCTTCGGGTTTCGCGCCCATGCATGCGCGTACGACGCCTGCTGCTGCTTCGCAAGGGTTGCCTTTACACCTCCGCAGAGCCCGGACAATGGGCGGAATAAAGATCCGACACAAAAGGGAACGAAGCGGCGGTGACGGCACGGGACGAAGCACGCGCGGAGCCAGCGAGGCGGGGAGGCGCTATTCGAATGAACCGCCACCCTTACGCTACCCGAGCGCTCAATTAACCGGAGCGGAGGCATCGTGCGTTATTTCTTCGAGATTGCTTGTGTTCGCTTCACTACCTCCACATCAGTGCGGCATTACTCACGCACACTCTCGCAGCTCGCTTATAGATAGCGCCGCTCCTTTCAAAACGTGAGCTTGTGTGGGCGTTAAGTTCGTTTTGACGCCGCGCTCGCTCTTGGCGCTATTCGCGGGAACCATGCGGCCCACTCTTGTGAACAATCGAGCGCACCATCTGTGTTCGCGCAGTGCATGCGGCTTCATTGTCCGGTTATTGAAACGTGCTAATCACGGCACGGGGGACGTAGTAGAGGCTTGATACAGTTTGAATTTACCAAGTTTTAAGGCAATTTGTACCCGGCACGCGTCAAGCGGGGAGAAAGTGTTTGGTAGTATAAACTAATTTACTGCACCATGGGATACGCGGATCGCAACGCGGGAAAAGGTTGGTTGTTGTGCGAATAGGAGATGCGACCTCGAGCTCAAGAAAAATGCCAGAAAGGCTGCATGAAAGCTGAATTGTAGAATTACGTTTCATTAACATATAATTGGGACTGTCGCAGTTGCTTTCTGGCTTTTTATTTTCTGTTTTCGTTGCGGAAAACTGCATCTAAGCGAGCGAATTGGCCTGCCACGCCAGGGCTGCCGAACTCGTGACGATGGAAATTCCCCCCCCCCCCTTCCGGGGGGCCCCCCCTGAACAGGCTGACCACTTGTGACGAGAGGTGAAGTCATTGTTCCTTGGTCACTATGCATTTTGTCATCTTTACTCCATCATTCACACATTATACCAAAACTCCTGTCCGAGGCAATGAAGTGCCATTTTTTTTATTTACTTTCAAGAGTTATTTCTCAACACTTTGTGAGGAGCAGACAGGCGACTTTCTCATATCAAAACAGTCATCACTCGACGTTCGAAGAAACGTGTTGCTACACTGTTAACAAAAAAAAAAACGCCCAAACGGGTGCAGTAAATGGCTTGTCCTCTAGCGCACACCCAAAAGGACGTTTTATTTACTCTATATAAATGGAGTATTTTATTTACTCCTTTATACAAGGGAGGTATTTAGGAGTACAAGGGAGTCATTTTTTTTACTACCTACAGAAATGGAGCCCAAAATTGCGTCGTGTTCATTTATCCTCATTCAGGCTAATTCTTACAGCAGTGCCAGCGGTGGGAAGGGGGGGTAGATGCGGGGGCTGCCGGCAATCCAACTTGGGAAACTACGCTGCCCTAATGTGACCCCACGTCACGCGTTCTTTTTGCCGTCTGCAAGCCCAGCGGCGGCGTAGGCGGAGGCGGCAGGTGTCGTCTGCGTGTCGTCTGCTTTTGCTGTACGAGCTCGTTTGGTTGGCTGTGTTCGTAGATAAAGGGATATGGCATTATATTTGACGCTATATTTGACTAATATATTTGACGCTATATTTGACACGCTACATCTGACTCAAAACCAGAGCAGAATAAATTGAAAATGAAAGCACCCCTGAAGGTAGTTTGGTATGGCAGTGTTTGCTTTCATATTCACTTATTTAAGGCTTGGCATTTCAATATGACTCAGGAAAAAATGTAACCGCATCAGTTCAATCAAAAGCTCAGCGCTGAAACTAAACAGTTCCATGTTCATGCAACACATTATAATCTGCTGCGACACACCGCGAGACCCACAATGGAAACAGCTGCGAGAATTAGGCCTAAGCGGAGGCTCTAACGGGGCGGCGACACTAACAAAAGAAGGTCAGGTATGATTAGAGCACTGGAGGCTTCTCAAGAGGAGTTAAATTATGTAGCTTACTGTAATGGAAAACGGCGACAAGCCGATATCTTGTTCCGCGGCAGACGCCCGTGAAGGCGCAGAAGTGAGCAGAGATCCAGCGATGATGGTAACCAGGGGTCGTCACTCACCGCCATTATCAGACGACTCACCAGAAGCAGACGAGACGCTAGGTGGCGGGGTGGATGACTCAAAATGGTGTTTTTTTTTTTTTACTCGATTTGGGACTTCGGGCGCATTTAGACCAAGAAACTCCATTTAAAAATGGGAGTTACAAGGAGGAGAATCCTCCTCTATACCACATTATTTAGCGCAGAGATTAAAATAGGTTATTTAGCACATTTTACTCCATAATGATGGAGTAAATGTTTCCGCATGTGGAGTATAAAGGGTGGCGCCAACCATTTAAACTCTTGTTTAGGTTGATTCTTGTTTACAGTGTAGCTGCCACGGGTAATTGATAATTACGCTATTTCCTCACTTTTAAGAACCCAAAATTGAGCTTAAAAAGCCATAAGGTTTTCGACGCAACGGAAAGCTTGGTGTCCAAAGTTCCTGACCTCAAAACGGTTTCGTGAAACGCAATGAACATTAGTTTTTATGAGTCCGATGCTGTGAAGAGAGGGTTGTGGGTTAGACAGTGGTCGTATGTCGGGAAAAGCGTGAAACCGAAATTTAATGCGGCTTCAAGGAAGTAATCTTTCGCACATAAATCCGCCTGGTGGCTTGGCACAGGTTTTAAGCGCTGCTGCGCATTACATTCGCGCTTGTGAACGTGCGCTTGTACCGTTTTTACGACGAAAACTATTTTTGCGGCTTCAAACCATGGCTGAATGACCGTAATAGAAAACCAATTAACTTTGATTAAACTAAAAAAACACTTAAGAAAGCATGAAGTCGTCCAGAGGCCTGTCTAGAGCGCTCTAACTCTGCGCCGCCTGCGCTCCGCAGCGCACAGGGCGACGTCTAGCGGCCGCACCAGGCTCGAGATAGCGCATCTCTGTTGTTCAGATCATACTCAAAGATGCGCTATCTCGAACCAGGCGCTGGCACTAGACGTCGCTCTTTGCGCTGCGGAGAGCAGGCGGCGCAGAGTTCGAGCGCTCTAGACAGGCCTGTACTCAAAAAGCACTTAAGGGAACTGCACAAAGACTAAGCCGTACGAGATAGATCCCTCATTCTAGGAGTCTCTGCTCCCGCCTCAATTATGCAAGCTGCCCGATGTGGAGCGATTCTAAGTGCTCGATATAACAGCGGCGACAGGCACAATTACGCGTTTCATAACCACCTGGATGCGCTCGTTCCCGAGCTTGGAGTAAATTTTAAGTTTTTTTTTTCGTCGTTACGGCGCTGTGCCAGGTACTGTTTAACAGGAATCAAGAAACCCAAGACCTCTCCAAAAGGCACCGGGTACGCTCCGCTGAAAAGAAACAACAAAAGGCTTAAGCCTCAAGTCCAAAAAGCGCAGTATTTGCCGCAGAGAAAGACGTGCAGATGGCGTGGCAATCAGCGCCATATTTTTTGCAGCGCGTGGCACGTGCCTGTTTGTATCAAGTGGCGCGCGATACCGGCCATCAGTGTGCGCATTGGAGCGGGCGTGATGGATGGCGCAGCGGCAGGTTCGAGCGTTCACGGAGTTTCTAAAACGGGCTATTGCGCCCAGTTTGGACACGAGGCTTTCCGTGAGTAAGGTGTTCCGGTCATCGCGCACGCTAATGGCTTTGTTGCGCTGCGCCTGCGCTGATAAAAGGTTGTCTCTGGGCTTGCATTGCCTTAAATGGCAGAGCGTGCAACAAGTGCAGAGCAAAACACAGGCCTCGGGTTATCGGCGAACTGCCTTTTTGTCCACGTCCAGCCTGTCTTACAATGCGTTTATGTTGGGCACCGGAGCGCCGAGGCCACCTAACGGCGAATACAGTGCACCTAGACATATGCGAAGCCTGATGCATTGTGATATGCTAGCAAATCAATCACCCGTCTCCGCCCGTGCCTTCAATACGTCCACATTTTTCCTTATTCGTGTACTATCTCACTCAGACTGTGCAGCTCAGGGGAGGCTATAGCTGGCATCGGTTGTCACTGGTATCCATTAGCAGAGACCATACGTAAATCCATATTAAAGCCAGCCGGAATACACAACACATTAGAAGACATGAGCACGAGACGAGGCTGGAAGCCAGTGACTTTCGCTTATTATATTTTTCTGCCCTTCAACTCCTTTGGGGTTTTGTGCGCGCGCATCTCTTTGCGAGTCTTCCTTTGCCGCTTTCCTTCAATAAAATGTCAGTTGTTAGTCCAGCCTCGTTTTGTGCTCATCACTTCTCCTCTGTTGTGTCTTCCGGCCGGTTTCAAGATGAACCAGTACCAACTCGCCCAGTCGTCAACCATATATACGTCACCAATGCGTCTATGCACTTTCGCGTGGAACGCTCTTTGAACGCGGCCCTTCCTTGGTTAATTTGAATATAGTTCTGGACACCATACGGGCAGCACGCTTTTCGTGAAGCGGTTTATCAGTTCGCATTTCCTGATGCCACGTTCGACGCATATTGGCCTGTTCCTTTCGCACACCAGTATTGCCTGAAACTCGTCATGCTCACCAAGTAGTCAGCGCAGTGTGCGAGCCTCAGTGCGAGATTCAACGGTTTTTTGCAGATTCGAGGTTCGCACTCGTATACAACGTAGTCACCTCCTCTAGCTGTAACTTTTCGGCAGCACATTAAGCAGAGGCCAAGTGGCATATTGACTTGACGTTTACGTTTTCTCGCTTGCCTCCATAGGTGGTCGCAGATTCTCGATGCTTTCTTGTTTTCTCAGTCTTTCTATGTTCATGTCTCAGTGTGTTCTTCAGCAAGCATTTCAGAATGTCGATAAAGCTCATTACGCTTCTAAAGATGCTGCAGATTTGGCCATTATATTACAGTGAACGCATTTTTACATGTCACGGCTACAATCTGCCTACTACGCAGACAAACCGCAGTGGAGGACTCCGTATTAAGTTCGAGCACCAGGGATTTTATTTCAGTAAAATCCCAGCGCATTGGCGTTTCACTTTCAACCTGCACTGCAGTGGGGAGATGCAGCCGGTAAAAGAACTCGCGACCTCACAGTCAGCAGCAGAACGTCACACGTTCGCTGAACCACCAAGACAGCAACCTTGGTGGCGATGTTTTAGTTCACCGAACTATATACAAATACTACAAGCTCCAAATCTAACATTTAGTGCACAGAGGAAGAGAAAACGGCAGCCAAGCCCAAATGTTCCTGGAGGATGCCACCGTTGGGAGTAAAAGGGGGCCATTTACTCATTAGGATCCACCCAAACGCAGCCATCTACTCCAATCTACTCCATCTTGGAAGATTCGCCTAAACATCGAACCAACCTATGGCAGTCAGCACGACTCCTCCACGTGGGAAGGACGACGGAAGACTCCCCGATGGAGCAGTCAAGCTGACACCGAGACGTAGCGCTTCCTTCACGTATCTTGATAGGCTTGGTTGGTCTTTTTCTGCTGTGCTATAAAAGTTCTTCCCCAACCAGACAGATTTCCATCGAATGCTTCTTTTCGAGTCTCGCAGTTTGTGGACGCTTTATTGGAAGCTACAGCTGGCGACATTTATTCAGCGGAAGAATTGTAAAAGTTGTTCGTCCGCGAATGCGGCGAGTGCGTGCGAAGTGGCGGACACGAAGTGGTCACGAACTGCTTTCAAATGAGGAGGACTTCGACATAGCTCGGCCTCTAAAAAACGCTGGCAGCTGCACTGACCTCAACTTCAACGCAACAAAATGCGAAGCGGAGTGTAGATCGACGAATTGCCTCTCACCATTAACTAACAAGTATCAGACTTCCTCCCTAAACAAAAATTTTATAAAATAAAGAAAAGAAAATGTGAACGCCCAGCATACTTGGCGATGGCTAATCCGCCCTGCGAGGACGGGCGACGACAGCGTGACGACGAAGCTGATTGGATGAAACCCGCAAAATTGTTTTTGAGTGATCAAAACACTGAGAGCAATGTGTACTTCGGCTAAGGGCGTCTTTGAGCGCGAGATTTGAATACTAAAGTGCAATGTGTGAAAACAACGAAAACGACGAAACAGAAACTTGGATTGATGTCTCCACTGGAGGCTGGCGGGCTCATACATGCCATAACGTCAACGTAAATCGTCATGCTAGGCGTCACAATTTAGCCCCAGTGACCGAAGAGACAATGCGTTCGTATAATTGGGTTCTTGGACGAAAAAAAATTTAGCCTTCTGCCCCATACAAACGAGAGCGCGAGGGCTCGGTCATTTTACTGTAATGAGCTGCTCAGGACATGCGCTTGCAATCCTTTCTAGTTATGTTTCCTCCATTTCCTGAGTGGGCCTTGAAGGAGAATTATTTTTGCAGTTCTAATTTCTATCTACGTGAAAGCGTCAGTGACTGTTGGCTTCTTTCTAATGTATATCGCAACAAGACCCAATTTCTCTACCAATGGTTTACTCAACACCTTTCACACTGAAATGTTCGGGTTCCGATTTCTTGTTCTTTTGAAAGCGTTCGGCAATACTTTCTAGTAAGAATGCTTCCTTGTCCGGCATATATATCGAATTTTCACGCCATGCGCGTACCCACGGTGCTCCAGCATTAATTTACTTGTAAACAAAATATAAAAAAAATCGCCTATAAACTACACGCTCAAGTACACTTCCTTCGCTGGACCACACAAGACAAACAACGGCGCTATTTCTTCTGTCTTTTCGGAAGAGACAGAATTCGTATTACCGGCGTTTTAAAGACAAAAAGCGCGACCACAAGAGCTTTCACAGCAAACTGCAAGCACACAGGCGCGTTTTATTCGCTCACCAAGAGCTTGCATGTGAGCTTTGCAAGGCCTTGCAGTCGTCAACCGTACGCATGACCACTGACAACCAATAAACTACTGTAAGTCATGACCTCGAAGGCGCGTTGATAACTCTTCAATTCGACTTCACATGGGGAAGGCTGCCAGGCACATTTTCACACAACATTGAATGAAACAAGCAACAGCTGTTTAGCGGGATGCGGGACACCACTGAGCCAGAAGTAAGGAACCCTTGAGTTCCTCTAAAAAGCGTGCCTTCCAGTCAAAGCATAGTATAGTTGTTATGTGGAAAGGAAGCGAGAAAAAAAGAGGCTCCCCAGCAGCAAAGGCAACAAATGTCTCACGCCTGCCGCGCGCGCCAGAGCGTGAAACGCATCTGCCGTCTGTTGTTTTCGAGAATTCCGTCAGTTTCTTGGCACTAGCGTGGCAGGACGGGTGGACGGAGGGTAGTAGCGTCCCCTCTGAAACAGGATGGTAGCAGGCGATGATACCTCGGTATTAGTTTTTAAATATTTTTCTAACCAATCTGTCAAATTTAGCAATATCTAAATTCGCCAATCTTTTACAACACATTGCACTGATTTTATGTTTGATCAATTTTTCATCCTTGTAGGAAGGAAAGATGGACGGACGGACGGACGGACGAACGTATGTATGTATGTATGTATGTATGTATGTATGTATGTATGTATGTATGTATGTATGTATGTATGTATGTATGTATGTATGTATGTATGTATGTATGTATGTATGTATGTATGTATGTATGTATGTATGTATGTATGTATGTATGTATGTATGTATGTATGTATGTATGTATGTATGTATGTATGTATGTATGTATGTATGTATGTATGTATGTATGTATGTATGTATGTATGAACGTACGTACGTACGTACGTACGTATGTATGTATGTATGTATGTATGTATGTATGTATGTATGTATGTATGTATGTATGTATGTATGTGTGTGTATGTATGTATGTATGTATGTATGTATGTATGTATGTATGTATGTATGTATGTATGTATGTATGTATGTATGTATGTATGTACGGACAGACGGACGGACGGACGGACATGGATGGATGGATGGATGGATGGATGGATGGATGGATGGATGGATGGATGGATGGATGAATGGAACTGAGGAGCATCCCCTTTGAAACAAGTAGAAGGTAGTTTCCACCATGCTAGGCTTTTTTCTTTATATTTGTGTAAACAAATCGTCAACCTGAACGGTATTAATTATAAATTCTCCATTTTTTCTTTCGAAATGCCTTTTTTAATCCTGAACTTGTACCCTTTCGTCACCAACTTTCTTTTAAGCCACTAATCTTCCAATCGCTTTTTTCTAACTCCTACCGCAGATTATTCATTTCACCCTTGTTATCTCTAAATCCCATGGCTTCAGGGAGAATGAATGAGCCTGCATCGACATCCGGACGGATACTGCCACATTCTAGTGTAACACGTTCAATTGTTTTTACAGATTTACCACACAAATAATAATAATAATAATAATTGGTTTTGGGGGAAAAAAGGAAATGGCGCAGTATCTGTCTCGTATATCGCTGGACACCTGAACCGCGCCGTAAGGGAAGGGATAAAGGAGGGAGTGAAAAAAGAAAGGAAGAGAGAGCTGCCGTAGTGGAGGGCTCCGGAATAATTTCGACCACCTGGGGATCTTTAACGTGCACTGACATCGCACAGCACACGGGCGCCTTAGCGTTTTTCCTCCATAAAAACGCAGCCGCCGCGGTCGGGTTCGAACCCGGGAACTCGCGTGTCTTCTTGGTTAAATTCGCGTTTTGAGACACCTTGATCTAATTTGAATGAGCACAGCACTCTCTCGGGAGTTATTATTCAAAGATATCCTTCCCGACCTGCCCTGGAGCTCTGTCTGGTGGGAGCATATGGAGTCGCCAGCTTCCGCTTCGCACTTTCGGTACCTTCCCGCTCCTTCCTGGAGTGCTCGGCAGACGACTGACGGGCCTTAGCGGAGAAAACGCTCTTTTTCACTGGGCCGTAGTGTTCGCCTTTTATAAAAGTTTTTCCTCCTCCTCCTCCTCTTTCACCTTCTCTCTCTCTCTCTCAGTTCTGTCCCGTTACTTTCGTGGTCTGTTTCTGTCGACTGCTTGTTATTCAGCTGTTTTGGAACCAGTGCGCCACGTGGTGCAAAGCGCTCGTATTGCTGCTTTTAGCTTCGCTGAACCAGTAGACGCTGCGAAATTTGCAATTTCGATGCGACGCATGCGCACGCCGAAATTTGCATGCCGCTCAAAGTGCATCGCAATGCAGACGCCCCTGGCACCAGACCGAGCAGCTGTTGCAGAAACGTATATTGCCTATACACGATGCGCACTGTGATTTCCCGGGATTCCTGTTCATTTTGAACGCGTTCAAGTGCAGCGTACGCGCCAGACGACAATTCAAAGGACAGTCCGAAAGCTTCCGGTGTTTGCCGCCCATGTCGCCCTCCGTGGGCGCTGCTTTACGAGGCAGCGCCTGTGGTACGGTGCTTTGCCATACGCCGAAGCGGCGACATATGTGCACCCAGTATATGACTGCATCGTACACACTGCATGAAGCTCTGCGGAGAAGTTCGCACTTCTTATGCTCTTTTCAAAAATGGCGTTGAACCAAGCAGGCAGATGACATCAAAATCTCCTTATGCGCGTTCTATATACCCCCAAATGTGCGGCTGTATATATTACGAGTACGAATCTGTCGTAGGAGTTCCCTGATGTCGCTCAGTGGAGGCACTGCGTTGTTTACTATTTTCTCTAAGCTTGTCATCACTAAATCGAGAAGATTTTCAATATTTGTTTGCTTAGACCGAATTTAATGGCTGTTAACAACGACGTCAACTCCTATACTGAGTCTTCCTCCGTTAATTAATTCTGCAGCCCCACACACTGCCAGATTCCAGCTTGCATGTATTCCGAAACGACTGTGTCAAATTCATAAAAAAATACGCAAACGGAAAAGGTGCTGCGGAGTTCGATTATTTCGAAAGATAGCACAGGTAACGAGTAAGCAAACAACCAAGGGACTTAACTAAAGAAAGCAAATTTGCTGGAACAATGTCGTCACAAGGAATATGGCCTCCGTAAATTACATTAAGTTCCGGAACCTAAGACTAATTACTAATATCTAATTATAGGGTACCGTGAAGACTGTAAGGATGCCTCTTTGCCTCCCTACTGCTAGACACGATGTAAAAAAGAGAAATAGTAGCTCAGGGCCAATCAATTAGCCTGTTTGTTTTTTCGCCCTTTAGAGCGGCCGCCAACCTTACACGGCTCTTAAGAAAGCTATGGTAATATAAAGGTAATTTGTTGTTCAAATGAAGCTTAACTGAAAAAGGGTCGCCCAAGCTGGCATTGTAGATGACAAAGAAGATGTCTGCGAGGTAGCACCATTGATTTCTTTTATTTTTTGGGAAGGAGAGGGGAGGGTATGCAGATGGCTCAGAATCCTCTACCAGGACGGAGGTACTCATGAATATATTACGTGCCTGAGGTAGACTTCATATTATGGATGTTTCGGTAAAGCGCCGACTTGAGCGCCAGAAACATGCAGAAATCGTAGAAGGGCTTCCTCTCTTCTTTCACTCCTTCCTTTATCCCTTCCCTTGCGGCGCGGGTCAGGTGTCCAACGATATATGAGACAGATACCGGGCCATTTCCTTTCCCCAAAAACCAATTAAAAATTAAAAAATAAAAATGAAAATATTTTAAAGACGTTTGTTTTACGATTACATACGATAGAAAAGTGTTTTACCGTCTTTTCTTTGAGAATTTATCCTCAGGAACAACTGTCCGTAGCACTGCGGGGGAAGCTACGAGTGCGAGCGGGCGGCTTCCTTAAATGTGCTGTTCTCACGCGCGCGTGAGCCAACCGCGAACGTTTGGGAGCCGTCGCATCGCGCAGCGGAAATTCGCCCCGAGCATCATTTATTGAGTGCTCTTGCGAATACGAGACATTTAAGGAACTAGGAACAAGCTAAACAAATAGGCATGGTTACCACAAGTCTTGTATTTAGGCTGCACTTTCATTTGGGCGCTTGCATATATAGAGTCAGACATCGAGAAAACAGCCTGTGTCTTGCCCCCCGATTTCACTGCTGTGAACAGCCAGTCAGCGTCAGATGAAATGCGAACAATGCCGGTCAAAACGAGAACCCGAAATACTGAAATATATTAGCTGCTAGAAAGGATAGGCGCGGTTTTCTAACACTTCTAAGCAGCGCTCTTTTTGCTTACGAAGTGATAATCAAATGCGCTAATATTCTCTCAGCCAAGATCTTCGCACTTTGATGTTCATTTTTTAGTTGTCCTGTTCGCAGTTCATTTGAAGCTGACAGCACGTGCAGGATCGGTCAAAAGTTTCCAGGCCACGGAGTCTACTTTCGAAATGCATAGTAAGGCAGTTCGACACCCATGATGCTCAAAATATCTGTAGATGGTAGATGTAGTATCGTTCTAACCTCTACTCTGAGAACCTTGGTAGCTTTATCGGCACCTTAAAGCCCAGGGTATACCGACGAAAAGCAGACTTTGTGGCCTTGGAATTTTTGACCGACCCTGTACATTCGCGTCTTGACGTCGCACTCCACAGGACTGTCAACTGTATAGCTTGGAACGAAGTGTTGCCACACTCGTGTAGGTGTACTCAAAATCCTGCGCGACGTAACTCAATCCTGCAGTGCACGCTGCTGTTCCATCGCCCGAGACAGCCGTGGGTGGATTGTTCACGATGTGAGGGCTAGCTCCGCTTCGGACAAAAAAAAAATAAAATGCAGCAATTGGCAGGGGGAAGCGGTGATGTCAACAGCCCATCCGAGTTTCGTCAACGAGGTGTTGCGGTATGTGTTGCAGCCTGCGCGGTTCTGCCACTGTTCTTCGCGCGACACCGAATCAGTCGTCGCGTTACGCCTTCGCTAGCAGTAAGAGCGTCGTAAAGGAAAGGCCGAACGACTTAAGACACGCAGCCCGGCGACGCGCTATTGCGTCACCACTCTCTCCCTCGCTCCGCTTCCTTCACACCTCGCGTCAAGTTCCTGTTCCGTGCGCGCGCCACCCGCTCGGGACTCGGCCTCAGTGTCAGGCTTTTACAACGAGTGCTCAGTACCGCACGAAAAGAAGGCAGAAGAGAAAAGGCAGAGCGGAAAGAAGAGAAGAGAAGAAAGGATGGGCGAAGGAAAGAAAAAAAAGGGAAGACACAAGACCGAGAGAAAACGAAGGTAGGAACGAAGGGTGGGAAAAGAAGCCCCACCAAGCAAGGGGAAGCGCAGGCGCTGGACACTGACCAAACGGAACGGGGACGACAGGAACCAGAAAGAAAAGACGGGCGGAAGGCTGGAAGGAAGGAAGCAGTAGGTGCCAAGAAAAAAAGAGGCCGTTCTCTGTCCGAGGTGGCGGGTGGCCGTCCTCCGGGCGCCCAATTTGGATGGGACGGTCGAGCGCCGGCTGTACGGGCGACGAGTGGCCACACGCACGCTCGCGCAAGGCGACACGACGCGTGGGCGAAGCTTTCGGCGGCACTGCTGCTACCGGGCTGAAAAAAAAAAAAAACTAACCGGGGAGGTCCCCGAAGGAGGGGGAGCGGCGCGGTTCGGGTGTCCCTTCTCCGCGACGAGACGCAACTGTCGCCCGGGAGCGCAACGGACGCGCCTAGTCTCGCGTGTTTGGACGGCGGCTCCCGCGCGCATCCGGGCAAGGCGGGAGCCGCCGCCACCGATTTAACCGCTCAAGGAAGAAAAAGAAACTCAGCCGCGGCGCGTGCCGGGAGGGAAGCGGCGGCGGCAGCTCGCGCCGGTGCGTTTTTAGCATCCTTGCGACGGAAAGACTAGCTTCTTGGTTGCCTCGCTTGCTTTTTACAGTTCGGCGACAGGCGCGGGCGGGCGTTGGGAAGCGCGTGCCTGTGGCCTGCGCGTGCATACCCACGCGCACAGATATCCTCCCTGTTCCCCCCCTCTCTCTCTCAGTTTTCTCCTTCCTGGCGAGGGCAAATTGATGGCCGTGTTTAGGCTCTGCCCGATTTGGCGCTGGGGAGAAGATGGCGACGCTGCGGGGTCACTGACCTCCCGGCGACTGCGATTCTTCTTCCTTCAACCTTTTGCCCCGATAGAAGGTGGGAGTGTTCGTCTTTACTTTTCTCTTTCTCTCTCTCTCTCGTTGTTTTCAGCCAATGGACATGTCTTACGCATACGCACATACACACCCACACATTCGAGGGGCGAACGACGAGAAATTACGCGCTTGGCTAGCACGCCCTTCCACAGGGGAACGCGGGCGACGGCGCCTCCAGTGTCGTGCAGGGTCGCAGTATTGCGGAAAGAACAGCGCGGCCGCTGCGGCGACGAGAACGGATGGGAACGAACGAGATCTCCGCGGGCGGGCCCCGGTGAAATGCTCAGGCTGGTCCCGATGGCTGCGACGCACGCGCGCAGCCTATTAACGGTCGCTGTAGTGCAATGTCGTCCGCCCACCCGTGGTGCTCAGCTCACGCCACGACTTTCCCACACTCCACCGTCCGCTGCACTCTTCGCCGCTGAGAACCACTCGATCGTGCGTCCTAACTAGGCTCGAATCTCTGGTTAGAATCCGATGGCACGAGAGATGCTACGGTAGCGTGTTTGGAACGACCTGTGCTTCTCCCTGATTTCTCGTCTCGTCTGTGTTTCGTTCACGTTGTGCGCTGCCCTGTTTTAATGGAGTGATGTCAACGAACTGTACGAAGGCAGTGGTATGTTCTATTTCACTGCATATACTTTTCTATCCCACAACAACAAAGAGGCCGGCTGAAGGGAGGATAGAGTGAAAGCCCCGGTAAGCAGCTGATGCTGCGGAAAATTACATTGCGATATGAAACACGAAGACGAGAGAAGAACTCAAACGCAGCTCTGACTCCACCTAATTTTATTGCCTGAAAGGTAGCGAACATTATACATGCCGCATCTGTAATTAGACAGGTGACGTGACGGCTGTTTGTGGGTCCTCTTTGTCACAAGAGTCTTGACTTCAGTATAGCTAGCACCTCCACTGCGCCGTGTCGACTTGTCCTTAGGGAAGTGGGCTATTTGAGCTATCTACACCAGTCTGGTGCCGGTCGTGGACCGCAAGCAAGCAACCACGCAAAGCCAGAACTCACGGAAGGGTGTGCGCTCTACTCTACTTCATGTTTAGGTCGAATTCTCCGGGCCGCATGGTTAGTCTTAGGGTCGTGCGGTGAAATCTACACCCCAAATACAAGGAAATAAAAGTATTCTCACCATGCACAGATTTAGAGCTTTAAGACTCTATAAGTGTTTCATTATGTGGATGAAAAGCGAACTGTGTGGCCTTAACACCGAGGAGGGTGTACATTTCGGAACGATTTCAAAAAGAAAAAATCCCGGCGATCCTATTGTTCGTTTATTCCTGCCAGCATTGTTATGCGCAAGAGTGAATGCTTAGTGAATACGCAAGTACAGAGAAGGAATTGCGCAGTCGCCCCGCGCACATGCATGCACAAGAACTATACAGCCGACAGGGAAAGTTACAGCGCAGCGCTGTTTCGCCACCGAAACGCCAGCGGCGTCCTCGCGATCCGGTGGAGATCTCTTCCATCGTCTCAGAACAGCGGGTCGCTCGCAGCCCCGCATTCGTCCGCGTTCTCCGGGAAAGGGATATGATCAGTCATTCGGGCGATTGCTCGACCGCTGCCGTGTCGCAGTGTGGCGGCAGTCGCGCGACCTTGCGACTGGCGTTCCCTTCCGACGTGATTGGAGGGCGCTGGGATACTGCGTCACACGAAAGCGCCCTCGCTCGGCTCATACCGCGTGCAGCTTCCCCCAGGTTGGCTTTCAACGAGCATTTTCGCACCCTTCAATCACGCGCCGAATGTGACCACACGGGAATGCTGAGCCCATTTGAAGGTCGCCTAGCATTCGTCGTCGAAAGATGGCCGAAGTTCGCAGATTTGCAGTTCTTGACTGCACAACGATGAGCTTGGAAAAAACTACGTTTTTGCGCTATCGGCAAGTTTTTGGGTTAAAATAAAATTACAAACTTAACGTATTGCCAGCGATTTACGCTAATCATGCCCAGAAATTCTGGCCAAGAGAATTTTTTATGGCAAGTTGTTTAAGAACGCTAGTTTTTCATAGATCGTACAATTTCACTACAGCAATCAATATCCCCAGAACTCCGCTCGGCAGGCTTGCATTTTTTTGTTGTTAACGATATTGCTATCGTCAGGAACGTTCCCCATTGGTTTCCTATGGCAGTCTTCACTACTCGATGCAAGCGATGGATGAATTTTAAAAGAAAGAACTTGCTACGCTTTCATAACATATTGACACAACATTTTATTAAACATTTCAGTTTCCTCACAAAAATTGACGTTCAAGAACCTCAGACTTGTGTTGAATATCTATATTCACTGGATGCGGAAAATCATATCTTTTTTTCAAAATGAACTCTCTAGCCTGCCGCCTATTCTTCAATGAGAATTGAGGCGTTATTCATCGTGCAGCAGGAATCCCGGCCAGATGACTCAGCATTTTGTTACACTGTCTGGAGAGAAAGCTTGATTTAGTTGTTCTGGAGTTGACTGCACACGGGCTCCACTCCGAAGCCCCGAAAAAAAGAGATGAAAGGGCGAACAGACAGATGATAGCAACGAACCATTTGAAACGACGTGGTAACTGAGCTAAGTGCTCCGTGATTTTTTTCTCAAGTTTCTACTTAACCTTGGTTGTTGCTGCTTTTAATTTTACCCTGCTATAGATCCTGATATCACAAAAGATTAGCATATGGCGAATTTTGCTCCAACAACCACTTCCACGGTCGTTTCGTGAGCGTTCAGCGAGAAAGACTTCACGTGACTCCGCACGATCGCACAATCCGCAGACGATGCTTCGGCATGCTTCCGCCCAGTCGGTGCCAGCCCTGAATCAAATTGCAAAGCTATGACGGAGCTTTCTTGCCGAATCTTTAATTCGATATCCTCGTACTTGTCGTTTCAGGGTTTGTGCGCTAGCGCCATTTTTCTTGAGTTTTTTTCTCCATTTTTAGTAGACGTTTCGTGACCACACAAAGGACGCTTCTGTGATTTGCCGGTAACAAAGCAAACGCACACACAAAAAAAGTGCCATACAGGGAAGAAAAAAGACTCAAAACAAAATGGGAGGGGGCAGGTCCAGGCCGCGAACGCGCCCTTACTTTTCTTGGCCGCCGTTCCTTCCTCACGGACCTTCCGTAATCGTGACCGTCTCGACCGTTGCCGCCGGAGCCCCACGACTTCCGTGACATCAGCGGTCAAACTCGTGGTCGTATACGCATTAGTCGGCGAATGCCACATGAGGGCTACATTGAAATAAAAAACAACAACAACAAAGCAATAGCAGACGAAAGCAAGGGAACGAAATAGAGGGGGGAGAATTCCTAAAATAGAACCGAATTCACGCCTGCCTGGCAGACACCGTTGTTCGTGAGAAAGAAATAAAAAGTGGCAAAGAAACTGCCGCAGCAGACGAGCGGCTACTCGGCTGACCGGCGTGCCGAAAGCGTGTTTCAAGGATTGATCACGCTATTGTTGTGGATAGCTCCGACATTTACCTCTGCGGCGCCCTAAAATTAGTCTGCGGACAGCAGACTGCTTTATGTTGATTTGTATTTATACATTTCTTTTTCGGGGCACTGAGGAAAAAACGCACAGCTAGCTCTAAAGACAGGCCGGACCGCAGTCGCTGAGCGTATAGCGTGCAATGGAAGAACTTTTTCGTCTCGCGTGCTTTGTTTGTCGATCCTTCGTTCCTGCGGCGGAAATAATTGATGCAAGGAAATAAAGGGCGGTCCTTGTCAGTACACGATATGTAAAGTGTAAACTGATCAAGATAATCAAAGGTAAGTGAAGAAGAACGGCAGATTGGGCAAAGTGGTGGTTACTCATAATTAAAGAAAGCGCTGCTGGACACGCGGTAGTGCAGCTTTTAGATAATTGTGTAATAGATAAGCGTATGAATTCGAATGTAAATAAATAAATAAACAAATCAACCAATCACAGTAGATAGTTAACCCACAGTACGTGCTGTCGCTAAGATTATAGCAGGGCAGGGGACTTCATCTGGTTCAGGGAATTTATAGTATTCCAAGCTGCACATTCTCCTGACTGCAATTTCGACCACCTGGGGATCTTTAACGTGCACTGACATAGCACAGCACACGGGCGCCTTAGTGTTTTTTCCTCCATAAAAACGCAGCCGCCGCGGTCGGGTTCGAACCCGGGAATTACTGATCCGGAGTTCCCGGGTTCGAACCCGACCGCGGCGGCTGCGTTTTTATGGAGGAAAAACGCTAAGGCGCCCCTGTGCTGTGCGATGTCAGTGCACGTTAAAGATCCCCAGGTGGTCGAAATTATTCCGGAGCCCTCCACTACGGCACCTCTCTCTTCCTTTCTTCTTTCACTCCCTCCTTTACCCTTCCCTTACGGCGCGGTTCAGGTGTCCAACGATATATGAGACAGATACTGCGCCATTTCCTTTCCCCCCAAGAACCAATTATTATTATTATTATTATTATTATTATTATCATGCCGGCCACCCGAAACCTGCGTTAAATGCCACTTCACCTGATGGCCCGTGTGGTTAAAGAAATCACAAAATAAACAGTCTATTTCCAGCACTGGAAACATATATCTTTTATCACACCAAGTCTGAACTTGTAGCCATGACCCTATATATCTGTGCTCCCTACAGATGTCGTGCAAGGCGGTTTCAACTCCTGTACGCAAAAGGAGGGCGCGCTGCTTCCGGTCGCCTATAGTGCGGAAAGCTTCGCGTACTGCGACAGACAAAAAAAAAAACACGGAATTCCGTGTTCGCTGACGTCTTCCATCACGCGCGACGATATTGCGACGAGAACGCCATGTAGCTGCGAGGGTATCGGACCTGCGTCGAAATCTTGGCCGGCTAGTACAGCACCGGCGGAACGCAATTTATTTCTGCCACACTTGCAAACTGTGCGCAGCAGCAGGGGTTTCCTATACAATACAGCAGAACCAACGCCGCGGGGCTAAAGGATTTGAAAACCCGCTTCCTGCAACACAGTGACGGGCAAACGCCGACGTGATCTTTTATTCACTCCCCCTATTTCTCCGCTACCTCATTTCGTCTGGGGCTTTGAGAACCGCCTTTCGGCCGCTATGTGCTATTTCTGCCTTTGGCGGGCTTCCTGTATCACATCTTGCGTTTACTGAGTTCAGTGTTCGGTCGCATTTATTTATTGGATATAACATACCATGATGTCGCAGAAGCATTCTTCGAGTATTTTCCCTCATCTGTGCCCTGTAAAACTGTTCTGGCAGAAAGGGAAACAGAACAGCTCGGGACATAGCAGGATGAGCGCCACTATCAGTTTCGTGTGTATACATCTATGGGCAACGGCGCACGTATATATGCAGGTATATAGATGTGCATTTGTGTATTGGCAAGTGCGAACATGTATCTACACACAAGCGCTGCTCAACGGTGTCGCGAAGCTCAGTTGTGTGCTTGTTTTTCCATGTATTTTGCTTTGCTTTGCGCCCCAGGCCTGTAACCTACAGATTACTATGTTTGCTATGCGACGCGTTTGCAGAGCGCCTGGAGCGAGCCCGACCACGCATGGTAGGTTCTACCTAGGTCTGAGATTGTTGCCTGTATTTTAGGCTCCTTTTCTCGAAAGTTCGCTGTTATCTTTAAATAGAGTGCCGCTGATGGCAACAGGTTTTCTGATTCCGGCAATCGTAGACGGCACATGCTACTATCGTCGCCACCTAGCTCAGAACAAGTTATCACAGTAAGCGGTTTATCGCCGGAGTCTTGGTTTTCCTGCTTACTTGTGGGCACCACTACGAGATAATATGTTTGGTCTTGTGTGCTGTAGTTTTTTAATAAACAATGGAAATGAAATATCGCATTCCTCCTCTCGACTGCTTTCTTTGCTTCATCTGGTAGTGTTTTTGGTGTCCGGTTGATGGTTCATTTGCACTACAATCCAAATGAAAGTATGAAATTATCTTTTTTCCCATGAGCACATCACATAGCGATATTGTCTGCAGCAGCGTATACGGGCACTTTTACCACCGGCACATTATAAACTAAAAAAAGCACCCTATTAAGGTTGTGTGTACCAAAGCACCATATACTGCGCTTTAATTTTAATGCCGCACATGTTTCGGCGATCAGAATGCCCGTATCGTGTCTTCAACGTGTACTTCGCAAATATCCTCCCTGTGACAGGTTTGGGCTGAACAGTTTTTAAAGCGAAAGCTTTACTGGCCGCGAACTTGCGATTTCGCCGTGGCGGTGCTCCGAGGAGGCACATGACGTCACAACGCGCGCCTCGCCGCGGATATTTCTCTCTCTCTCGCTCCCTAGTCACTACTGCGCATGCGCCACTAGTAGCACCGACCCACAGGTGTTCCGGCGCTGCGCAGCGCCGCGCCTTTCTTCAAAATCCAACTATCAGTTTTAAGTTTTCTCTTTCTTCTTTCCCTCCTTCCTTTATCCCTTCCGTTACGGCGCGGTTCGGGTGTCCACCAGACATTACTGTGCCACTTCCTTTTCTCAAAAACCAAACAAAACAAATAAGCCGACGGCGTTCATAGAGTTCACTGGCGTTGACAACTTTGCAAAGGCCGTTCATTTTCACGAAAGGAAAGGCGCACAACCGGCTCCGTGGGTCAGTGGAAACCTCAATCTCGCTTTCATGCACGTGGCGTTGGTGCTCAACTGCAAAAACCTGCTGTGATTGTGTTCCGCACACTGGATAGGCAGCGGTCCCTCCCTTCCACCCTGGGAGGTGGCATGCAGTTAATGGTCGATCGCGAGAGATCGATCACCAAATGAACGCTGCGGCCTAGGTATTGCTGCAGTGCCGCATGTCAGCCACAACGCTGTCAGCGCTAATGCATTCAGGCCGCATCTCTATCTCACCACCGCCACATGTATCAAAGCATAAATGAGGCGTCCGCATATCCAGGCAGCCAGTTATGCGCCCTTCCTTTGCTCGAAGCCATCGCCGGGTAGAACATTGTCGACGCCAACGCCAATGAACAGAGTGAACGCCAACATCTTTCGCTCTGTATATCCTGGATTAGTTGCGCCAATCCACTTAAATTTTTTCAGGCTTTCCGAACAGCTGTTCAATTCTTCATCAAGCGACCATATAATATTCTGAGAGTTCATACAGACTGCACGTTGTCGCTCGACGCGTGGTGACCACTTGCGTCGGCACAATTTCGAAAGAAGTTGATTTTAGCTCAGTTGGCAAACGCAGCTGAGTCTGATGAGGGCTCAGATATATGAAGCAAATAAACGCGAAAAAGCAAGTCTTCAGTGGATATGTGCGGTGTCTGTAGCGTGCTCGAGTGCTCAGACCTCAGAAACTTTGCATGGCCACATATAAACACACAAGTAATCGTGCAAAAGGTATGACGCTTTTCGGTGCGTGGGTTTCTGTGGGCCTTCGTGGCATACGTCTGTACCGCTCTGATGTCCGAAGGTCTCTTGATGTGCGGAAGTGCACCAAAATCCAAATGGCACAAATAAAGGAGCAGTCGCACATGGCACCTGCGGGTGAGTACGTGTATATGTGCACTGCAGTAGGTACATATGCGACATATTTTTGCACGTTTGCGTTTGTATGTCAGTTCATATATGCACGTATGCAACGAAAGTGGGTGAATATGGCGCATTTAGTGCGCTAGCGCTAATAGGGGCCATTCCCCGCATTTAGCTGTTGAGTGCTTTTCTGAAGCCTGCTTTATGGCAAGCTGCCTACCTGCCCACAGGGTTGTGGGCAACCTGCACAGGTGCATGTCATGAACAATTAGTATAGCGTGCACCGTGTTACCGTTACCGTTACCTTTACTGGGAGCCCACCCACCGCCGCTGCGCATGCGCAGATCGCCTCGAGGAGGCCAGATGGCGCCAGGTACCCGGCATCTGCGCACACGCCTGCCGCATTGGGAGCAATCAGCGCGGGCTCACTACAAGAGCACTGGCTTTCGGTGCTCCGGTAACGGTAACGCGGTACACGGCACGCTAAAGGTGTCTATTTTTTCGGATGGGATGTCCTCTGCCCGGAGTTTTGTGTTTTGAGCCTGTTTTCGCCGCTATTTTTCCTCAGCATGTGGCAAGCAAACCAAAAAACAGGTTTCTTGAAAATTCCTCCAAATGTCTTTTTCTTTTTGTTGCCGAAAATTTGCACATATAGCTTGCTGCGATAACTCTGTTGTCTGCACAGATTTTCGTTTCAGCCTCTGGCTGGAAGCTAGTGAAGATTCTTTCATGAAGCTTCTTTCTTTCATCACTTCTTGAAGTGGAGCGCAACTCAGTGGCATATTTATCATTTTTTTTTGTTGCCATGAATTTGAAAACGGGACCACATGACAATGTACTGTTATGCCTCAACTATCAGTCAATAGTCTCAAGATGGTTTAGGGTTTAAGGGGGTTTCACGCCCCAAAGCGACACTAGGCTATGACGGACGCCGTAGTGGAGGGGATCTGGATAATTTAGACCACCTGTGGTTCTTTAACGCGCACTAACATTGCACAGTACTCGGGTCTTCATCATTTCGCCTCCATCGAAATGTGACCGACCACCGCGGCCAGGATCGAACCGGCGTCTTTTGGGTCAGCAGCCGAGCGCCATGTATATGAGCCACCAAAGCGGCTCAACAGTTCCGAGAGAAAACACTAATGGGCATGCGAGCAAGTTGTAACCACGAAGGCAGCCAGAAAAAAGGTTGATTACAGCCCTGCCTGCATCCATACGAGCCTGCAAATGAGTTTCTATACAGTGGACACCGGTAGGTTGCGCAAAATGCACACTGTCCTTCGGACAAAGGGAGTAGTGTGGTGTCGCTTGCAGAGAGTAAAACGCGAAGTTAGACTGCAACTGGTTGGTTTGATGTGAGGTACGCACGCTCATCACGCTCGTAGCTTCATGTGGCAAAATTTTCAAGCAATAATCTTCTTGAGAACATATACATGGATAGCTGCAGCTGCGGCCAGCTTCGGGATTATTTGCAACCATGTCTGCAACGCAGAGGGCCTTTCGAGCGCTTAAAAAAAGGGTGAACCGCGCTTTATGTAACTCGCTTGCCACCCGACCAAGCTCGGCGGCGATGCAACCTACGCAACCGCAGACGTTACTCATCAGAATGGAATCGGGGCCTTCTGACTCGCCGCTCAGCGCACGTGGAACAGTGAGTGGTTATTAAGAGGGCTTCGTAAACACGCTACCAAAATCGACGAGGAGAGAGCGGAGTGCGGTACCAGAGGCGCATCTCGCGAAAGACTAGTAAGTCGGAAATAGCGCACTTCTACGCCGACACCAATGAAAAAGCAAAAACAGAAACAAAACACAAACAAATACAAGCGGCATTGCGCTTCGTGCATTTAAAAAATGACGTGTTTACATGAATGTGACAGCAGCGCATCGCGTGAACTTTTTCCGCATCGCATTCATGTAAAAGGTGACAATTCGCTGGGAAAGCACGTTGATCAATGCACCAGACTCAGGTAGATCGAGAATGCTAAGTCGACTTAGGCGCTGAATGGAAACAGGTTTCTTGGTGCCCCTCCTCCTCCCTGTGGTGTCTATGCACTACTATAGCCCCTCCCCCAGCCGGATATCAAAGCAAACTTCGCTCAAGATGGGGGCACCTGGACCCCTCTGCCGTGTGTAATGGGCGAGGGCTCACCGTCCCGCCAGACGTCATGCGGTATACATGTAAACAGTAGCGCATCAGAACCGCGAGATACGCTAGGAAATGCGATGCGCTACTGTCGCATTCATGTAAACGCGGATGTAGACATTTAACATTTATTTTCGCGTGAGTACTCTACTAGTAGCAAGCTGATCCATAAAAAATGATCCATACACACATTAAGAGTGGAATGTGACAGCGTTAGAGATCCATATTGTTGAGACTTGGTGTTCTGTGTCATTGTGCCTTCTATCAGCAATCTTCCTGGCCTCTTTTTTCCTTTCTTCCGTGGGCACGTTGTGTTGACGTCATCAGGTCACGCAACCATTCCGTACCAATCATTAATTTAATTCCCACTTGCCCCAGTGGGCAGGTTAAGATGAGGTCAAAAGGTCACATGACCGCTCTCGACCAATAAGAAAATTCGCTGACACACGCCGCCATTTTTGCGGAATGTGGACTCTAATGCTACCGCATTAAAAGTGAAAAGCCGTAGCGGTGAGCAAAGTGCGAGCGAAGTGTGAAAATTTGACATCCAATTCTTTTGAAGCCTTGTCATGGAAGAACTAGAGGAGGCTGCCATGAACTTTTTGAAATTTCTTTTGCGAGTCAGAATCCGTAACTATTACAACTCTTTACGGTTTGTTCTGAAGATCAGGATGAACAGTGATTACCTTCCGAAATTTCAGTATTACTTCAGTTGCTATACTTCTAATATTACTTCCAACAGCAATATTCGTAATACTGTTTCAACATTGCCTTAAAAAATAAGTTATTCTTCATTCACGCTAAGGTGCAAGGCAAGACACCATCGAGCGCCCTTGGATACGAACTAAAATGACTGCAATAATGAGCGACCAATGCAGTGAATCAATTGGGCATGGCCTTCCATGTGTTGCTTGCGTGAATTAAGGATAGCCATAGCTATTTTAAATTGCGCATTTGCGGCGCAAAAACCATGATCGGAGCCAGTTGGTGCTTTATTCTGCAATAAATAGCGCAAACTTTGACGAAAACGACGAGCAGGAAAAAAGGAAGGCAAAGCGAATGAGGATGTAGTAGCAAAAGTATACCAGCAGTAGCTCACTTGTAGAGCTTCTATGTATCAATTCACGAGCATGAGTTTAAGGACCGCACAAAAAAATATCACAAAAAGAAATTGATGCCATGTGAGGAAGGCTTCAAATGCGCTCCTCGATATCGAGACTGTCTGGTTTTAGGTGAGCGAATTCTTTCATCGTCACTGCGACATGCCGAATGCTCATAAATTCTACTGCCGTTTACATCACAGCGAAGGACTCTATTTCCCCCTCAGTCGTTCTTGTTCTTGGTCTTGCGAGAGGCAACAATAACAGTCACAAGACCAATAGCCAAGAAAATCCGAGAGATAACAGAATACATAAAGAAAATGTTGCAGGCGTATGCATGAGCGCCCCACCTGTAGCGAGCACTGACGAAGAAATGCACCCGAAAGCAGGATATCCCAAAAACGAGGCGCGCATTTCAAGCTTTCCGTTCACGAGATTAGTTTTCGGTTTCGCGTTTTCAGCCCCTTCATGGGTGAACGAAGCCATACTCGTGAATTAAAATGAAGAGTTAATAAGGGAGTAAATTACTCATTGGCATCCACCCAAGCGTGGTCATATAGGCTACAAAGGAAAGCTGTACAGCTTCCTCACAAACTTCGTGGTTAAAGAAAAATTCGTCCTGGTCCGGGGTACGAATCAGGGGCCACTGCTTTACCGGAGTAGTCGCTCTACCAACTGCGCAAACCGGGACTCAAGCTCATGGTATACGGTGAGAGCGAAATGATCAATAACTTGAAATGGGAACAGGGTTCGTCAAATTTTTAGGGGAATCCCCCAAGGTGCAGTAGAAAGATTTGACCAAAATGAACAGCTGCAAGTAAGCGTTGCGCCCTGTTTATCGTCCATTTTATGGTTTATCAGGGTTAACGTTATTCATTACAGAATATGCATTTGCTATCGAATACTTTTGGTGAATGTTTTCATGTTCAGGCGCAGTTACCGGAGAAAAGTACAAATGTCAATGAGACATCACTTGTGGTTAGCCCACCGCACGTGCATGTGCCAAATGTGCTCGAGAAATGAATGGAGCGCGGGGGAGGCTTCGGCAGCTTTGATGACGTCAGAGGCCACGTGAGTTCTCTGCTGGCGCTGGACTAGGCCTGTAACCCCAGTCGCTCTAAAAAATGTAGCAAGGAAGCGTTAATTTCAGGCTGCTTTTCGGCGTGTGCTGGAAGTGGGCTGTTTGAGGCTGAATTTAAAGCAGCTGCTGATCGATATTTTGCCAGAATCCATGAGGTAACGTGTGGGAGGTCGGTGTATGAGCAAGATGGCTTGCACGAGATATGCAGTGCTGTAATCGCGGCGACCACAGCTAAGCACTACAGCTTAAGAGCTACGAAGGTGATATGTGGTAGGAGGTCCACATTTACTGGAGTCCCGGTAGCCGCGGCTGGTGAGCCGGTGGAGCGGGATGTTAACGTTGCTGGCCTTGTCGGTTGCTGAAAGTGTTCTGGACTGCGCGAGCTAGGTCGCGCTCCGAGCTTCGTCTTCATCAGCGCCGCTACCGATGCTCCCCCCCCCCCCACCCTAACGCGATGCGCGATAAAGGAAAAAAAACGAAGACAGTTATGTACAAGGCCCGTGGAGGGCCTGGAGATATAGGTGAGCACATAATGTCCAGGGATAAGCGAAGGTCGAAGTTCCGAGTGGGAGCGCCGGCGTTGGGTTCAGGCCTCAGGAGGGCGGACAAGGCTGAAGGGTGGTGGCCGAAGAAGGGCCACGGGGCAGTAGGATGAAATCATAATATGGGTGTCGCAGTAGGCACAGGCGAACGGCACACTGCTCACGTGAGGAATGGCGCGCTGGGAGGCGACCCATAAAGAATCACTGTTGAAAACAGAAGTGTCTCGGTGGCAGGAGGTTTGGGAGACGGGAAGGAGACACTGTTGTGCGCGAAAGTTTCAGGTGAAAGGGGCAGCGCTGAGCTGGACTGAGGCACAGAGCACGGGTGATGGGAAGCAGAGCTCGGATGAAGTCGAAGCGTCTGGGCTTGCAGAAGGCCAGAGTGCTGAACTGCGCGACTGCGGCCGCTCAGGCGTCCAAGCGCAGGGAAAGCGGATGTGGGACGGAGGGCAGAAGGGTGCTGTGTGTCAAGCTCACAAGAAGACTGTGCCGGAGCATGTGCGCCGGAATGCACAACACAGGTCGGTGGGACAACTAAGGTCGACACAGCGCTCTTGGCATCGGCCGGGCGCCAGTGCCCGCCAGTGGCATGATCGGCGCCCGGGGGTTCGGAGGTGTGGAATGAAACGGAAGAGTCCGAGTCGACGCTGGGGCGCACGGGGCGTGGGGCATCCTTGGAGGCAGTGGTAGAGGCGCTTGAAGGAGCGGGTGGAGCAAGCTTGGGAGAGACCACGGTGTAGGATGAGGCAGCTGATTGGGAAGGGTGGCAAGAGACCGACGCGTGCTCGCGTGGCACTTGCCGAACCATGGGTGGGAGCTCATTCGGTGGCGGCAATAGTCGACGCACCGGTGTGGGGAGCGGCTCCGGTGCATAAACTGGCGGAGGGAAAACCGAAGCAGCTTGGGTCGAGAATGCGGCCAGGGGTGGTGGTTCGAGTGGCGCCGCAGTTTCTGAGTCGGGAACAGAAGCGCAGAGAGTCGGCGGGAGCTCCAAGCCAAAATACGCCGTCAGGCCCTTCTTGAAATCGGGGTATATCTCGGCGCCAGGAGGCGGCAACCGCAGCTGTGCCAGGGGACCGGGTGGGAGTTCGCGGCTGGCGTGCTGATAGCGCAGCAGCTGGCTGGACAGGTTGTTGACATGAAAGTGTGAGTCCAGCAGCGCCAGCCACAAAACGGGGTCCCTGGCATAAAACGCGGGCAGGCCGGGAGCCGAGGAAGGTAGGGGCGCTGATAGGACTGAAGGAGCTCACCAGATGCGGTGGTAGGCGCGTACATGGCGATGCAAATAATATTAATAATAATAATGCCAAGCTGCCGAAAGCCTGGTGCGAACAGGGGGCGTGCAGCGGCAAGGCCATGTGGAGGGAGAGGACGGGCAGGAGCGGTGAGCCGGTGGGAGCGGCGTTGCGTGCGTCGGGGCTGTCGTCCGGTGTCACCAGAATGTGGTAGGAGGTCCACATTTATTGGAGTCCCGGTAGCCGCGGCTGGTGAGCCGGCGGAGCGGGATGTTGACGTTGCTGGCCCGGTCGGATGCTGAAAGTGTTCTGGACTGCGCGAGCCAGGTCGCGCTCCGAGCTTCGCCTTCATCAGCGCCGCAGGCGATACCAGCGCCGCTACAGATACCAACGAGGAAGCCCACGTAAAAGTGTACCGTCGTCAGCACGTTTAACACGAGCGCTTGATTGCGCGTCTTTCACTGATATACAGCCGCTGAGTGCTGGGCGCTGGGTCCGAGACTATACTGCACGGTGTGTTTGCGGCGGTTGGAGACAGATCGTGCCCTGCTCCTAGCCTAGTGAGTGAGTGAAAAACTTTTATTGAACATTCGCGTAGTTCGGCGGCAGCGGGATCCGCGTAGTCTTCATATCAGGCGATCCCGGATCCCGTCTTCGCAAGGTCGGGCCCTCATTCCAGGGCTCCGCTGAGCCGCGCTGCCTCGTAAGCGTGCTGCACCAGGGTTCTTTGGACCGTGAGCTCGCTGCTGACGAGCCGGCTCTCCCATTGCTCCGCACTTGTGTGTTTGTGTTGGTGGAATTTTATGTTTCGCTCACACTCCCATGTGATGTGGTACAGCGTTGGTACCGCCCTGCACCACGGGCATGTGGCTCTGTATTGTGTCGGAAACATCTTGTTTAGTATGTGTAAATTTGGAAAAATACCAGTCTGCAGTCTGCGCCACCCGGTAGCCTCTTCCTTTGTTAGTGCCTAGGATATTTATACCTTAAGCCCCTGTATAGGGCCAGGTGCTCTGCATACCCCCCGTCGCAGGCTCGGGTGCAAAAGTCGTCCGGTAATCCCGCTCGGAAACTCATCGCTCGAGCATGGCCATCCGCTCTTTCATTTCCCTTAATACCTGCATGTCCGGGTATCCAAACCAGGCTGTGTATGTGTTTTGTGTCTGAGACACGCGCTTTTCTGAGTATGTTCATGGCTGCGGCACCTATCCTTCCCCTAGTGTAGTTCCTACATGCCTCTTTCGAGTCTGTAAGTATGTTTAGAGATTTGTTTCCCTGGGAGCCGCAAGCGACCGCTAGAGCTATGGCAACCTCCTCGGCTTCTGTTGCGTCCGCAGCCTCTGCCGCTGCACAGGTGATCAGTTCTCCATGGTGGTCGACTACTACAGCCGCGGCCGTGCGCTTCCTATCCATCAGGTACAGCGCCGCATCCGTGAAGACCATGTTTTCCAGATTGGCTAAGCCTCGCCCGATATACTCGGCTCTTGCTTTCCGTCTTCCTTCGTGCAGGTTCGGATCTATGTTCCTGGGCAGGGGTGCGACCCGAATGGCTTTTCTAATTCCATCCGGGACGTCCCTGTACCTGTCAAGGCGCTCTTGTGTTTCCACCCCTATTCTTTTCAGCACTTCCCGGCCTGTTGGCGTGCCTCGGAGTCTCGTATACTGTGCCCTGATTTGGGCCTCCCTCAGCTCTTGGAAGGTGTTACTAATCCCTAGCTGGAGTAGTTTCTCGTTCGGTGTGTTCCTAGGTAGATGCAGGGCGGTCTTATATGCCCTCCTTAATATTACATCTATCTGTTCCATGTCGGCTTTGGTTGGTATCTGGTAGGGCAGTGAATAGGTGACTCGGCTGACTATCAGGCTGCTCACGAGTCTGAGCGTGTCTTCCTCTTTCATGCCGTACCGCCTATGCGAGACTCTGCTGATCATTCTTCCTACCTGCTCTGCTGCTTTACTTATTAGGCTGATGGTGTGGCTGCATTTCCTGCTTCTTTGCAGCCACATACCTAGCACCCTTATCATGTCTTTCTCTGGGATCCTCTGCCCTTCCAGGTAGACTTCCAGCTCCGCTTTAGTGGGATGTCTTCCGACTCGCAGCAGCTCCGATTTCTCGGTTGAGCATCTGAAACCTCTTTCTCTTCCCGGTCCTCCTTCTCCCCCAGAGAGCCCTGGGTGACCCATACCGTGATATCGTCGGCATACATCGCGTGTTTTATCCCTGGTATCCTCTCGAGTTGCCGCGCAAGCCCGATCATCGCAACGTTGAATAATATCGGTGAGATGACCGATACCTGGGGAGTGCCCTTGCATGGTGTGCCGAAAGGGTCGCTTCTAATGTCTCCAAGCCCGACTGTCGCAGTTCTATCGCTTAAGTAGGCCCTGACACAATTATGGACTCTTCTTCCGCAGTTGGTGTTATTGATTCCCTCCATGATGGCGTTGTGGCTGACGTTGTCGAAGGCCCCCTTTATATCGAGGGCCATGACCACGTTTTCCACTGCTTTTGGCATTGTGGCTAGAACCTCCTCCTTAAGCTGTATTAGGATGTCTTGGGTGGACAGGTTCGCTCTAAAACCGTACATGCTATCCGGGTATAACCTTCCTCCTTCCAGATGTGTTTGAATCCTTTTGGTGATTATCCTCTCGTAGAGCTTACCTAGACATGATGTTAAGGAAATGGGTCTGAGGTTTTCGATCGATAGCTTTTTGCCTGGCTTTGGTATCATAACCACCATTGCGTGCTTCCACTCTGCCGGAACCGTGCCGGATTGCCAAAGCTTATTGAGGTACACCACTAGCTGGTCTATGGCGTTGTCGCTGAGATTCCTGATTAGTGAGTTGCTGATTTTGTCTGCTCTCGTTGCCGTGTTCTTTGTGGCCGCTCTTACCGCCTCGATTACCTCTTCCTTGGTGATAGGCCTGTCCATGTTTAGATTCTCTTCACCTTTATACTCTTCCTTGTAGCTTTCTATCTGATCCTTCCCGTAGCATTTTATCCTAACTTCCTCTAGCAGCTGTTCCTCGGTTCCATCATATTGATGTACCAGTCTCTGTAGCGACTTGCTGCCTTCGGTTTTGCTTTGGGTTGGGTCCATGAGGGCTCGGAGAATCTGCCACGTCCTAGCCGTGCCTAGCGTGCCTTTCAGCGAATTACTGAACTGCTGCCAGCCCTGCCTTGCCAGTTGTATTGCATATTGCTCTGCTTTTTCAGTTATCTCAGCGATTTTGGAAAAGGCAGAAGCTAAACCGAAAGCTTAAAAGGAAAATGCTCCTAGCCTAACATTATCTCAGACCAAGCGAACGACGCCCAGCGGCGCTAATGTCAGTGGGAGACACGCGTTTGAGCGTTCATTTTAAGCGTGCTGACGGCGGTACGCCGAATAGATACCCTGTCGCAAATCGCGTAAGATAGAAGAAACCTACAGAAACAGGCTGTACAAAAGTTATTGAGGAGGCACCACTTAAGAAACTTACCTGCAAACAATTGCGAAAGCATGACAATTGTATTCCAATTGTATCAATTGTATTCCAATTCCATTCTAATTATATTCCAAGTATATTCTATTAATTTGTAGCTGGTGCAGTTGTAACCACTAGTGCAGGCTATTACTGGTTAGCATTCCGTATTTCCCACCTTTGATGGTGTCGCACCGTTTCGACCAAAAAACTGGAGGGAAATTTGAGCTACGCCTTTAGGGTATGACACGATAGAGTAATGGATTAATTCTCATATATGTGGAGTATCATTGCCTAATTTACATTCATAGATCCCTGGGAGTCCTCATACCTCTCCTGCCGCAGTGCTGCAGCGGTTAAGCGATGCGCCACTGCCCTGCGAGGGCATGTGCTCCCAGCGATGGGACTTGTGCTGACCAGGTCACTCTTCCCGAGTGACCAATCATTAATTTAACTGCCACTTGCCACGGTGGGCAGTTTGCTTACTATCCGGTGGGCAGATTGTGATGACGCCGAAAGGTCACGTGACCTAGGTGGCCCACCTTCCTCCTAAGTTGTTCTCGGGGCACCACCTAGCTGCCAGGGTGATGCTGGTGATTTTTTGCTTACAACGCCGACAACGCCGACGCCGGATTTTCTGAGTAACAGGGCCTTTAATGCTATCGCCTTAATGTGGAGTTTTATAACGCTTCCATCATCACTATCCATCCGCACCCTCACTCTCCTTTTACTTTCCCTTTCCCCCTTCCCCAGTGTGGAGTAGCACGCCACGGTCGCCTTACCGCGGGCCGACCTCTCCGCCTTTCCTTTTATTAAATTACTTTCTCTCTCTCGCGCGCGCGCGCGTTTTCGTGTCGATGAGCCGTCTCATGCTGTCGCAGTAATAAGACCGAATATAAAGCGTATCAGCGAAGCTTTAAGAACCCCGCCGCGGTGGCTCAGTGGTTAGGGCGCTTGACTACTGATCCGGAGTTCCCGGGCTCGAACCCGACCACGGCGGCTGCGTTTTTATGGAGGGAAAACGCTAAGGTGCCCATGTGCTGTGCGATGTCAGTGCACATTAAAGATCCCCAGGTGGTCGAAATTATTCCGGAGCCCTCCACTACGGCACCTCTTCTTCCTTTCTTATTTCACTCCCTCCTTTATCCCTTCCCTTACGGCGCGGTTCAGGTGTCCAATGATATATGAGACAGATACTGCGCCATTTATTATTATTATTATTATTATTATTATTATTATTATTATTATTATTATTATTATTATTATTATTATTATTATTTAAGAACGCCACCTAAAAATGATGCGCGGAAGTTTGCGGAGTGCGGAACGTCGGAAGGAACGGCCTGGCTTGATTTACATAGAGAACCACTGCAGTTCTTTGGACCACCACGTTGTTCTAATATGCACTGAGACACGTCGACTGAGGGCTATTGTCGACAGTGAGAGCAGATCGGCCGCTTCGTTAATACACAATTTGCTGAGTCCAGCGAAGCATGAATATTCTATATATATATATATATATATATATATATATATATATATATATATATATATATATATATATATATATATATATATATATATATATATATATATATATATATATATATATATATATATATATATATATATATGGCCCAAAAATCTCGCTTCAGCAACACGAATGGGCATATGCTACAGCCGCACTCACTACTTCGGCGGTGACTGACCGTTCTGCGGTTCGCACTTTATAGCTAGAAAACCCGCATTTTTGACTGGCAGCTGAACGCGAAACTTTTTCAGGGATGACTACTTCCTGAAGTGACTTCCCATAAGGTTGTGTACGTTGAAGGTTACGTATGCTGAAGGCGATAGTAAGCGAATAGTAGAATCATCAAAATTAATTGATCACTTATACGTAACCTAAGTGGACTAGGGTGCTCTACCATATTTTTTTTTCGCGAGAAGTTTGAACATAACACACGAGTTTAGCTAAGCGCTTGATTCAACCATTCTCTAACGCCTTTTTTTATTTGCAGATTACAGCGATCATAACGGCTGACTTTATTTGCTCTTTTCTGCCTCAAATAACAAGGATAATGTTCAAATCGTGTTAGGCTATTTATGCGAATCACTCTCGAAGCATTATGTACCGGGTTGCTTTGACGTCATCCGTTAAATCTTCGGCGGAGCTAGCGGAAACATGACGTCGTTCCCCGTGTGCCAGGATTCCGCAACGCCGGCGCAACGTCCAACACTGCAACGGCGGCCGCAGCGACGTCAGGACTCGCGTGCCTCATCACTCAACTGACGCACGGCTCTGTCGCGAACAGCTCGACTCCGTTGCCTTCCGCACTTGCGTTGCGCTGTCGTGACGTCGGCGGCATTACGCTGCCGCAGTCATGCGGCGTGGCTATAGGAGCGATGCACTGGCGCGCATCCGCACGTGGTTATTCCTCCTGGTTCCACGTCGGCAGCGCCAGCCAGCGGGATGTCGCCCGCGACGCCGGTTAACGGACTGGCGGCACGTGGGAGAGTTTGTCGGAAAGCCCGGCAGGTGTCGGCTGACAACCTTTTCGCCTCGCTGCCGCTTGTTTGTTCTGTTTATATGCACGACGTGTAAATATATGCGTCGGTCTATAGGGGCGTGCACTGAAGCGGGAGAGGTGCTTGTTATAATAAGGCCGCAACATGTCTCAATGGCGAATACACGTACAGAGGAATAAATATCGGAATAAGTAAGAGAAAAGTAGGGCATGAAAAAAAAAAATCCCCGCTTTATAGAATGCAGCGACTTGGAACGTATAATGTAACAGCGCGGCGCGGAGTAGTATAGGGGACCGCATAACGAGTTTTTTAATTCTGTACAGAACCGGTCACACCAGCGTGATTTTACTTGTATACTTGACAATGACAGGAATAAAATAAAAACGTACTGAAGGCTATGCAAACGTTATCGCTCCGTCGAAATATTTTTGTGTTTAAGCACCCTGGATGCTCTTCCCTGACCCACACAACTGTGGATACACGAGATAGACGCTAAGTGTACGAAGTAATTGATGCCAACATACGTGATGACTGATGCCAGCATAAGACAGTCACTTTACGCGAATGTTTTCTCATGTCAGCATTTTACGTTTCCGTGGTATTACACAATTCAGACACGTGCACACGCATAAATTTGTTGGTAGAAACGGCACAGCTTGTGGGCCAGGTCAGTGTAAGACAAGAATAGCGTATCTAACTGACTCGTCCGCGAATGTGCAGCGTCAGTGTTGCAAAGCGTCTCATGCTGACGCCTTCTCTCCACTGTGAGGACAGCGTATCACTCTATTGCTTTAAAATCTCTACTGGGGACCCTGCGGTCTTTTCACTTCTGTTGCCAAGAGTTCGCCTTGGAAGCGTGGACACCCACGACGCTCGTCACCGCTGCCCGGATCGCGCTGTGCGTGCGTAAACTAATGCAGGTGGCTGCCACGAGATGGGGCTACGCGTATCGCTGCCTAAGCACTAAGCTTTACCGCGTTTCTGTTCTCTTGGAGGCCGATGCCTACAGCATTGCTCGCAGTTTGACGTTTAAGAGCTGCAATCCTTGGCTCACAGACTGCCATTTATTCTGAATAACTATAAAAATACTGCTGGATTTAGCCCAAAACAACTGCGAATATACTTTGTGAAAATGTAATCTGTATTTATTCTTATGTCGTATGAGAAAATGTCTGTTATCACTGTACTCTTTTTTTGCATTCATTCATTATTGATAAACATTGTTATCTTATTTCTGCTGCGTTGCTCTCATACATACGCTGTATAATTTCGTTTCTATTTATTTATTGACGACCACTACTGTCTTGTTCATTAATTGTTATTTCGTTCTGTCTGCTGCTGCCATGTAATGGTTTCCTGGGCCTTCGTCAAGCTGTTCGTACAGCTTTTAGACCAGGTGACCATCCAGATACATGCTGGGGAATAAAATATGATTTGATTTGATTTGAAATACACGAATCTTGACAGAAAGTGAGGGACAGAGTTCCAAAGGTCCGCGGAAACCCATAAGAACGAAGACTTTTCTCCCATTCTGTGTGCGAAGAAATGGCAGTCATCATAGTAAACAGCAGCCTAACTACACTCTAGAACGAATGGGTCTATACGGGAGTAAAAAGGGAATAAGCTGTCCTCTGGCGCACTCCTTCTTTCGGCCAGGGTACGCTGCCGAAGTCCCAAGGTACATTTCAATCACCAGATATAGAGAATGCTTATTCTTGGCAGCGGAGGCATATTCCCATCGCAAAACATAGGAACTTGATGCAGTTGGCAATGGGAGCAAGCTTTTGAGAGCGGCAGAGTTGGTTTTGTGTTAGCAAATACGGGAGATTTCAAGCTCGGATAAAGAGGCTCTAAAACACCTCCCGAGGAGAGCACATGAAATCACTTATTCACTGCGTTGTGCTGTCATGAAAACCTGCGCCAAATAATACACTTCTACACGCAGCAGAGGACCCACAATCACGGGCGACAGTTGGCGAGCCCTTCCCGGCGTCTTTTTCATGCTCTCACCCTCCTTCGTCGCTCGCATCTACGTATACATCTTGAGAGATGGCCATTGGTCAGATTCCTCCGCATGTCAGGCAGCTACCATGTCCGCGGCCAATAAGCCGCGTAGCTCCGGCGGGTCAGGAAGCTCTCTCCCGGAGGAGGGGCCGGCGGAGGAGCGCCGACCTTCCAGCGGGCAAAAAGTGACGAGGTGGGGAAAGACGCGAATACGCGGAAATTCGAATGTTGACTACAGAACCCGACCGCGGCGGCTGCGTTCTTATGGAGAAAAAACGCTAAGGCGCCCGTGTGCTGTGCGATGTCAGTGCACGTTAAAGATCCCCAGGTGGTCGAAATTATCCCGGAGCCCTCCACTACGGCATCTCGTTCTTCCTTTCTTCTTTCACTCCCTCCTCTATCCCTTCCCTTACGGCGCGGTTCAGGTGTCCAACGATATATGAGACATATACTGCGCCATTTCCTTTCCCCAAAAACCAATTAAATAAAAAGAAATATCGTGGCCTCCTAACGCCGGATAGCGTAGGAAACATGGTGGTGTGCAGTGAAGCGGGGACCGCTCGCTTCACCACCGATTCGTGGTGGCCCCTACACTGTGTCCCACATTCACGGCCAACTAAATGAGCCCGAACCTTTCACTTTGTCTGAACTTACCTGAACCACAGAACTTTAGCGATAAAACACGCCAAATTTTCAGATTGCCGCCGTGTTTACAAAGCTGCTAGGCTTGGCGAGTACGCGTAGTTTGACGTCAGAAAGCGCGGGAGGTTCAAAGAGGCGTGCGCCCAGGCCCCCGTTTAAACGGGGCCTGTCGCTTCACCACCGATTCGTTGTCGCCGCTACTCTCACTTGCTATAATATTTTAAAATCTTTTTCAAGAGTATCTTTTTGGTTCGCCGTAGTGGCGCTGCAATCGATAAATGCAAGCCTGGCCCCGCTCCGTAGGGGAGATCTCTATTCTAAAACTCACCGGCGCAGACATACGTAGCGCTTGGACCCACTATTTGCTTGGGGCCCCCATGCCTTGGGGTCCCCTATTCTAAATCTCCCTAATTTCCTGCCTGATCTATTCTAGATGGCAACGATAAGTGTCAACTGCCGCAAGCGTACTCACATGGCGAAGCGCCATTTTGCGCAGCGGTCAGCAGTGGGTGGTCGCAGAAATAATCCCACAAAACTCGGCTTTTCTCAAGGGCAGCGTGTAACGATCCTAGCTTATGCTTTAAAATGTCATGTTACTATTTACGGTGTATGCGTAACGACCGATTCATTAATCGTTACCGAATCCTGTATGTGCAGCATCAAAGTTGGGCCAAGGCAAACTCGTCACAAGCCGGTGGTGCTTCCGTTCTCATCTACCCCTTTGTACCAACAAAAGGCGTCCCACAGCACATGCCCTCACTGTTGCAACAAACCCCAAGTTGTCGTGCTCTTTCCTCCGCAACCTGACGACCGTGGGCGCAGAGGTAGTTTCATCATGACGCGCGAAGGTTACGTAACCACCTGTGCCTCGTGATGAAGCGCGACCCTTATATACGAGCCATCTTGTGTTTACTGCTGGAGCTGCGGATGGCTGAGCACACGCATGCTATACAATTACTTCGCGGTCAGACTCGTCTTGTTTTCTCACACTTTCCTCGATAAACGGGGTAAATGAATAAATAAGAAAAGGGCGCGTCTCGTGCGGCAGTATACACCCTGAAAACAGAGTCGGTAATTCGAACCCGACCGCGGCGGCTGCGTTTTTATGGAGGAAAAACGCTAACGCGCCCGTGTGCTGTGCGTTGTCAGTGCACGTTAAAGATCCCCAGGTGGTCGAAATTATTCCGGAGCCCTCCACTACGGCACCTATTCCTTTCTTCTTTCACTCCCTCCCTTATCCCTCCCCTTACGGCGCGGTTCAGGTGTCCAACGATATATGAGACAGATACTGCGACATTTCCTTTCCCCAAAAAACCAATTATTATTATTATTAATTCGAACCCGACCGCGGCGGCTGCGTTTTTATGGAGGAAAAATGCTAAGGCGCCCGTGTGCTGTGCGATGTCAGTGCACGTTAAAGATCCCCAGGTGGTCGAAATTATTCCGGAGCCCTCCACTACGGCACCTCCTTCTTCCTTTCTTCTTTCACTCCCTTCCTTATCCCTTCTCTTACGGCGCGGTTCAGGTGTCCAACGATATATGAGACAGATACTGCGCCATTTCCTTTCCCCAAAAAACCAATTATTATTATTATTATTCCGTCGGCTTCGTCCAGGCACTGCTGCAGCAGGCAGTGGCGTGACGTAGCTAAACAACTTAGAGGAGGGAGCGGTTAACGTAATGAACGAGACTAGAACCCGACTGATTGGGTTGTGAGCGCCATCGTTGCGCAACTCACTGGCGGAGACTCCCTAGAAGGGCTAGAGCATCGTATACGATCCGAGAATACGAGATACCTTATTTGCGCACTCGCGGAAAGAATGACAGGGGCGGCTTTGAAAAAAAAGAAAGAAGGAAGGAAAGAAAAGAGGAGGGAAAGAAGGAAAGAAGTAAGGAAAGAAAGAAGGAAGGGAAGAAAGGAAAAGCGAAGGCAGGAAGGAAGGAAAGAAATAAAGGAGGAGGCAAAGAAGGAAGGAAACAAGGAAGGAAGGGAAGAAAGAAAGAAAAAAATGTAAAGTGTTACCGTTACTGAAAAAAAGTACCGCACGTTACTTTGCCGTAACTTCATGGCTATAAATTTTAATTAAAGCGTATTCGCCTTAAGAACTCACGATAACAATTGTATAAAGGTCATATTTCAAATACAACTTCTAGCCCAAACAACGATTTTACGCGAAATCATGATTTAACGAGAATACTTTGCACAAATGTGCAGGAGCTTAGCAATGTTATAGTGGCCTAAAGTTGCCTTAGAGTTACATGGGAGGGCTTTTAACTCTGTGTCACATGGTGAAGCCATTTTCTGAATGTGACATTAGACGCAAAATGACACTTCATCAATTCTAACTTCACAAAGAAAAATTGGAGGACGCTTAAGCTTCGCCTTTAAGAGTGGAACCCGACAGCCTGCTGCAGCATTGCCAGGGAGTCCACGGAACGCCATCGCTCGTTCGGCGCGACGCCTTGCCCGTTAGACAACTCGCTCTGCTCATTACGGTGAAACGGACGCGCGGAGCGGCAAACCACGTAGAAGCGCTGCCAGGCGCCTTGCCGAAACGCGCCGGACTCAAGTTGCAGTCGTATCGTCGGCACATTGTTCTCGACAAACCCGATGCCACGAACACCAGCATAGCTTCCGCGCCGAACGAACGGGCAGCAAGCAGCAAGCTTCGTGGTGAACGCGGTTTGGTTGTGCGCTGCGTTGTGCGCCGCTTGCCGCGTGATTCCTGCGTGTCCGCACGGCCCCACTGCGCCCGAACGAGACGAGCGGAAGGCGCTGCCGTGGCGCGCCATCTGTTGGGGCAGTGGCGTACATCGCGAAGAGGAGGAGGAGCTAGGAGGAAGAGGATGGATTTTTAGCCTTGGCCAATCCCCCCGCGTGGGTATGTGCCATATACCTGGGGTGAAGAAGAAAAAAGAAGAAGAAGCTCACGGCCAACGCCGCCGACGCCGACGACACCGGCTTTTCTGCGACACGGGGCCCTGAATGCTGTCGCGTTAAAATTGCGCCTCCGAATCCACGCTGTGAAGGTGGTTGGACAGCAAAGCCGTAACACGACACCCAATCACCTATTGCGACGTCACTTGAAAATTCACACATGTGGCTCGATCTACAGAGTGAAACCGGATACAAGTGAAATGTACCCGAGCTGTGCGCTGTATGCCTGATTTCAAAAGAGATATGCTGTTTGCATTCAATTTTTCGCCTGGAGTTTTTTGCTTAGACACCGACGCGAAAACGCAACCGTAATCTTTACCGAGAAACACACGCGGGGAGAAGGAACGTGTTTCGCATTGTTTGCAGGCGCACTTATATTATGCGGTTTGCACTTCACACGAGTGCTTCGAATGACGCCAACCTTTTTCGAAGCAGCTGCAAAGCGAATGTTTAGCGGAACGTGTAGTTGAATAATAATAATTGGTTTTTGGGAAAGGAAATGGCGCAGTATCTGTCTCATATATCGTTGGACACCTGAACCGCGCCGTAATGGAAGAGATAAAGGAGGGAGTGAAAGAAGAAAGGAAGAAAGAGGTGCCGTAGTGGAGGGCTCAGGAATAATTTCGACCACCTGGGGATCTTTTGTCGGCACCGCGCATCGGAAATAATCCTTCCCTTACGGCGCGGTTTGTGTGTCCACCGAGATAAGTGCGACAGGCGTCATTTCCTTTCCTTAAAACCAATTTCAATTTCATTTTCCTTGCCTTACGGCGTGGTTCGGGTGTCTACCAAGATATGCGTGGAAGGCGTCATTTCGTTTCCTAAATTGTCCAACGGGCTGCGCGTCGCGCCGAACGGGCGATGGCGTTCCGTGGACTCCTTGGCAACGCTGCAAGACGCGGTCGCGTCCCGCTCTTAAAGATGAAGCTTAAGCGTCCTCCAGTTTTTAATTTTTTTCCTGAATATATATTTTTTAATTTGTTATTTTTATTTCGTTTTAGTTTTATTGGTTATTATTAATTTATTTTTAATTTTTTTTCCACATTACGACTGCTTCATCATCAGTATGATATACGATTTCTATTCTGCTGGGTACTTTTTTCACTCGGAGTAGCATTCTATTTTTAGCCTATCGTTTTTTGCTGACGACGTCAACGACACGAAAATTTCCTTGGACGGTAGAGGTATACAGCTTCGCTGTAAAAATCACGAGGTCTGTCTTTGGCTGGCGATGCGCGGGAAAGTACACGTAATGGAGTGGGCGAGCACAAGTTGCCGAGACGTTCACGCGTGTGGTGCCGTTCGTTGCCTGTGGTGGCGACAGGTCTCTCGAGTTGCGCGTTTCGTAACTTGGAGTCGTTACGGCAGTAGGCTGTGTGGAAAGGCAGGCGTGAAAGGTCGTCGCATTAACGACGACGCCATCGAAAGTGTGGAACAGAGGCGGAGTGAGTGTCAACCAATGCGCGCGTCGTAAGGCCTCTTAAAAGCCGCGGACGGCTTCTTTCGAGCGAAGAAATAGGCAGTGTAGAGGTCGGGACGGCGGCGGCTATTAAGTTCTTCAGATATGTAATGACACCTATTAAAAGTTGACAGACACTAAATAAACCAGTGGTGCAGCGGGTCGTTAAAAGGGCATACTTTGGGAAACGCCGTTGCAGCCTCATCAATTTGCTAGAAATGTATAGCGTGTCGCTCCCGAGCTAGGTGTGCAAAGTACTGAAATGCACCGAAGCCATGTATAATTAACAACACACTTTTACAAAGGACGACTCCAGTGACGGCTCTGTGGTATTTGGGCGTCGAACTTTGGTGTTTAGACAGACACCAGAGACAACTCCGTCCAGTTATTGATCTCAGTAAAAACTGATTCTCTGGCTTCGTTGACGTTTGTCGGGCAGCAAAAGGCGCATTTATCGGCCACGTAATTGGGTTTAAAAATCTTCGCGCCAGTCCATTCAAACTCATGACTTAATTCCTTACTGAAAAGGATGGGTTGTCGCCGTTCTAAAATTCATTGGCGGTGTAGCACGTCCTCCCAGGCCCATGCCCAAAAATTGGTGTCGACGCACGCTTGTTAGTTGTGAAATCTGCCGATGGTGGCAACACCTGTATTTAGTTTTTTGTTCCTTTCTGTAGCCAAGAGGAGCTCCGTATTCGATAAAAGTGGTCCCTGTGATTGGAAGGCGGTGTGCTATTCACACAGGCAAACTTCTATTTGTCCTCATGTTTTCGTGGGCTGCACAGTCCGCTGGAGTACGCCTTCTTTCACTTGAGTTTAAGCTCCCGGCTTGCGGTGAACTTGAGTTTCGGGTATACAAAATCTGCCCCAAAGAAGGAGGTTGCACTATGCGGCTTTTACGTTAAAGTATATGAGTATTTTTTTCCTTCGAAATAAGCCAAATCCAGAAATGTAAACCAAGTCAAATTATAGTGTATTTGAAGAAAGTTTCCCGACATACAGGAAATGGGCATCGGGCGAAAAGCTACAAGGGTAGCTTGAGAGATGCTCGAGGCCCGGTGAAGGCAGAGCAGCAGAACATGTGCACATTCAAGGCAAGCCTACATATAGAGAACGAAATTATGTAGTATGGAAAAAAGCAAAACCAGGAGAAATACTTGCGCTAATGAAACAAACTAGAATAAAGACAGTAACTAACGGTCAACGATCGTCAAGCAGTATGCAAGCAACGTGGCTGAACCTGAGTTTTCATGAAAAAGCTCACATATAGGCAAAGAACAGAAAGAGTGTGCGGCATTGATGAAATATAACTTAAAGTTTTTAATGGGGGCGGTAAAGATGCTTGGGTTGTTTATACTGTGATGATTTAGTGCGTATGGTAAAACGAAACGAAGGCTCTTACAACCCTTACAAATTTTTTAGATAGTCTATAGACCATCTATAGACTTATTTATATAAAGTCTCTAGACTCTCTTTAGACAAGCCCCAGAGAACAGTCTATAGGCAATACAAATCCTATAAGCAGTCTATAGACAATCTATAGATTTATGACCATACACTTTTAACACACTTTTGTCTATAGGAAGTCTATATACTATGAATAGACAAAAATAAATATCTACAGGAAGTCAATAGAGTCTATAAGACGTCTATAGATTCTGTATAGACCATTTTTATAAGGAAAGATTCTTCAGGAAGTCGGATGAGCACTGTGGTGAGAACAAGGCAGTGCAACAAGCGATTCTCAACCGTGGTATGCACACGGTGAATCCTACATTGTGGAAATAAAGTTTCCGTGTGGACCGTGTAACCAGTACCAGCGATAAGTCTAATTGCTTTCTTTTGGAGACCAAGTATGATATTTAGATTTGTTTTGGATGTTGTGCCGCAAACAGGGCGACAGTAGTTTATGTACGACTGAAATATAGCGTGGCAAATAAGAAGCTTGTGATTTGGGGAAAAATCGTTCCGAAGTCTCGAGAGGAACCCTACATATCCAGTAAGCTTACTTTTTATATGCATTATATGGTCAGATCATCTCATGCGAGAGTTAAAAACAATGCCGAGCGATTCAAACTTGCCCACAATTTCAATGATGTTATTTTCTAGCTGCAGGGTATAGCTTGCACTAACATCCAGGCTAAGGGGCAAACAAATTCCATGCTCTTTCCATTGAAAAAAAAATATATAATAATGAAAGGGCGCAATAACGCCTTGAAAATCTGCACGCAAATCCTACTTCAAATAAAAATGAGCCGTATACTGCTGATGTGCGGATCAAAATGAACCAAATTCACCCTTGAGTGTCTTTTTTTTATCAAGTTGAGCCTCGTATATTGAACAGTGCCGAGCGTGGTTCCATTTATTTCTTCGCAACGCTAATTTACTATCGACTGCACTGGGTATAAAGAGGTTGGCGGAAGATCTGAACCCAGAAGATGACAACGATGGGATAATTAGCCCCGTCACCGAGGAAGCATGAATAAGCCTCTGTTACATTAAACTTCAAAGTGTTCAATTGGAATAGTTGGTATTATCTTCTTAAATTCATTATTACTAGCGAAATAGCAGACAACGACCGCGCCAGTGGTTGTCCTGTCGTTTTGTGTCCAGTCTGTGTCTACCATATCGCCACTAATCATGAATCTAGGATGCTACAGTGAAGTATAAAGAACTGCAGATTCTACGCGTTCTAGCTAGCCTACTTTCTCGCTGCCGAAGTGAGAACACAAGGAAAGAAGGCAGTCATGTCAGCGCTTCTGACAGAAGCCTGCTGTTCACATTTAGTTGTTTGTGCTAGTGAAGCACCGCAGTGCCCCTGATTGCACACAAAAAATTTTAAAATTGTTTTTCTACTCCATTCACCGCATAATCATTTTAAGCATTATTTTTTAATCAGACCTATAAGAAATAGTCAATAAATAAAATTTTTGCAACAAAACTCGTTTAGATCTAGAGTTTCATATCGAAAAGGGGCAAATCTATTGTTTGCATGCCGATATTTAAAAAAAATTATTTGGATAATTTTTAATGTACGTTGGTATAGAGGTGCTCTGACCTATTAGTGAAACACGTAATATAACAACGTGGACAGCGCTACGGTTTATGCGGATAAGAAACTTTCACGTTCTTCCCAGTACCATGTTTAAGTCGATTTGGCTCATTTGTAAAAAAAAAAAACTTCCTCATACATGCGTTGTTTATTTATTCAAGTATGTTCCGTTGCTACATGTAAATGTTTGATCAGCACAGAATGCTTCACAGCTAGGCTTGTAAAAGCGAGGAAAAAATAAAAGAAAACAAGCAATGCGCAAGACTTCTCAGACAGCTTAAAAGAACATCCGCGAATAACGCAGCGACGATGCTACACTATGCATCAGTTTCATAATTCATGTCGGATGGAAGCCAGGAACTCGAAATAAGCCATTAAGCATCGTCAGGGCTAAAACGACAAACTCTTCATCCCCGACCCAGAGCCATTACCATTCGACCTCTCCCTGCGCCCAGTCACGAAACCATATACCACAGGCCTCCGAACCCATCGCTGCTGTTGTACAGTACGGGCCATGCATTCCGTAGTCAGGTTAACCGCTTGACGCGGACAGAAAATAAGGCTACCGACCTCGGCTGTAGTCACCGCGCAGAATAGAAGCAGCGCTAATTGCAGCGGCTGAGTAGCGGTGGCTATCGAATGCGACATATATCGGGTCAGAATAGTTGATACGACGCCAGCTGACCATAGCTGGAGGGATGCGAGAATTGTTATTATTATCGTCACCATCATCACCATAAGCAAAGATAGACGCACTGCAGGACGAAGGCCCCTCCCATCAACGTCCAATTAGCCTGGCCTGCGCCAGTCACGGCCCGGCCAATTTCCTCATCCCACCAGCCCATCTGACTCTTCGGCCCCAAGATGCATTCTGCCTTCAGTGGAACCCGCTGCGTTACCCCAAGAGGAAATCGGTTGTGTGTTGCCAGTCAGTATTTTTTCTCTTGACTTCACTGGACGCCATTACCTCGATATTTTCTCTAATTACCGCTGCTGTCTTTTCCACTCTTCCACCACACCCAAGCTTATCGATCCGTGAAGCTCGCATTCTTCGCCGAATAAAATTTAATCTCCTTCATACACCAGCCAAACTTTATTTGTACCGGTGCACTTCGACACCTGAGTGCTCAATCTGTCCAGACAAAATGCAGATATAGAACACTGCTTTACACAGTGCCACTCGGCTTTCCAGTCCCCCGCCTATCCTTTCCCCCCATCGTGGCTGAACCTGCAACGCGCCCTCGTCACTTGGGCCCAGGACCTCTAAAGCACCTAATATAAAGACTGTTATAATAACTGTTATAAGACCAGCACCAGGGGCGTAGCCAGGAGGTGTCAGAACACCCCCCCCCCCCCCCTTCCCGAAAATTTCTGAAGGCTGCATCTCCCCCTCCTTTCGGCCTTTTTCCGCATCTGCTATTTACTCAACGCATCGATATATTAAAATGCAAAAGCGAAAATAAGAAGAGTTTAGGTTTATTATCTAAAAGATTGGCGTACGTTGTCGCGGCTCTACAATAGGAAGCGCAAGTTATTGCAGAAAAGAGTCACACTTCTTAGTTATTGTACGATGTATGGCACCCCTTTTAATTGTAGGCACAGTTCACGCAAATAAAAAGTTCATTTACGCGTCAGGCTACTTTTTTCATCATTTGCATTGTCCTTAAATGGTTACAGACTATCGCGAAAATAAAAAAGTCATTTTTTTTAAGCGCCTATGAGGCCAGGCGCAGGTTCACAAGCATGGGGTAGAAGTTCTGACAAATGCCATTCGTTCACAGTTGCTAACTTTGTTGTAGAGCAGAAGCTTCGGTGTTAATGTATATTATGTCAAAATATTGTAAATACAAGCGATTTTTTGTACGACAGTTTTTTTTATGAGAAAATAAATGTTTTTTACGAATTAAGTCCTAGGAGTCTTGCGTATGCACTCGTTTTATTGTGTAGATATCACAGTGAACGGAACAACTAACCTTTCGGCTTTATTAAAGCAGAAAAATGGCTGAGATGTTGTTTGGGCGCTGGCTCTCTTTCTTTTTCTGGTCATAACGCAGAGCGCCAATTACTTTCTCATGCTTCGGGTTCACGATCAGTACTCGCCCACAAGCCGCCGCGGTGGCTGAGTGGTTATGGCGCTCGGCTGCCGGCCCGAAAGACGCGGGTTCGATCCCGGCCGCGGCGGTCGAATTTCGATGGAGGCGAAATTCTAGAGGCCCGTGAGCTGTGCGATGTCAGTGCACGTAAAAGAACCCCAGGTGGTCGAAATTTCCGGAGCCCTTCACTACGGCGTCCCTCATAGCCTGAGTCGCTTTGGGACGTTAAATCCCCCATAAACCATAAAAAAGTACTCGCTCACAATAGATGTACGGCCTCACTACCTCAGGCATGCGCCTGTCCATGAAAATGCTGCTTCGTTACCAGGCTGTTGAAGCTGGCTTATGTTTCCTTCATATTAATTATCTAGCCTGCCATTCCACTTTTATTTTATAATAAATCCAGAACGGCAATTCATCGCCTGGGTTACCTAGGAGAACTACATTATCAAATCGGACTAAGAAAGAACACAAAGACCCATCTTCAGCTATCGAAAATTGCGAAGCAATATTCATAAATTCGGATTACTCAGGACTTTTAACGATAGTCTAATCTGAAATCTGAATCATGATCTTTCCTTAAATCGCGTCGTAAAGTAGCTAGACTATGCCTTTTTTCAGCCATTTCACCACGCACTTCTTGGCAAATCTTTTGCCAAGACTGCTTCGCGCTTTTTGTAGAGCCTGAATTAGTCATTATAAAGACGTTAATCTGCTATAAGCCCAGAGTGATGCGTATTTAACTGCTTTTATGTTCAACCAGCAAAATAGTGAAGTAATTTTCATGCCGACAGTTTTGGGAACTTCTATATGTCTGGTGCGTGCCGTAAGGAAGAGTGGAGTGTGTGCGATGCGGCGGTGTGTGTGTGTGAGAAGCGGTAAGGCGCCGTGTGCTGTGCGATGTGCGTGCAGTGTCGGTGGTCGTGTGGGCTACTGGTGTGTGTGTGTCTGTCTGTAAAGTAGTGAGTATGTTATGCGCGTTGTGGATTAGTGTCGGTGTTCATGTGTCACTTGCTGTCGTGCGGGTGCACTTGAGGTGTGCTATGTGTGGTGTGTGGCGCGCACGTCTCGCGCGCGCGGTGCGTATGGCAGAAAAGGGCCCTGAAACATAATTCGAATTCTGAAGCACTCTAAACACGTAACGAAGGACTCTGAAGGCGATTCGTACCATACATTAATTTCTCCATGCAGCACACACTCTGGCTTCAGAATGTCAGCTGTGCTTGTGCGGCCTGCTTGGCAGACAGGACGAATGCGGTGACGTGAGTGTGGTTGGAGACACTTGTTAATGACCCGCTTTGTCTTGTCGTAGATGGCTGACGATGCGACTGTGTTCAATAACGCTTCCTGTTAGACCGCAAAGCAGGATTCATAAAGGCAAGCTTAAATTACGCGAAAAAAATAAATAGAAAAGATGCTCACGACAGCATTCCACACTAGAATGAAGAATTCTGGCTTTATCATAGTTCAACAAGAAGGCTCTCTGTTGGGCCTTGATTTTTACTTTTTAATGAAAAATAATTTGCCCTTGGTCCTCATTTATTTCTTCAATGTGGCAGCTTACGATACCGGTGTGTAACGGCCAGAGCATAATGACTTAGGTTTGATGAAGTTGTCTGAATAGGCGCATACGTTCCTCATTTTGAAACCAAGACGAGCCTTCATGCGGGGAAAGTGTCACATAAGACGGTGATCCATATGGACTAGCTTGGTGCCACTTAGTCCTCCGCACAGACCCAAACGATTGGGAGCAGACAGGTCGCTCAAGTCAACACAGTTCCAAAGACACAAGGCTTTTTGACGCTCAGCCTCTGTAACTGCGTTCTTTGTAAAACTTTTCTCACGATTATGGGACTTTATCAGGCGGAACATTCGATTTCTTCAACTCTTTACGGCGACGTACCCGGAGTGTGCATTATCGGAATCGTTCTTCGTCCCGCTACACTGAAGGCTATGACTCTGAGGCCACACTTACATGAATGAAGCGTTTAAACTCTTGGAACAAGTTAGATCATGAGGCCTCACAACAAACCTCCCCTCCTGCATATTATAAGAACGATAAGTTCCTTGTCACATCCGAGGAAAAGTGCATACCAGTACCTAACCTAACATAACATTGCGGCGTTCTACTACACACGACTCTGCTAATATGTAGAGAATAACGTTCAGTCGACTTCGCGAAAATTTATTCCTCTGTCCCCTCCATGCTTTAATGGTTAGCAGCTGAATCGCTATTTTGTCGTAGTGTTTATTGGCACGTTAACGTCGCGAACTCTCACATGTAGCGTAACTTGGATGTCCATGCAACCAGCAGCCAGAAAATGGAACTTTAGTGCTGCAACTGGCAGATAACATTTTTTTTGTTGATTCAGGAACAAAACGGAGGAATATTCACGGGCAGAATAAAAGTATTGTGCGAGATCCCCTACTAATGCGAGACGGGCTGAAATTATGAAGTTTGAGGAATGAACCGAATATTTTTGATCCCAGATGCAAAGCTATACTTCCTCTATATTGGGAAACTCTACTAGTATACCCTCTAAAACCGGCGCTACAGTAAGAACCAGCACACGTATACATTAATACGGAAATCATGTGCCGTTGCACGCGTTTGAGGAAAGGTCATGAAAGTGTCTTAATGACATCTTGTGCGAAGGACGTACACAAGCAATCTGTAACACGTTCAGTTCGCCGCAGGGTATCAAAGAGCAGTAGTCAGGTATTTAGAAAGTAAAAAGTAAAAAAAAAACAAAATGAAAACCTCTTAAGATAATATTGTATAAAGCCGGTCCTTCGACACCGTGGCTAGGGGGGCGTGGGCGCATGAAATTCAGTACGCTTTCTCGCTTGTTCGCTGCGCCACCGAGTCGATCGTGCGTTGGCGGGGGAAAAATTGTCCCCGAATATTACCCACTTTGCACAGGTTGCTAGTAAGTCAGGTAAACGAGGAAGCGGCTAGTTGCCTGGAGCCACGAAGCGACGTGGGTGACGATGCGAAATAAAGGCAAATGTCAGACGAGGAACACTAATTGCCGCTGCAGGCAACGAAAGCGTGTAGGCATAGCCAGGGGGAGCTTGTTTGCCGAATGGAGCCAGTGCAGCCGGGGGGGCATTTTTAAGCGCGAATGGGTCGGGCGGAATCAAAGTGTTGTCCAAATACCACTCCAAGAACGAGCGTTCTATTCTAGGGACTCTCCTAGAAAAGTCCGTTTAAGTCTATGGCCAGTACGTAATAGAGCATACCTGCAGCCCAGGTAGCACCGCACATCAGAATGATGTTATCAAAATGTTATGTAAGTTGCAGTGATATTGCATTATTGTTCAAATTAACAAATAGCGCTATATGTTATAGCTGAAAAATTAGTTGAACATTAAAAGTAAACGTTATTGTAATGCAGATAATAAAATTTTACTATAATGTTAAAATCTACGTTATATGTAGAATCGTAAGCATTAGTTTAACGTTTGAAATAAACCTTGTTTTAATATAGTTGTCTCACGTTATTATAATGCTTGAATCGTAAATACAAAATAAGATTACAAAAACATTTCAAGACCCACCGCGGTGGCTCAGTGGTTAGGGCGCTCGGCTTCTGATTCGGAGTTCCCGGTTTCCAACATGACCGCGGCGGTTGCGTTTCCATGGAGGCGAAACGCTAAGGCGCCCGTGTGCTGTGCGATGTCAGTGCACGTTAAAGATCCGCAGGTGGTCGAAGTCATTCCGGAGCCCTCAACTACGGCTTTTCTTTCTTCTTTCACTCCCTCTTTTATCCCTTCCCTTACGGCGCGGTTCAGGCGTCCGCCGATATGTGAGACAGATACTGCGCCATTTCCTTTCGCCTGAAACTAATTTTCAATTTTCAATACATTTTAAGCAATGGGACCCAGAACTTTTCCCACTGTTCTCAAAGTTCTTTTTCAACTAGTAGTACTTTGCAACTAAGTTTCTTATATTGTGCCTTCCATAGATTGCATGCCTAGCGACATTATCTTGTTAAAAAGCTTTGCTTATTACCCCTTCGCCACTATATTATGGCTCATGGGACACCCTTCAGTGATGGCTATATAAGCTTGTCTCCGCGGGATCCGTTCGGAGGTGTATACGAGCTTCATGTAGTGCTGTGTTGTGGAGCTCCAGTATCGCCAGCGCTACTTGCCCTTTGCAAGGCGTTGATTAAGTTACGCACCTTCACAAATAGCTGCACGCTCATGCAGAGTTACTTTACAATTTCTGAGAATGTTTCATATTACGTTGTTTAAATGTGTAATTAATGTTGGGGAAAGCTTTTGCGTGTAACACTACCAAAACGTTAGAAAGAAACGATATTAGCACCACTGAATTAATGTTAGACCAAACAAAAGTGAGCTTAATGTTTTGTTTCGGTTTGTGTATAATGTTTGTATAATTAATGTTTGTCTATACGTGCATGAGAGATATTAGCAACGCGAGGCGTCAATATGAAGGAAAAGAAATTCGACCAGTAATCAAGCGCCGCCGAGCGTCATGCCGGCAAGCAATTTTCTGCACGCTTTCTTTATATTCCTGCACGACTCTTCTACAGTGCTGCATGCGCGCACTACTATGCGAGTAAGGTCACGAGGCAGATTTCAAGCTGCGGTGTCTTTTTATAGCTGATATTGAATCAGGCGCGACCGATAAGCCCTCATGGAAGACTCCACCTACATCAGGTCAGATTATCCATTCGCGAGGTTATATTAAGTGCCGTCACGTTGACTCAGATAAGGGCGCGAGGTAGAACTGAGAATATAGTCTCGTGCAGCAGCAGCTTAGCTTGAGTGCCGAATCACGAGAAATTATTACGAACGGGTCAGCTTACGTAAGCCTCGCCGGACAGCACGGCTCGTCTGCATTGCGGAGGCAGGGGCCCCTCGAGCTGGACACGTGACTCCGTGGGCCGGGGCAACGTGAGCGTAATTCGACTAGAAGGACGACCGGACGACAAGGACGAGAGAGTCAGCGATTCGAGTAGTCGCTCCTCGAAGAGTAACTTACAAAACTCGAGGCCGCACGTGCAGTTTCAGTTGCGTGCTGCGAAGCCCCCAGGCTCGTCGCCGTGGTATTGACGTAGGGAGCTTCGCTTACGTAACGTCCTAATTTCTTGCGCAATCCCTGACCAGGCCAGAGAAGGTGGGAGCTCCAATTGCAGGCGAAGCGCTTAACGACGACAAAATGAACGAGTGCCCGAAACGAGTCATGCTAGATCGGCTTGAATTAATCACAGTTTGTCGGTATAATGGTTTAAGACACACGAAGGTAAAGCGAAGCGGGAGACCGCAGATCAACTACCCGAAGAGTACCACCAACTTTAATTGTCAACAGAAGGTTAACGAGAAGCTGGGTGAAATTCTCGACTTCTAAGTTTTACCTGCCATGGAAACACGCGCCCACGCTTTAACGCGTTCCTGAATTTTCTTTATCCCTGGGCCTGTGGTGATTCCACTGTTCCTTGTTGTCAGTGTTCCTCAGCCCAGTGTTATTCAGCCCCTGGCTTGGCGCCAACCTTTCCATTCTTCCCATCTGTCGTTACCGCCTGGCACTGAATTTTTTCTTCTCGCTTCTTCCGCGGCCTCTGGTTGCTAACGTTGCGTCTACACCGGAGCTTCACGCTCCTATTGTAGACAACACCCTTACATGCTTCACGCCGTCACGGTTTACGCCGCTTTACGAGCCTACAGCTTACCACTTGCACCGTTCGTTCCGGGCCTCAAACCGGTTATGCACGCCCTGAGGGCTTCGCTCTCCTGTTGCAACGTTTCGACTCTTGCTTCACATTCGTAACGCTTTCACTGCGCGCCCAAGCGGGCGCCTCCTCGCCCCTTTGTCGAGCGCGATAACGGCGGTGATCAGCTTGCGGGAAAAACGCGGCAGCGGTTTCTCCCGTATCTGCGCCGCCAGTTCCCTCGGCCACTTTTCTGCACATTATGAGTTCTTACATGTTCCTTCCTCCTTTGTCGCTGATTTTTCTGCCGCCATGTTCAGCGAAGAAATTTTTCGGAGATCGTGCATCGTAAACCTGTAATACGCGAATTCATTCCACTACGCGAAGAGATGTTGCACTTAAAGAGCGAATAAACAGCGTTGGCTTGGCTTAAACTGAAGTAAACTACACTCGCTTTGAAACTCACGAATATCATGCGCTGAAGGTTAGGTGTGCCACCTAGGGACACATTGAAAAAGTTTTTTTCAAGACTCTCAAATCTTGTACCAGTTGTCTTGGAAGTGAAGGGCCGGAAGTTTATTCTCCTGCCCGAGGGGTAGTTTATGCTGAAGTGATTTAGCTAATGACTTGAACGTACCTAGCGAGCTCGGCTTGGCGAAAGCTTGGCCTTAAGTTGCCTGACGCCGGTTCTAAATCTTTATTGTTTAATATCTAACCTGATAATGAGACGATAATTACTTCAGTTTCTGCGAAGTCGACGCTTGAAGTAAGCCAAACAAGTGAGGTTATTATTGTGGGTATTTTATATAGCGACAAATTCGTCATCGCAGAGGTTTAGGTTGCTCTCTCCGGTAACTTTAGGTTCTTTCGGCGCGTATCGAAACCACTGTTCATTTGGGAATCTGAGCATTTCGACTTCACTAAAACGCCACCAGCAAGTATAGGAACTGAACTGGGGACACCTTAGAACGTGTTATTTTCTCTTAACAGAGTATTCAACTTGGTACGTAGGCAACGAGTTAACTTTTAATATGTGCCTAATGTTCACTTAAAAATGCGAAAAGAAAGAAGAGACGAAAGAGAAAGACAGGATGAGTATTACATGAAATATTTACTGTCCACAGAGAATTTTCCGCTGTAGGTCCTAGGCTTCTGTTTTTTTACACCCACGTCCGGAAATGTGTTGCCCATTGATGCCATCCACAGCTTCGCTATGGCTGAAACGTCGTTAAAGTCGCAGGGATCCAGGCTTAACGACGCCACTGTTTCTTTAACTAATGCTAAAAACTAACCTATAGATGCCATGTTTAGAAACTAGACACCCTTATTCGTTAGCAGTTAGGCAGTCTGAGGACCTTCGTGTTATCTGAAATAGTAAACTAAACCAACTCGACCACCTGGAAAGTAACAGGATGCGCTAATAGCTAATGGATAAGCTTGTATTGGCGGCGCCTTCGTCAAGTCGAGTAAAGAAAGTGTCCAAAGTAGCTGCACGCATTTCAGGCCGTGTGATTGTAACCGGTGTAGGAATAAAGAAACGCTGTTTGCTGCGCATTTATATGAACGTGTCAGTACTAAGCGCATAATTGTTCTTTAGACAGCTCTATAGAGAAGGCACGAAGATGGGTCTCTTGACAAATCAAAAACAAAATGAACAAGGATCGATTGAGAGTCTCAGTCTGCTAGCCAATGTTTCAATAAAAAACTTGCCCCCTTGGCCCAGACGAAGACAAGTCCTATTGCCCAAACGTTGGCAAAGCACACTGAGGCTCCCCTCTCAACTCTTGTTCATTTTGTTTAGTGCGACCAGTAAACCTGACTGACTGACTGACTGACTGACTGACTGACTGACTGACTTACAGACAGACAGACAGACAGACAGACAGACAGACAGACAGACAGACAGACAGACAGACAGACAGACAGATAGATAGATAGATAGATAGATAGATAGATAGATAGATAGATAGATAGATAGATAGATAGATAGATAGATAGATAGATAGATAGATAGATAGATAGATAGATAGATAGATAGATAGATAGATAGATAGTGTGACGATTCCCCAAGGCAGCAGACGCCAAGGACACCGCAGGCGCCTTCTCAGCGGCACCCAGTTGCACGGGGAAAAGGGGAGAGGGAAAAGATAATAAACGCTTCCCGCTTTTCAAGGAGAGGGGCCAGTCTGACTCCCGCCAGCAGCGTGTACTGTCGTTTTACGGGGCGCTCTTCCCGCGCCCTCTTTAGGGCACGTCGGTGACCCGTTCCGGCATTCGCTTCTATGCTCACCCCCTTACAATACTATAACAACTCTGGCGACGAGGATAAAGTTTTCCGGCATCGCATCATCTGCAACCATGCCGACCTACGGAGCATTGGAGCCATTCCACGGGGAAGGAGGAGCCTTTACGGAGTACCTTGAGCGAGTCAAGCTGTTCTTCGACGCCAACAGCGTTCCAGAGGGGAAGAAAAAGTCCGCGTTCCTGACTTGCTGCGGGTCCAGTACCTACTCCTTACTACGGAGCCTGCTGACGCCTAAAACTCCAGATCAAGTCTCTATCGACGAGATATTTTCCGTGCTTTCGGGTCACTACATTCCGAAGCCTTCCGTGGTGGTCTGCCGCTTCAAATTCAATAGTCTGACTCCCGCCAGCAACGTGTACAGTCGTTTTACGGGGCGCTCTTCCCGCGCCCTTGTTAGGGCACGTCGGTGACCCGTTCCGGCATTCGCTTCTATGCTCACTCTCTTACAATACTATTACAGACAGACAGACAGACAGACAGACAGACAGACAGACAGACAGACAGACACAGACAGACAGACAGACAGACAGACAGACAGACAGACAGACAGACAGACAGACAGACAGACAGACAGACAGACAGACAGACAGACAGACAGACAGACAGACAGATAGATAGGTAGATAGATAGATAGATAGATAGATAGATAGATAGATAGATAGATAGATAGATAGATAGATAGATAGATAGATAGATAGATAGATAGATAGATAGATAGATAGATAGATAGATAGATAGATACGTAGGTAGGTAGCAGGTAGATAGATGCGATAGATTATATATATATATATATATATATATATATATATATATATATATATATATATATATATATATATATATATATATATATATATATATATATATATATATATATATAGGTAAATTGTAGCATTCGCTTTCCATCGAGGTGGTGATAGCTGAGCACACTGAGAGGCACCTGACGGCGGTCGCAGGATGTTTGAGAAAGATCTTGCACGCAAGTGCGACAGCATCCACCCTCAAGCTGCACAGACAGGACCATGTTATGCGTGAAATACAGCAGCGGCAGTTCAGTCTCATTTCCCACTCTCCGCAACGCACACCTCGAGAGCTCTGGATGAGTCTGATGAGCACTGCACTGTTCGTCCTAAGAAACTTATGGAAACATTGAACGCCATGAAAACTATTTGGCACAAGGCGAGCTCTTTCCAGAGGTTTGCCCGACATGCAGAGACGAAATTATGAACCGATGGTGTGGAAAACAGGCGGGCATTAAACGCGGTTTTCGAGCGCAGTTTTACTCTCCATGTTTCCTTGGCGCTTGAAGACGCATAACGACGGGCAATATTTTTATGCACCCGAGCGAGGAAGATGTCTGAGCTGAGAAAAAAATATAAATAACCTACAAATAAACCGGGCGAGCAAGTTATGTTGGATAGGCACCGACAGCGATTGCGACTAGCTGGTCCGTTCCTTTACACGAGGCGGTTCACGTTGGGCCCAGCTCCAAAGCGCGAAAGAAAGCAGTGCTATATCATGCAAGACGTTGCAGCAATGTTCAGACGAAGGCTCGCGCGTCAAGCTGAGACCCCTTGGGGCGAGTGGGCGGACTGGTCCTTTGTAGGCACCGGAGAAACGACAGGGCCACCACTGTTGACAGCGCAACCTTTCACGCAGCCGCGATGGGGCAAGCGCGTCGAAGCGGCTGCTGCCAAACAGTGGGATATGCGGACAGCTCAGAAGCGGCCGGGTGGACGCTGGCTCTCGGGGAACGAGCCTACGACAGCGGGCGAATAAAAGGACGCCGGGACGGTTAGTTACGGGAGCTCAAAGGAAGCAGTGAATACGCATGGCACGGATATATCGCGCAGTACCGCATAATCTACGCTGCTAGCAGCGTGAGAGATCGCGGCTTGGTTTTGAGCATGAACGCTCATATTTTCCGCCACGAAGGTCGCAGACAAGGAGACACGAGCCCAGGATTACTGCACCAGAGATCTTCGGCTATACCTGCGTAGTTCTATAGGCAGGGTAATAACCGGTCACAGTTAAGTGATCACCCTGTCTTCTTCTTTTACGTACGCTGGTCCTATATTCCAAAATTGGAATCTCAAGTTTAGAAACCCAACTTTCTGCTTTATTTGAACATTCCTAGGGCCGACAAATAGTCACTGCGTCTATTTATTTCAAGGCCCTATTTGTGGTGGCGACCTGAACCGCGTTTACGGGCGATGTTCCTGCACCATGTGTACTACGCGAAGAGGGCGACGACAGGAGAGCTTCCTTGTCCTGACCCTGTTTGCAATGCGTTAATTTACCTCAAGGGGAAACAGCTATGGCACACAAGAATGTTTCAATGTTCGTTATACTGTTGCGAGCCATTGTAACAGTGCGCGCGCACGCACGCACGCACGCACGCACGCACGCACGCACGCACACACACACACACACACACACACACACACACACACACACACACACACACACACACACACACACACACACACACACACACGCACGCACGCACGCACGCACGCACGCACGCACACACACACACACACACACACACACACACACACACACACACACACACACACACACACACACACACACACACACACACACACACACACACACACACACACACACACACACACACACACACACACACACACACACTTTCATCAGCCTTGTGGATTATTTTCGTGAGAATGACCCGCAGTTTCTACGTAACGTTTAGAAAAGCGTGCTAGTGTTAACAAAACAGTCAGCTGGACACGGCGAAGCGCATCAATAGCGGACTCTGTCTTTCTAACGTAACCGACATGACTGGTTTTCGGAGAGGTGCTCAAAAATTTTGCAACTAAGCTTGAGGCATCTCAGTGTTACATACCGACGGTGACAAACGCAATGGGGGGGGGGGGGGGGGGGGGGCGAAAGAGGCTGCGAACCCGTTCTTCACAGTTTTCTGCGTCACTGCTGTGCACTGCTATCCGAGAGTGACAATACAGAGAGTAGTGGCCAGCGAGCAATGCTCGGACTGTTGGACAACCTTCGCACACCCTGTAACGCTCTAAACTGCACCATTTGCCCTTAGTAAAAGAAATAAATAAAGCCACTGATGCAGCGAACAGCAAAGAAGTATATCGAGGTAGTTCAACGATTTACTTCCATCAGTGCAGGCAGCTCAGATCAAGCACCCATAACATAATAATAGGAACAACACAGACGGAATAGCTGTTGTCTAACAATACAAGCTTATCCTATAGAACGAGCATTGCTCGCTAGCCATTACTGTTTGTATTGCTATTCTATGATAGCAGTGCAAAGCAGTGACGTTGAAACGAACCGATAAAATAACAATAGGCACAGCACAGAGGGAATCGCTATTGTCCAACAGTACAAGCATTACTCGTTAGCCAATACTTTCTGCATTGCTAATCTGGGATAGCAGTGCAGAATAGTGGCGTAAAACTGAACCCATAACATTACAAAAAGCACAACTCAGACAGAAAAGCTGAGAAAAAGAAAAAAAGAGCTATAAATTGATTTTATGCCATCTGCACGTGGCGAGAAGTTGTCGTCAGAAATGGGGCTTGTACATTCCAAATCATTAAAAAAATTGCTGTCCACGTGGGCAATTCAAACTTGCACGGTAGAGAAAAAAAAGAAAAAAAAAAACTGTTAAGAGAGGACAGAGTTCTCTGAAGCCTAACAACAACGCACCGGCACAGTTTAGAAAGTGGTAGTTCAAAAGCTCGGAAAGCGTCCGTTTACGTCAGCGAGATCCAACGAGGACACAGTAAGCCAGCCATTTCATCTCTTATGCTCGACAGAAAATGCGGTAGTAAGATGAAACGCCACCGAGTGCGACTCATAAGTACAGACTCCGGTTTTTTGAGTTGAACTCAGAAGAAGAGGGATCGACAATAAATAAGTCAATGAGAAGCCCCGGGTGCTGGTTTTGCAAAGGAAAAGCGTTCGATTGGAAACGCGAGACTCGCGTGTACAGAGAAATGCGCTGAATTGACAGGAAAACGATAAACCATGTCATCAGAGTTTTCTCAGTTGCTCGGCTTTACATAAAAGTCACTCCGGCTTACAGCTTTCGGAAAAACTAAAAACTAATACTACCTTTTCTTTTGCTTTGGGAGTGAAAAAATATTTTATTTTATTAGTGCAGGCGAAAAAAAAAACGAAACTTAATGGCCACGTAGAACATGGCCAGTGCACAGAAAAGCAAAGACGACACTGCCAAGGACTGCAGGCCAGCAAACCCTGGGACCATTGCCACTTCTTTCTATGTTCATCCTTTCATCAAGCAGGAGCTTTACACTAAACGAGGAGCTCAATGAGTGTGTGCATAGCTCATATCGCAAATCGAAGAAAGAAAGGCGGGCCAGACGCTCACCCTTACAAAAATACCAGAAGTAAAGATCATGATCATAAGATTTTAGTCGGTCGAAACTTCTTAAATACAATGAATGCGGCAATAATTCTGCGTGGTAACACTTAAATGCCATCTGGCGTTCTTTTTTCCTCCATCAGCAGTAGGTCGAAAAAATTTTGTAAGTGTATATCCTTTATAAAAATGGTCTACAGAATGTCTATAGACAAAACGCTACCAAAAGTATGTTGATGATGAATTTTTATGGCGCAAGGGCATCTGAGGCCAAAGAGCGCCATGGCACAAGGTATTTTCGATTTCTCAAGGTGGGGTCAAAGACCCATTTCCCAAGCATTTCTCCCTAAATAAGCCAAGCACCAGACCAGGGGAGAGCTTGTACCCATTGTATCAACGGTGGGTACCCGGCGGAACCCGGGATCGAACCCCGCACCTCCCGCATGCGGGGCGGATGCTCAACCACTCGGCCACCGCTGCGGTCCAACCGCAAAGTGTATGGCCATAAATACCTAGATAGTCTATTGACTGCCTATATGTTTTGTATCGTCTATAGGATTTGCCCGTAGAAAGTGGAGATTTTATAGAAAAAATTCTGTGGACAGTCTACAGACTCTCCAAAGCTATGGGGCTCCACGCTATGAAGTTGCCCGCTGACTATGAGGGACGTCGTAATAGAGGGCTCCGAAATAATAGCGACCACCTGGGGTTCCTTAACTTGCACTGACAACGCTAAGCGCAGGGGCAGGAGAGGGCGAATGTCAAAGCCACTAAGGCACGTACAGGTGGGTTCAAAGTGAAAGGAAACACAATATCCACGTTCAGTCAGTGATAGCAAATACAAGGCTATCTGAATAAGCGGTTCTAGTTCGTGGAGCTGCCACCACGTGGAGCGTGGCGCAGAAAGCTCAAAATCACATCCGGAATTTCGAATTTTTGTACATCTTATTCATTTCCTACGCCGATCGGAAAGAGTCGCTGTGAGCGAAGGAAGCATTTTTATAGATCAGATTGTACAGCGAGGAGGAAGCCTAGATAACCACCAAGTTCACGTAGAAAATCTCTCGACACCCTAGGTTTCTCCAAATCATAAGCTTTACGCGGGGTTCGCTACTGGCGGCCAACAGATGGCGCCAGTTGCTGAATTTCGGATAAACTGGCTGGGCATGAGTTTTTCTCGGAACGAATAGTTCCCAAGAGAACTGGCTAAGCTGTATTTTTGCCATTCCCATCTAATACTAGCGTTGAAGTTTTCAGTAGATCTCTCTTTTACCTCTGGAGCGAACTGGAGTTCTATCTCCAAGCGCGGAACTAACGCCGTTCGAGGCGCCGTCACCCCTTTTTACAAACCTTAACAACTTCATACTTGCTGTCCCTTCTAATAGAAGCCGCTGTGGCTCAATAGACACAAAGTTAGGCTGATGAGCACGAGGTCACCAGTTCAACTCCCAGCCGTGGTGCCATATTTCAGTGGAGGAGTAATACAGAAGTGCGCATGTGCTGTGCGACGCCAGTGAACGTTAAATAATTCCGAATGGTCGAAATTATTGCGGAGCCGTCTCTTTCTCCCCTCTTTCATTCCTTCCATCATCATATCCACCATGGCGCTGTCCAGGTGCTGGCAGGGTGTGCGGAAATTACTGCACGCTCTCCCTTTTCCGTAAAACATTTACATGTACACTTTATGCACAGTCTTTGTCAAAAGTATACAGCCCAAGGGATATGCTTCCGAGCCCTGCAGGGCTGCTCCTCTTGCATATTGAGGGACCCTAACCTCACGAAGGCGGGATGAACTTCGGTCCTCAACCCTCCCAAGCTTAGGACTGTCAAATGTGCTTAAGAGCTTTGCTACACTGCTTGGAAAGAAACCTCCTGGGCTGTGTATTTTTGACAAAGACCGCACCTTAAGAGGGACTTGCGCTTCATTATTGCCGGAACGTTTCTCTTAACTTTCCATTTGATATCGGCCTCGCATGCAGGGGTTCTGGGATTAAGTCCCCAGTGCCGCCGAGTACCACCGATGATACAATAGGTACAAGCTTTCCCCTGGCCTGGCACTCGGCTTCTGTAGTGAAATGCTCTTAAAATTGGTATTTCACCGCACCTTGTGTGGTGGAAAATACCTTGTGCAATGCCGCTCTTTGGCCTTTGGCCCTTGGGTCAAAAAAATATCTTCAACTTTCTATTTGATATCCTGTTCGCGTTTCTCCGCTCATATACTGCCTCCGTTAAAGGGGTTCTGAAAGAGGCTCTCAATGATGTTGCAGTTTGCCTGGGACGTTAACGGACGGCGCTTTTCGAATATCCTCCAGTAAAGATTTTTTTGAATGCGTTTGTAAGAAATTGGGTCATCTGAAGACAAATTTTTGAGTATCAGCGTCTTCGCGCCTTTCTCATTCCTCTTGTCATTTTTTGCACGCTGAAAGGTCGGCGCTCCTCCGCCGGCCCCACCCACTCGGCTCCAACGCTCTTACCGGTGGGGGGGAGGGGGGGGGGGGGCTTGCTGACCCATCGGAGAGACGCGGCTGACTGACTGTGGCCATGACAGCTACGCAAAGACTACAAGAACCTAACCAATAGCCGCTTTTTAAGCAAAAAGCTTCGCTACGCTAGGTAAAGCAGTCTTCGTGTAGGTAGCAAAACGACCTTGAACGACCTTCAGCCCAACCAAGGATCTCTCAAGGTGAAGTTTAGGTGTCCACCGAGATGTGAGACAGATACTGTGCCATTTGCTTTACTCAAAAACCAATTTTCAACTTTCAATTTCCTACCCGCCGCGGTGGCTCAGTGGTTAGGGCACTCGACTACTGATCCGGAGTTCCCGGGTTCGAACCCGACCGCGGCGGCTGCGTTTTTATGGAGGAAAAACGCGAAGGCGCCCGTGTGCTGTGCGATGTCAGTGCACGTTAAAGATCCCCAGGTGGTCGAAATTATTCCGGAGCCCTCCACTACGGCACCTCTTTCTTCCTTTCTTCTTTCACTCCCTCCTTTATCCCTTTCCTTACGGCGCGGTTCAGGTGTCCAACGATATATGAGACAGATACTGCGCCATTTCCTTTCCCCAAAAACCAATTATTATTATTTCAATTTCCTCTTCCTTCTTTTACACTTTCCCTCCCTCCTTTATTCCTTCCCTTATACGACGCGGTTTGTCTGTCTACCAAGATATGACAGTTACTGAGCCATTTGATTTTTTTTTAAACCAAACAAAAAAAGTGAGCCACCGCCCTTACAAAAATCGTCTACGACAGTCTATGGACTTCTTATAGACTCCATTGCCTTCCTATAAATATTTATTTTTGTCTAATAATAGTCTGTAGACTGTATGCAGAAAAAGTCTGCTAAAAGTGTATGGCCATAAATATATAGATTGTATATAGACTGTCTATAGGATTTGCATCATCTATAGACTGCTCTCTAGGGTTTGTCTATAGATAGTGTATATACTTTATGGACGGAAGTCTATAGACAGTCTATAGACTGACTAAGGTAATTTTTGTAAGGGCGGCGTTCATTGGGGCTGACAACGTTGTAGATGCTCTTGATTTTCACGAAAGGAAAGGCACAAAACTGGCTCCCTGGTTAAGGGGACACCTAAATCTCGCTTTCATATACTATCGGGGACAAAAGTGGTATACTCCGCGCAGCGGGAGCCGCAGCAACGGAAAACTGTGTCGTAACGCAATCAACAGGCGGCATTTGGGATAGAGACAGCCAATGGGAGCACTTTATTATCTGTAGGCATGCTGCTTGACTCGATTCAATGTTTCCTGCTTTAGATGGTGTTACGATAAGTTTTGCGTTGTTCCGGCTCCCGCTGCGTAGACTATACCACATGTATTGCCGATAGTGCGTGGCGTTGGTGCCCAACTGCAAAAACATGCTTTGATTGCGTTCCGCACACTGGATAGGCAGCGCGCGCACCCTGGCACCCTGTCCGGGCTACAATGGCTATGTATTTCTCAGACCATCGAGCAATCTTGGAGGCATCGCACCAACATCTGACAAGCAGCAGGACCAAGAGAAACATAATGAGACAACTGTGTAACAATAAAGCTTTACTACGTGTAACAATGTGTGTAGAAACGTTTCGCTGAATTCCAGGGTTAGCCATGTTAAGCCACTGCCATTTTTTAAGAGCGTTAGCTCTTAATGATCCCGGTTCTCGATTTCTTGGGATCTGCTACCACCTCCCTTTGGCGTGAAATTTTCTATGTACGAGTAATTCAGGACGGCGGCCCCTATAGTAACTCGATATAGCAACTCAATCGGCGATTGATTGGTGACATCGTTATATATCGAATTGGTGATATATTGATGACGTCACAGATATATCCAATTGGTTATTGATTGGTGACGTCACTTATAAATCCAAGAACTCAAATTCGTATTTCCATTGGTGTACCTCACTTTAATCTCATTCAAATCAATTCTAGTAAACCAAACAGCTAACGCTCGTTACTTCAACGCCTTCCAGACGGTGGCGGCATCATTCTTTTTTTTTAAATCGACATACGAAGATGCGCGACATGGAGGAGAGAGAGAGAGTTTTAAAAATTCGCTAGAAAGAGCTCACCAACTTTCGCGCACGATTGTGGGTTCTCTGCGGCGTTGTGGAAGTTCATTATTTGGCACAGGTTTTCGTGGCAACACAATGTAGTGATTGAGCGAGATTATGTAGTCTCCTCAAAAGGTGTTTCAGGGCCCCTTTAACCCGCGCCATGAATTTATCGTGCTTTACTATTTTCGGTACATTTACGATGGCCTTGGATTGTGCAGAAGCGGTGACCGTGCACGGTAAAAGACAAGCCTAATGCCAAAATGCTGCCGCCTGTCGGTCCGAAGCCAACCTGCAGCTGGACGCCGTATTGAAAGGCCGCGCTCACCCTCAAAGCGCAGATAAGCTTGTGTCGTTCCGCCCAACAAAACCGAGCAATGTTGAAGAGGTCAGGGATTTATGAAGCTGGCATTGAAGCCCAGACATGAAACACGCGAAGTGGCATCTTTGGCAGGGTTGCGCGGCCACAAACTGCAATGACGGCGGCCTTTGATGTTGTGGAAACCAATAGATGTACGGTTTCCGCATCACATGACAGCTGTCACTCAACTGCAATTATTATGCAGTGAATTGGTTCCCAATAAGAATGGGGTGGAGCGTATATAGCAGGTTCTCTCAGATCATGAATGGCAGCTTACCGCTCAAGAGAAAAGTGTACAACAGCTGTATCTTACCGGTAATCACCTACGGAGCAGAAGCGTGGAGGCTAACGAAAAGGGTTCAACGCAAATTCAGGAAACGCAGTAAAAGAAAATGATAAGTGTAACGTCAGAAGGCAGGAAAAGAGCAGAGCGGCTCACGGAAGAAGCGCCGGATAATGTCATCCTAGTCAAAATCAAGAGGAAGAAATTGGCTTGGGCAGGGCATGTGATGCGAAGGCAAGATAACCGCTGGTCCTTAAGGGTAACTGAGTGGATTCCAAGAGAAGGCAAGCTTAGCAGTGAGTGGCAGAAGGTTAGGTGGGCGGATGAGATTAAGGAGTTTGCAGGCATAGGGCGGGCGCAGCTGGCAAAGAACGGGGTTAACTGGAGAGACGTAGGAGAGGTTTTTGCCCTGCAGTGGTTGTAGTCAGACAGATGATGATGATGATGATGAATTGGTTCCAGTACATTTGAGCATTATCATACCGACACATACGCTGTAAGAATGAAATGTGACCCATTGTTCGTTAGCGGTTCTGCACGCGGGAAAAACATAATTCCGGCGCGTTTAGCTTCTTATGCAGCACGACATTAATTTGCTTCAAACGCAGGCGACTTGACTACTATCTGGCCAGGTGGATTTATAAAGGTATGTGCAGCCTTGTACCGCAGCAGTTGATAAGCTAGCGTGCCAGGGCGGTAGCAAGCGTCATGGGCAAGAACGTAAGCATTGGCCAAAGGGAAGCCGATGCACATGCGCTCTATACAAGGCTATTGTTGTCGGTAGGTGGATGGGCAGTTCTCTGGCTGGCGGGGAACGGTTGGGAGGTGGCAAGAGGGTGGCGCTTCAGGAGATTGTAAGCGTCACCTGATCTGGCCCTACAGACAGAGACAGATGCCAGCATTTTAGCATGGTGACGATAGTCCCACTTTCCCAGTAAAAATAAATTGTTGGGGGGTTGGTTCCTCCTGCAAGCAGAAAGTGTAATCAGTCGTCCACTGGAAAGACACTGTTCCAGGAATACAAACGACCCAAATACAGGAAACACTAAACTGAAAAAGCGAGCGGAGTTGCCCACATCAAGAGCGGTGCGTCACCTGGAACAAACGAGCGGCATTACCATAACGCAACCTTCACGTGTAACAATTTGCCAGAGGCCAAGGACAACATTGTGGTAGGGGGGACTCGGGAGCACTACCAACAGCACTGATGGGGATGACGAGACAAAACGGGCGAGGCAACGAGAGCGACAACGAAAAAAGAACGGTTGACTCAGATGAGGCCGCCAGACGCATCACCGCCCCCGCAGTCGAACCGTAACAAAAAACCTATTGTTTCGGGCTTCGTCGCTCAGCTCTTCCGCAGACCACACCGGGCATAGGGAACGCGTGTAATGCTACCTTTGTTTTGTAGGCATTTAGCCGTGTCTTTTTTTCCCCCCTTGCCGTCGCCCGCAGTTCTTGTCGAGCGGCGTTACCGGAGCGAGGCGTGACGATCTGCGAGCATGCGGCAGGTGCACATCGGGCCAGCCTTTCTCGACGTGCGCGGTGGGTCGAAGCGGGGTGGCGGATGCAGAAGAGCGACGCCAGAGGGAAAGCGTGTCGCGTTAGCAGCGTCTCCCGGTGCTGTCGTTCGACAGCAGCAACGAAAACAGCGGCTGGGCGACGGTGCGCCTGAAAACGGTGCCCCAAAGCGCCATGATTACCTCTGCATGCCTACGCCCGGAGAGGAGCTGCGGAGACACAAAAACATGCCACCGACGTGCGTCGCTAATTGGGCTCTTTGCCGCGTCGCCGAGCGTTTCCGTCGATGCGGCAGCAGTTGCACAAATGAGACATGGTTTTTTTTTTTTTTGCCTCTAAACGCGGCCCCGAATGCGTGCGATGTTAAGGAAATGTTTTGAACCTGTCGGCTTATTTTATTTTAAGGTGCCGCATTGCCGCTTTTATGCCCTCGGTCGCGAACGACCTGCGGGATACCGAAAGAACCTGCCTCTAAGCCATGAGCGTCCAGGATTGTCATGCACTTTATGGACGTCCATAAAACGCGGCTCTGTAAAGATCAGCGCCCTTGGTTTGAGCGTCAATCAAGTGATGTACAGTCTTGGTTAGAAATTTTAGGCCAAACGCTTCCAACTTGAGACAGCAGCTGTATCTAACCGTGTCATGGTAAGAGACCAGAAGCGGGCAGAGTAGGTGAGGGAACAAACGCTGGTTAATGACATCTATAGTCGAAATCAAGAGGAAGAAATGGGCTTGGGTAGGGCATGTAATGCGAAAGCAAGACAACCGCTGGTCCTTAATGGTAACGGAGTGGGTTCCGAGAGAAGGTAAGCGTAGCAGGGGGAGGCAGCAGGTTAGGTGGGCGCATGAGATTAAGTAGTTCGCAGGGATAGGGTGGACGCACCTGGCACAGAACAGGCTTCATTGGAGAGACATGAGAGAGGCCTTTGCCCTGCAGTGGGTGTAGTAAGGCTGCTGATGATGATGATGATGCATTATGGAGCCATCACGGCACCATTAAAGACTACGGGGCTTGATGTGCTAGGAGATGGTTTCTTCCCCAGGTAGATATGCTTGCTGCTTGACGCGTGCTTCAATGCTCCGCTACAGGAGTAATTAAAGGACATTCTTTCCACTACAAGTGAACGCTGTGACGTAAAGAACTTTGACGAGGAGTTTATACATTTTCGCCTCTTCGCTTCTCAGCCATAGAAATGCTTGGCTTCCAATGACACATTCAGCCTTCGCAACGTATACAGTGACAGCAGGGCCGTATCGCACAAGCGCTTCCTTCTCAGGAGATGATGGCTGGCCTCTCGATGCACCATCAACTCGCATGCACTGCTGTGTAGCGAAAGGCAGTGCTTGCAAGCGGTTTTCAGAGTCACGAGCCGCGTTTACGCCGAAAATCAGAAGCATCAAAGGTTGCTGAAACTAGTCAGACTAAATATGTGCGTCGTGATAAGTCGCTCATAATAATGGCGATTACGCTCGACTTGTTTGGCCCCAATGGTTTCACTGAGGCAGAGCTGGCCCTAAAGGGAAACTTGCCCACAGTGAGCATAAGCCACATCGGCTTAAGTACACGACTTCTTACTGTTTTGCTCCCCGCAGCTCCCTCTGCAAGTTGGCTCAACGTCAAAGTGAGAATAACAGTGTTCGCGCATTTTAAGAGGAATTCTTGTGCGAACCTGAATTTGGGAATGTTTTCAGCGATAACGTGACACGAGGTGTGATTTTAATTTTGGGTGATCGCAGGTTTCAGCGTCACATATTTACCAAATTCGAATGTTTATTCGTTTATGGCTGCTCCTTTTTGGGCCTCTGCAAGTCTAACTATATATAACAACAACATGGCAGAGAGAGGGAAGGAAGATGGGTTTCTTGACAACACAAGGTGAACGACGGAGGGGGGAACTGCAGGTTGTTCAGCCAACGTTTTGACAAGAGGACTTGTAGAACAGCAGAGACAAGTCCCGGTCTTGGCGAGACGTTGGCTAAGCACAAAGAGGCTCGCTTCGTCTCCCAACAGGCCCTGGTTCGGCGCACCTGCTCAGCGGTCAGGACCAACGGGGTCCCGGAATGAGGGACTCCGCCTTCTAATGTAAGAGGCGAGACCCACTAGGGGCCTCTCCCCGAGCACCACTCTGTACATATAGCCAAATAAATGTTTTGCACCACCACCACCTTTTCTCCTGGTCACTTCTTGTTCACTTTGTTTGTGTTATTACAAGTCATATGTACTGAACATTACCAAGAAAGTCATGCAAACCTTGCTACCTCGTGAGGCCCGAATAAAAAAGAGATTAGAAAAAAAGATGACCTATTACTTTGCAATTAGCGTTTTAAGCTTCTCCCGTTGTTTCAGGAGCTGTCTGAAACGAATGAGTCGATAAGGAATCACGTTTCTCTATCGGCTGTCCTACAAGCGATGCTTTATTTTTTGCACAGAAGTCTCAATCGGAAAAAGAAAGACATCTCCACCTGTATATTAAATGTGATTAGGGGAGTGTCTGAAACTTTAAAGTTGGGCCAAAATAAACACGCAGTATGAATGCCCCTTTCAAGTGGCATGCAGTCCTACGCTTCCGTGCCATCCAAAATGAAGGACATCAGTTACACCAGTTTACTGCAGAGGTATACACGCACGGTGTCTGCAGAACAAAGCACGAAAAAGGGTTTTCAGATGGGAAGCATAGGTTATTTACAGCACACACTTTATTACCCACAGGAATTTTATCAGCTGAAATTTCCGATGTGATTACTGCAGACCGCATGAACGCCATGCATTTCGGTTGCAACAAATTTCACATGAATTCCGCACGGTACGTCTTTGTTAAAATGCCTGCACATTCTACAGTTCGATGGGGCTGGGGTATAGTCAAGAAAAAAAGAGAAAAATTAATTGCTTAGCAATTAAGGCCTTTCACGTTAGTAAATAATGGCAGGTGTGCGAATATTAAAATTTTTGAATAACAAATCGAATATCTTCCAATTCCATTCGCTAAAAGAATCGAATTGTTCACGTTCATCATAATTCGAAACCTATTGATTGTGCTCCCAAGCTTTCAAATTGCTTTGAATAATTTGCGTGAATTCTTAACAACGAGCAGTAGGTTTCTTCAACGACTATTTCAATAACAGTGTTCACTCAGATTCCGCACAGCATGATGCTGCTATCAGACCGCGGTATACGGAGGGTTCAGCGCCGCGGTGCGATCGATTCGCTTCACACTGCGTTCGTAATGCTCATACATAGCCTCCAAGATGGGTTGACGCGGCAGGGTTCAGGCAGGTCTCGCAAATCCTGGACGGATGCCTTACCTCGGTGGCCGTGGCTTATAGTTGTCGCATCTTTCATCCACTAATGTGTGACGCTTGTTTATTCGTTGTCGTCATCTACAGCGAAAGCTAATTATACTCTGCGTGTGACATGACGCTCACACCTGGCTTCGCAGCCGAGATCACCCGCCGCGTTGGCTCAATCACTTTGCCGTCCCGCCGCTGATCCCAAGGCCGCCCGATGAAATCCGCCTTTTTCACAAGATGTGGCGCCCTCTGGTAAGTCGCGAAAATTCGTCTGCTACTGGTTGAAAACAAACGCAAGTGGGAGACGCAGGCACGATCTTGGTCCACGAGGAGACAGCTGCGCCTGCGGTGGCGTGTGTGTGTGCTTGACAGCTGCCGCCATCTGTCGCATGCGCCTGTCACTAACATGAGCTGCGCAGGCGCAGTAGGAGCAGGCGGTTTCATTTTCAACCACTGGAGCTGGAGGAGAAGAGGCGCGCATGCGTATAGCGGCCTTGTGAAAGAGGCGGAGTCCGGCTGCGGCGGCGGCCCATGTGCTCTGCGATGCCAGCGCTCGTTAAACGGACGTTGAAGACAACGCCATTCAGTTATTGTGCCATACCAAAATTGTGGGAATTTTTTTTTGAGCGGGGAACCGTTTATGAACGCCATTTTTTCATATATTGTAAGGTTTCACTGGAACAATCAAATCATCCACAGATAACCCGACGGCAGTCTTGGAGTTTTTTTTTTCTATTAATGTTCTTGCTTTCGTCAAAAAAGTTCCCCGTTGATTTTCTAAAGCAGCCTTAAGTCTTCGATGCGATCAATGAAAACAGTTTAAAAGAAATATTTGGCTAAATATCAGAAGAATGGACCATTACATTCACTATTTCCATAACAGTATCTTAGAATTTTTCATTTTTTCAAAATTTTTCTTCGATAATGTTGAAGATGCAGCAAAAATTAATTTTCCGGCTCTTTCTGCCCCTGTTGACGTTTGTCGCGCAGCAAAAGACACATTTATCGGCGATAAAACTGAGTTTAAAAACCTCCCACCAGTCGATTCATACTCGTGACGTCATTACCGAAAAGTACTGGTTGCCACCGTTTCGAAGTGAACGGAGGTATGGTGTAGCCTCTGGGAAGCACACCCACAAATTGGTGTCGACGCACGCATTTTACTTGTGGAATCTGGCGAGTATGTCTCCTCCCGTATTTGTTTTTTTTTTTTGGCTAATTTTCTACATCGTATAAAATCTTTGTTTCCGGTGCGAAGAGTGGTCTCTTTGTGATAAAAACTCGATACCCAATTGATTCAGGCCAACTTCTATTTCATCTCAGCGTCCCTTTAAAAATCGCCAGGTGGTCCAAATTAATCCGGAGCCCTGCACTACGGCGTCTCTCAAAGAGGATATATCGCTTCGAGACGTTAAACCCCACATATATTAATTTCTGGAGGTTAGTGTGGCGTCTTTGGACAGGGACAACTCCATGAGTTATAGCGTCGTACCGCCTCTTGCACTTAACCGTTTCGCACGAATATTCGCTTTGTAGGAATATTCGATTCGTATTCGCTTATATGCTTTCACTATTTTATTTGAATTCGATGTGGATTTCAGCTACGCTGTAAGAATTCAATTCTTTAGCAAAGCTACACTATTTATGTTCGGCAGTGACTGCAGTTTAAACTTACTTGGTGACAAGGAAGGGATGCCGTTATTGAAGAAACACTTAGTGCCTGCACACAAAATACACAAGTGATATCGAGACCTCTAAAGGATAGCATTCCACTTCGGAGATTCTAAGCACGCTTGCTTAGCTCTGGGGTCTACTTGTTTCAAAATCAATGTTGTTAATCCCGTGCTTTGTGGATAGTTGTTGTTAGTTATTCAAATGAGTATACAACAGCGAATGGACCCACTGATGATACAGTACATAGGTTGAGCACACAAGGGCAGGGAAATAAGAGGCTCGTTACGACATGCGTCTGAAGGAAGCGACAGTCATCGAAGCCAAGTAAAGCACTGGGAAGGTTTTTTTAAATTTGCGGTTAGTCAGTGGGGAAATATTAGTGTAAATATCGTACTTTAAAGATAAATGATTATAAAGTTGGCGAAAAACAACCGCAAACCGCCGGTGGGATCCGAACCCACGACCTCTGAATTCTGGTACAGTGCTGTGCCAATTGAGTAATGGCGGCGGCCGTTCAATCTTCTATATTCGATGCTATTTTCGGTGCGTGTAGGCGAACCTTCACAGTGTGGCACCGTGATATGGCATCGCCTTGTCCAAGGCTTCGAACTCCCGATCGGCAGTAACAGGCATGATATGGTTAATAGAAAATTAATTGTTAAATTTTGGTCAATTAGTGCTTTAATTCGGGAAATTTTATAATAACCGACCTCCTCCACGACTCGCGATTTGTTGTTAAAAATATTTTCTTGCTATTCGGACTCCCATTTCGTAGTAATTTTTTTTAACTGTTCGCTGAAACACGAGGTGATATATATTAGAGTATATACTTATTAGAAAAAAAAATCTTAGCGTGGTCATTTTTTGTTTATCACTCGGGACACCGTACGCAATGATTTCCTGCTCTATGCTCTTTTAGGACCTTGGGAAGTTTGAGTGTCATCATGGACATCGCCTCTACTAAACTTCTGGGTGTGCACTGCATAGCTACTTTTTTTTCTTGCTGTCTCCGTTCTGCTCACCTTTTCTGCGGGCTTGTTTGGTATCTCTGAAACAATGTTCCTTGCATATCTGAATCATTTTTTGCCAGCTTAATTTCCTTTACTTGACTTCAAACCAACATGTGATCTGTTGCTGTCCTCCCTGCCTTGCACTATGCTCGCTCACCTGACTGCACGAATGTGAGCTGGTGCAAGGCTTGACTAACTATCTATATAAGCAGGAACGGCATCCGAGTACGTTCTGATTCCAACCAGCTCTGAGCAGCGCATAGCTGAAAACTACTACTGGCGACAAAAGTCTTCAGGACGCGCGAAAAGTGATTTTGAAGCATAGTTAGGTGTCACGTTTTTCAGCTGTTACCTGATTTCACTATCATAAGTTAAAGCTCGCTAGTCCTATATACTTTCAATACTACAAGCGTGGTCTATAGCACCACCGATTGATGGCAAAGTTGCGGTTTTCTCTCGACGCTATTTCGCCCTGAAGAATTCTGCCCCCAATAGTACTTGGGACAATACCAATGGACGCAGAGAAAACGCTCGATTACTCAATCACGTGCAGGGGACGACCGTCGCGAAACAAAGGCCAAGCGACTTCAAAGACAAAGAGTTCATGGCGCGGACTTGAGCCCAAAAAGAGGAGCAGAATATCGCAAACGGCTAAACTCACGATAGCGGCTTGCTGCCACATTGACCCGCTCCAGCTTTATGACGGGATCACATTTACATACGCACCATCATGTATTTCTAACTCGGAGGTTATGGCGACGACCATTGGCGAAAATGCCTAAAGAGCGTCGCCATGCGGGGATGCATGCAAAGAATCGGATACTCCGAGCTCAGATTGCGCAGGGAGCAGCGGGAGCATAAAGCTCGTGGCTATTGGGTCATTCCACTGTTCCCTCGTGACCTTCATACAAGCCGCATGCAGCAGACTTGTCGTAGCAAAGATACTTACAGCTACAGAACTCTCTCTACCTGATTGATGATAATTTAAGCACTAATGTTTAGAGAAGTGGGACATTAAATGAACAACTAAAGACACTTTGAAAAACATGTGTACGCAGAGTACTTGATTTTCTCCGTCTTTTTTTTTTTTTTAGCGGTGACATCTTACGTGCGACTTGCTCTGCGATAGACAGGGTCGACATCTTAGTACATTGTCACCAATAACTGCTGTCGATAACTGCTATCAATGAAAAATAACCACACGAGCGTGCAGGTGGGAACTGGAAGCTCTCTAATCGGCGCCGCTTCTACGCATTTGTTCCAGATATGTGCTTAGGAGGGGGCGTTCATGTGTAGGCTGCAATACCGCATTCAATGCCACTGTTTCGTTCCACTTCGGGACAGCGGGTGGAATTTTTTTCTTTGTTTTGAAACTGTCAAAAGAACCGACCACGATAAAGAAATCAACAGGAGAATAAAAAAGGTAGAAGCGCAATTTGGTAGGCGCTGTTGAGTCATGAACAAGAATTCACCGATATCCGCAAAGAGAAAGTTTAAAACAGATGTATGTTTTGTCAGTGCACACCCATGGGGCAGTAACATGAAAAGGTGACGAAAAAGCTTTAAAACAAATTGAGGACGGCTTAACGTGCAGTGCGAAGGAAACTAATACATGTGACCTTGATAGACTGAAACAGAACAATACGAATTAGACAACAAGCTAGGTTTAATTCTATTCAAGTGGAAATTAAAAAAGCAAAAAATCGACCTGGGCGGGACATGAAACGCGGTGGACAGCTAGCTATTCGACAGCTTATTAGGACACGTGTAGATCCTAAGGAAAGAATGACGCAGCCGGGATGGAGAGATGCGACAGGAAAATTTGCTGGGATAGGGTGAGAGGGGTCGGCTCAGGCAAGGAAGAAAATAATAGGAGAGCATCTGGGAAGGTACGCTATTCTCTAGGTGAACGGCCGTCCTGATGATCATGTGAAGAAAAGTAAGGCGGGATGATTTGCGTTAGCACGGCACGCCCGTGCAAGTGTTGCGAAGAGATGAAGCCGTCATCACGGCCCACGAAGCTGCCTGACTGTTGCGTTGATGGCGGCCACGGGGTCCCCGTTGAAAGCACTACAGCTCCTCGTCAACGCCACACGCAAGATGCTAGGCATAGTCTGCAGCACGCGCGCACGGACACTTGCGCCATTGAACCGACGTTTACAGAAATCTCAGGGCCCCTAAAAAAAAAAAACAGCTAGCTTCCTAACCTCTTCCGCAGGCGTTCGAGAGACATCGTTACTGGCTCCAGACTCGCCAGAAAGGAGGCAAACTGCTTCGTCTACTGGGCTTTTCGACAAGCTGGCGAAATTTCACACTGACGGAATGAAGAACAAGGGACGCACAAAAAAGGCCCACGTCGAGCAAGAAGCCTGAACTTTCCGCAGGCAAACAACGCGAGTGAAATACGGCTGATGTGCGTGCTGGAACGCTTGGCTTGCATGCTTAGGCCATGGCCTCCACAGATTGCAGGTATCTTGCTCGTCAGCATCGTGCCCATGTGAGGGGTAATCCCGACGCGTGAGCTTGTAGCAGGACCCGGCTGCGATGCGCGATACTGCTCTGTTCCACACCTTCCTCTTTTCTTTTTTTTTTGAGCTAAAGCCGTATTCCATTAGCGAGACAGCCGGGGACGGCGAAGCGCTTACTTTGCACTGAAAGTCACGCATGCGCATAAACGCAGACATTCTTCCTCTCTCCTCTCTCTGAAAATGGTCTTGCTGAAGGAGGAACGGCAAGAGCGAAAGAGAGAAGGGCGTTCGGAAGCCGTCGAGCTAGCAACGCAGTAGCCAGAAGCAGACAGGTCGCTTGTACCTCCGCCTCTTCGCAGAGGGATGCTCGGACAGGATGAGACACCTGATTTCCTGTACTACACGCCCCGGTGCCAACTTGGCACCCACGGGGTAATCCATCAAGCGCTCGCGTGCGAAAAACAACAACAACAAAGGGAGGGGCCAGGCGGAAGAGAGTGAGGGAAAAAGGAAACAACATGAGGTGATTTACACATACCGCGCACTTCGGTTGGACACAGGGTGTTGGAACTGCCAGAACGGATTCACGCTCACAATGGTCACGACGTCAAAGTGCCCTCTCCTCTCGTCCCCCTCTCTCTCTTCTCCAGGCTAATTACACTCCACAGAGTACGTAACTCGGAGGAAGGATTTAAATATAGAAGGCTTCACCTTTCAGCGGGTGTAAACCCGTGATATTTGAAGCTGTGTGAGGGCGGAAGGGGAGGAGATATGTTTAATGGACTCTGCAGATGCTTGCCGACTAATATACTGGGCAGGCTGCTACAGATGATAATCGCAGAACATGAAGCTTTACACACAGTCATGAAAGCCACCCCCCCCCCCCCCCCCCCCCCCCCCACCAACCACCACGTACGCACATACAAAAATAAAAGTTATTCGCAGGGAACAGACAAGTCTCGCGTCTCTGAGACAACTCAGAAGGGCTTTCGTTGGAGAGAACGCAGGTGCCGCAGTATCCAATGACCAAGGACACTATGAAGGTTGAGGAAAGAATAGTGATGCAGCTTTGGGGCAACCTTCAACGCCGTACTTGAAACGACCGTGTAACGTTCGTATAACGTTCCTTAAATACGTAAATGACATTGTACGAATACCTGACTCCCCAGACATGGCAATGTATGCCGATGATACCAATGTATTTTTTACATCCAATGACATTTCCGAACTTGCTTTCAGCGCAAATACTTATCTAAATCGTCTGTCAGAATGGCTGAGCAAAAACAGCCTAGAACTCAATACAGCAAAAACAACATACATTTTATTCAGGCCTCGTAAAAAAACATGTATAGTGACATTAACTTATATTTTAATGACACGGAGATTACCTGCGTTAAGGAACAAAAATTCTTAGGTGTATGGTTTGATGAACATTTCTCGTGGAGTTCACATATAAGCAGGTTATGCAATGATCTTTCTAAATCCGTAGGTATTATTAAAATAATAGCCCACCTAATTCCTCTTTGCCTCAAACAACAGTTGTACAATGCCCTTTTGTATTCAAAGCTCTGTTATGGGATTTTGGTATGGGGAACAACAACAACGACGAACTACAACAAGCTAATTATTTTACAAAAACGCATTCTTCGTATATACGCGCAGCCGCCGCGGTCGGGTTCGAACCCGGGAACTCCGGATCAGTACTCAGTGGTTAGGGCGCTCGACTACTGATCCGGAGTTCCCGGGTTCGAACCCGACCGCGGCGGCTGCGTTTTTATGGAGGAAAAAACGCCAAGGCGCCCGTGTGCTGTGCGATGTCAGTGCACGTTAAAGATCCCCAGGTGGTCGAAATTATTCCGGAGCCCTCCACTACGGCACCTATTCTTCCTTTCTTCTTTCACTCCCTCCTTTATCCCTTCCCTTACGGCGCGGTTCAGGTGTCCAAAGATATATGAGACAGATACTGCGCCATTCCCTTTCCCCCAAAACCAATTATTATTATTATTATTATTATTATTATTATTATTATTATTATTATTATTATTATTATTATTATTATTATTATTATTATTATATACAGCAATTACCATGGTCGTTGTGCAGATCTTGCAACCGCTCCATTATTCCAGCATTATTCACTTCTTCGCGCAGACAAAATTTATTATAAGAAGCTTCTAGTACACAAACAGAAATTATTCTCTAAAATATTCCATACAGATACATCTCAGCGCCTTCTACGGCGAAACATCCGACACGAGCCGAAAACAAGAACAAATTATGAAAAGCAGACATTTTTATATCAGTCAACTGAAATATTAAACAAGGTTGAGGAACTGTTAGACTTCAGCGCTCCATTGGGTACTTTCAAAAAAGAGTTAACCGCATTGCTACTAGTCGATGTTGTTTCCTTTTCTTGATCAATGTCATTCTGTTCCATTTCTGTTTGTTTGTATGTACGTACATCCGTTCACAAAATTAATACATACAGTGCAGTTGTGCTATGTGTGCATTGTGGCTGTGTAGTGCGTATTACAAGTGCAATATGTTTGTACTTGTGTAAATTCTGTACTTTTGCCTTTTATATGTATTTTCTTCTCTTATCACTGTAGTCGAAACTGTTTACTGTAGGGGGCTTGGACCTTTCGTCAGATCATTGGTACCTTCAGTCCCAGTCTCCACTCGCTATGACTAGGAAATAAAGTTCATTCATTCATTCAAAAGATCGCACACGCAATTTACACATTCGAAGTCTTGACCAACAGTACATGCAGGGCAAAGCGGTGTTGGGGATTGTCAGACTTTATACTGGGCATTTCATTTTATTGAGAATTGAGTAGAAGGTGTCAGGTGATCAGTGAAATGATATTCACAAACACGCTTGAATGAGCTGTCCGACTGGTCATATAGCCTTGCACTAAGAGCGATACTTTGCCAACAGTCCAGCATTCGCAAAAAAATATTGCTGAATAGAGTAAAATTCCCCGCATTCTAAGTAGGATACGCTCCACATTTTAGGGAATCCAATGAATTCAAGGGCAACCATGCCTTACCCAGACACGCGGCACGTGAAAATCGCAGGGTCACAAGTACGGAACGGGAGGAGGAGGGACTTCAATGGAACAGGACACACGGCGACGGCCAGGCAATAGTGGCTAGAATTCTCGATACATCGCTTCGCAGGAATGAAGATGAACCCAGGTGAACTACTCCGCGCCACCGCTGCTGCGCTGTCAGTGCGGCCATTATCTACGATGCCGTAGTGCGCTGTCAGCCACTGCAACTGCCCCAACCTTGTGGTGTAATCTAAACGTGTGGAGGCAGTTGGATGCACAGTCATTCCAAGTGGGAAGCAAATGCAGCTTACTATGCCTGTAAGCTGAACAGCCAGACAACATTGAAGTTGTTCTTACTAGTGGCTATTTATTAATAAAAATAACAATAGAAGGCAAAGATGTTGCTAGCCGCGGCATCTGCCATCGAAACCTGAAGCACCCGAGCTGCGGATAGCGGGAATAAAAGGACAGAGAGAGGGAAAGAAAGGAGGAGTGATAGTAAGAAAGGATAAGGTAGGGCGGCGATATACACTAATACAGCGTAGTTAGTAAATGTGTAATCACAGAAGACAGTCATTTTACAGCAAGAGCTGTTATTGCCCGCTTCCCGAGATTGCGGCGTGGTCGGTGTCTTGCTTCCGGTGAGAAGAGGAAAGCGCGAGAGAAGGCGCACGTGGGGAGAGGGAAGAGGTGATGGGACGAACGAGCTGCCCATTGGTCGGCGCCTGGAGCGTGCGAGCGCCGGCCTTTCCGAGTTTCGCTTCGCCACCGTCCAGTGGATAGTTTTAAGTGTGATGATGTGACGCGCTAGAAGTAATAAAGAACTTCTCTAATAAACGACGAGTCAACAGCCGTGCTGCAGGCATAGCAACCTACTCATTGCACGAAGGAAGTGGTACGTCACTCGACCTCTTCGGTGACTGCGACGACGTCGGGGAGGTGTTGGCCGTGCAGAGTGGCCCGATTGTTGACGCCGCGTTCTTTACCCCAACTGCAGCCATACCATGAGTCGTGCCATGTCTTACACACAACCTCGCAGTACGCATGCTGCGTCCAATGCGTTCAACAGACATATAAGATTAACGCAGTTAATATCCCCTTTACAAGAATCTTTAGTGAGAAAGCTTGCGGCAAATACAGAAGTAATATCCACGTCAAGAAAATCATGTTTGCAGCGAGTTTTCCAAAACAGAGGCCTAGATCACAGAATCCAACGCATCAGTGCACACTTCACCGACCATAATGTCGGACTAGTAATTCTTAAATTTGTCGAATAATCGAGTTCAGCGTGAAAATATCAGGAACAATATTGGACAACTGCAACAATGGCCGCGAGCCAAGTCAAGCAAAGATGACGTAATAAGCATCAATAACCTTTGACTGTCGGTCCTGTCCCCTCAATCACCAGCTTTCGCTGAAATCCGAGTTTCTCCGCTTACAGTAACCGCAATGTGGATTGTGAATGTGAAAACGATAGCTTTATCAGGGAGTCCTCCCTATGCTGGCGGCATCATCATAATCCAATAGTATGCCTGTCATAAACGAAAACTCTGTGACGCCACTAAATCGGGCTCACGTGGTCACCTCTGACCAATTAGAATGCAGCACTGCCATAGTCACTGGGTGAGCAGAGTGCGCCATCTGTTGTCCCGTGATCTAAGTAGGTTTTCCTAGGCCTGGGCCTTGGAGAGTTGTGGGTTCGGAGGGTGGGGCAGAGTAGTGTTGTCCACAGTTTAAGGGGGGTCGGGGAAGGGAGGAATGCATGCAGAGCTATCACGCCTCTATCTCGCGTAGTGGGGGAATAAATCGCAATGTTTCCTTTTCCATTTAAGGATTAGGCTGCGCCTAGGGGAGTCCTCGCGAATAGACGTCCTGCAAGCTGCGTGCACATTCCGAAGTTATCACTGGTGGCGCGCTCGCTGTCGAAGATTTTTGATTTTGGTCGCAAACTTATAACATGCCCACTCACCGCTGTCAGTGACAAGTGTCCACAAACAACACTTTCACTTGGATTGCAAGGCTCTTTAGCGCGCAAAACTAGTAACAGAGTCACTTCTGCGTCTTTCAAAAGGCTCAAGCTACCCCAATGACAGACCTGAGTGCAATATGCGAAACCCGAATTCTCTCACTCTTAAAAAATGGCGCTGGTATAGCTCTGGTTAAACTGGAGTGACGCGATAGCTATAGCTGGCCGAGTGGAACTCGCTCAGTCGGATTGCAAAGTCAGTCTTTCGCCGCTGCGTTTCGCTGGGCGTTCCTTCATATTCGACCCTGGACATGGATTCATGCTCTCCCCCTCTACACTCCTCCCCCACTCGGTTTCGCCGGCGCGCCGCGCCGCCGGCAGCTGCCACGGTGGCCACGGCGCGAAATGATACCGTAATGTAGGCGCGCGGAGCGCACACCAGCTGTGTGCTCTGACGTCACTCCGCGCCTGCGCACAACTGACGAGGCGGGCGGCGTCTGCTCCGCCGTCGGCGAGGCGCGCGGCGCGCACACCAGCTGCGGGCTATGACGTCACTTCGCGCATGCGGACAGCTGGAGGAGCGTTGGTGCCATGGCTCAGCGCGCAGCCAAACTGACCTCGCGAAGTGGCTGGCGTAGTGTAGCTATCGCTACAAAAACCGCTACATCAAGCAAAACGATACGTTTCATGGTCACAGTAAGGTCCCGTTGTATTCGCGTCATTACTCTTCTCGATGCTTGTTTGAGAGCTAAGGAAAAAGTGTCAATATTGCGTCCGCGACAGTATCTGGAACGGCTACTGGAAGCGTCAAGGGTCACGGTCTTCTGAACAACACATTGGTATCAAATAAAAATATACCGTATTCTTAATGTTTGACCAAGCCGATACGGTGGCCTCCACAGTTTTCTTTCATTGAAGGCATGCGAATGTTGCTGAAGTCTAGTTGGAAACCGAATTATCTATTCCCTGTGCCTCTCGATTCGTTAGCGCTTGTTCGGGGCAGTATAGTTTTCCCTTTTGGCAGACGATCAGACGTAGTTGTCTGGTGGCTTCTTTACACCATATCGCTTAAACCATCCAGTGAGAAAGGGACCTTCTAAACTTGAGACCTCGACTAAACTCACAGCTCCTCTTGCAGCCGAGTGATGCCATCACGACACGACAGCGTCCTTTCAGACACAACCCACGCAAACCAAGCGGACGCGAACCGCCAGTCGAACTCGCGACCTCAATTAAACCTGTCAGCTCGCGTTCCATCCCACGGAGTCGGGTGTCGGCAGGGTATTCGCCCACGCACACATACACTCGTATACACACAACAACCCCCTTTAGCCGGCCCCAGCAGACACGGCGGGCGTCCGCATTGCTCGCCACGGGCGCGTCTCCTCAGGGCTGGAAGCAGCAGCCGCCGCGCATCCTTGGAAGGTCGCGCCTGGATCGGCTGGCTGCGCTCAGCGCGGAATGCGCGCAACGCAAACTCAGCACTGCTCTGCCTCGGGAGAGAGACGGCTGCCCGCTACGGCCGCCAGCATAGCCAGCGAGGCAAGGTCGGCCGCGAAGAGGGAGATGCGTCCCTCTCCCCTCCTATTTTAGCGCCCCGGGTGCAGCCCCGGCGCTGGGACCCGGAGCTCCAGTAGAAGATGGGCCCAGTGCGACTTCCTCCAGAGATTTACAGCCCACCACACGGTCCTTTAGGAGGAGCGTTTACTTTTTTCTTTTTTTTCCCTCAGTATACCACGCGCACACACTCCTCTTCCCTCGCCACTCTTGGTTCCGCTCGAAGAAGCTGTGCGCGCTCGTTTTTTCCAATGAACACCAGGCCCCTGTTCTCTGCGCTCTCCAGGGCGTGACTCAGGCTCGCTGCGCTGACGTAACCCCGGCCGCCGGGACTCTCTTCGCCCGGAGTGTCGTGCATCCCGTCCTACTGTCGTGCTCCCCCGCAGCTGAGCACGATCGACGCGTGTCGTTCTCGGAATGCGTGACAGAGTTCCCAGGACTGCCGGTGTGTGCGCGCAGCAAAGCGCTCTTGTGAGTGTCGCGGGTTGTGAAACGCTTAAGTAGTCTCTCTTTTCCCCGACCCTCGGCTTGTCCCGTGCGCGCGAAAGCACGGCACGACGGCGTTTCTCGGAAGTGCACTGAAAAATTTGTTTTCCGTCGTTCCTTTCTTGTTCGTGTGCCGCTCATCCGTTAAGGAAATAGTCGCGATTCTGGAGGGATGAGCAACAGATCACGGAAAGGCGACAGACCAGGACTTGTCTCATGTCGCACGCCAGATGGTGCAGAAAGTGATCTGCGTGACGTGACAACTACGACGTTGTTTCTACATTATCTCGTTTTTTTCTTTTGCTTTAACCTCCGCGCCATTGCTCGCAATGCCACTTCTTCATATTTCGAGTTAAGTTTAAGGCTCTTCCTACGCACTAGCGTCGTCATTGGAGCGGAGAGTAATAGGAAAGTTTCAGGCTTGTTTAATTTCTTTTTGTCTCCTTCATGTAGACGCCCGCGGCGTAAAGTGCTAGGGGATTTGAACTATAAGCGCTGGGAAGCTGAAGATTATGGGGACTATTTCTAATAACGATGAGGGCCGCGAAAGAAAAAAAAATGTATGCGAAATATGGCGCAATATTCGGTAAGCTGCCCAACGCTCGAGACTTCGGACACGTCCCAAGTGTAATCCCCGGTGCCTCTTTTTTTTTTTCCTCTCTGAAAGGCCTGCACTTGTTTTGCTACTGCATTAAGTGCTGCTACCGCTTACAAAAACACGCCGGGAGCCATGCATCAGGACCGGTAAAAATGGTTTGAAAAACCGCTTCCTTTAACGAAACCGTACTTTTCCAGCCTTTTTGCGGGAACACCGCAGCAGGGAATTTGTTCTCACCACCAGTGCGGTTTTTTGGCATGAATAATTCAATGATTACTACAATTTTTCGTGGAAGCCGGGTATCTGGATGGAATTAGTAGAGGCACGATGACCAAGTCTCAGCAACTGAGAAAAGAAAATAAATTCTCGACGAACGAGTTATACTCGCTGCCTCTCGACTCAGCAAGAACGAAAACGTGCTGGTTAGTCGACAAGTATAATCTTTCCGAACAAATTTTGGTGGACTTCTTTTCCTCTGCAAAAAGCAGGTGTATTTTATGTGTACAAAATTATTGGCCATCATTACATTTATCACCGGTCTGGCTTCACTAGCGTCGATAATGCACGACGAAGCCGACATTCCTAACACTGGGAACTATGTTATGAGCTTGATTACGTGCCCAATTTCAGCCCAAGCAACAAGATTGCAATTCGCCTCATCTGAAAGCAACCTGTGTAACACGTCCTGATTTTTTTTTTTTATCCGCAATGGTGTGCTAAATAAGATCCACCGAAACCGTTGCCTCGTGCGCTCACGGTGTCAGACGATCATACGTCTTCGATGGGAAACTTCATTCAGACCCCGACAGCTCGGCCGAGCGCTCAGGACATGTTTACTCAACCAGACACAGTCGCGAACGATCACGGCTTTTCTCGTGTCGCCTTAACCGATAACCTAACGGATCCGTGCACGAGGCGAGGGCTGTCCCAAGAACTGCGGTACTGCGTGCAATGCTCGTAAAGTACAATATGCATTTGTCTCTACTGTCTGGAGCACAGTGCTCGCGGTGACATAAAAAAGAAACTCAGACCAAGCGCATAGTAGAGCATTATTTTTATTTTATATAGTTTTATTATTCTAAATTATTTATGATTATTTATGTATTTTATTTTATTATTCTATTAATATTTTAATATTTTATTATTCATTTTATGTTATTATGTAGTAATAGTATTATTTTTTATTTTATATAGTTTTATTCCCCGCACATCACAGGATTGGAACCGCCTTCCCCGACTTATCGCCGCCACTGAAGATCATCATCGTTTTAAAGATGCAATAGCTAACATTGTATAATTAAGAGCCTAATCAACTTGTATATATATTTTTTTGCGTTGCTTGCTTTTGTTTAATGTGTTATCATTTTGATCACTCCCCTCTGTAGTGCCAAACGGCCCTGAGGGTGTTAATAAATGAAATGAAATGAAATAACTGCCCGGGACAAGCCTCATAACGGCGTCGATCTCGAAGGAATTCAACGCAGGTTTATGCCGAAGTAAACGTTGTTAGCAAAGCGGTGGAATAGGAACCGCATACAATATTACCGCGTGTTTCTTTGCTCGTGGCGCAGAGGGACGGAAAAGGCGGCAAAATACACCTCAACTTGAAACAAGGTTCGGAGGAATCGGTTATAAATACGCGAATGTCATCTCGTAAACAAGATAGCCTGGTTGTTTTCGCGAACGAGAAGGAGAGCCCCGGGCGCTCGCACCTTTCCGAGCGGGTGTCGACAGAGGCCGAAACCACAACAAGAACAAAAAGAAGCGGCGGGGGCGGAACGGAAAGGGGGATGGAGGAGGAAGAGAGAGAGACAAGGCCTTCCTCCGGTCTGGAGGGGCTATTTTGGAGCAGCGTGAATAAACCTTAAAGGTTGGATTTATACGCGGGCTCCGTTTAGACGCCGCCGCCTTTGTTTAGACACAGAGCCGGTTCTCGATAGATTGGACGTCGCTCTGACGGGAAGGAGGAGCGGATAACTGGCTGCTCGTCGGAAGGGGCCGTCAATCAACTTCGCTAGCTACAACAGCTGCGCAAGTTGAGCCAGAATTGCTCTAAACTGCACAGCAGCTGTGCTGTAGATACTGTTGCGGGGGGCCTTCCCAATACAAGATAAACCGAACAGGAGTAATAGCAGCGGCAAATACGAAAGTTTGCGGGGCGCTTTTTAAGGTTGAGTTGCTAGAATAGTAGAAGAAAGGAACAAGAAAAAAAAGTTATTCCGAACTGTCAAACTGGCATTCAAAATGGCAACGAGTTTATAGACGAGACTATTTTAGCCTCGACACGCGGGTGCAGGTCCGCTCCTACTCCCGACACCAGGGCCAAACTGACAGTGCACGTAGAACTCAAGTTAGTGTCGACTTGCTTTTCATTTCTGTCTTCGAAGAGCTTGGCTACGTAGAGTGTATTCGTGCGTGCTGTACAAAACTGCTAACAATTTACTTCTATCAGACAGCACGGCAGTTATTGACGCACGTTAACTAGCGCGTATACACAGACACGGACAGAGAGAGGACAGTTATTCGACTAGCATTGTTACTCGATGACGTGCTATCCGAGGGTAGTCGACCAGGACGCTGTGAACTGGAAACCGGCATTTACAAGCAGACTCTTGCTCTGGTGTACAGTTCGTTGCTATCATTTGGGTGCACTGCCGTCTATGGTAAATGCGTTCTTTTTAACCTCCCGTTGAAGATTGTATGCATCATAATGTACATTTATTGGTTTGACTAGAAGGTGTAGCGACCTGCAAGAAGTATTCAGTGTCTGCGAGCTGCGTACTTTGGGTTATTCGGGCGAAATAATTGCTTTTTGATCACCAGTGGTTCGTCTTTGTTATCCAAGTGGTGAGCTTGCTATTGCTCGCATTGAGCTCAATTCGTGTAGCGCAGTGCAAGCACGAGAGCGGCCAATTTATATTGCTGCTTCAGAGTGGCAAAGAGCAGTCGGCGTGGCAAAGGAGTGAGTGTGGTGTATTTCTGCTTTTGGCATTTGCCTTAACTACCGGAAAATGGGCGCGACTTCATTACGTTATACGGCAACGTCAAGCAGCCATGAGCGCAGAGAGCATCCGAGTAAAATAGACTCGTCGTCTTCGTGCAAAAGTCGTGAATGCTAATATTTATGCAAGTCTAGAAAATATCAGTATAATAATATAGTTGGGAAGCAATACCAAAAGTAATTGAAGAGGGTTTTTTTTTTGGCGGTCTAGTTGGTGCATCTCGTTCATGATTAAACTGCGCTAAAGAACAGCGACAGGGACAAGAAACACGTACGCACACACAGCACACAGAGCGCTCTGTGTGCGTACATGTTTCTTGTTTCTGTCCCCGTTCTTTAGCGCAGTTTAATCATGAACCAAAAGTAAAAAAATATATTTTCAGCTAATAATTATGTACGCACCGTTCCAGGCCATTACTTCAAAGATGCGATGAAAAAAAAGAAAAAAGAAAAGTTTCAAAGCTTCACAAACTACGCGCGAATTTGTGTCGTCTAGTAAAAGTGGAGAAACCAACGCAGTTTTTTGCGTTTATTTGGAATGAAGGAACCCGGTGTGGAAGTTATTGCAGTACATATCCCGTGCGCCGATGTGGTACATGCCATCGGTTTGGAGCACGGGATAAAAAATTAATTCTTCCAAAATAGTTAAACCAGAATGAGCGGTTAAAAAAGCTTGAAAAATTTCAAAACTATGATGACTTAAAACAACAACGGCAATATTTTGTCTTCAGTGCTGCAAAAGGCTTCTGCAGAGTTCACGGTTTTTCGGAACGAATTTCACTGCACAACAAGCTGTGTCTGGGGCTTTCAAAGATCATTTGCTTGTACGTACGGCACATCTGCTTTTCTGTGGAAAACGGCAAAATCGTGAAGTTTGGCTTTCTGATGACATACTCTCAGCCATAGTTTTACGAACGTGTTTGGTATGCCGATTAGCTGTGGTTTAACCGTGAAGAACTGCTAAGCATGCGGGAACAAATTTGCGCAATATTTATAACGTATCAGCCTTTACTGACATGCATATGCACTTACAATAACGAACGCTATCGAGAACGGCAGCACTGCCTAGCTAGGAACATATCAGTTCTAGCAGGAAGTAAGTTGGTGCGCGATTGCACACGTATTGCCAATGCTTGCAAATGGCCGGATGTACCTGAACTCGGAACCACTCGCGAAAGAAAAACCAAATATATGTACGTGTAAACCAAGACAAGAAACAAAATTCATGTTAAAACGACGCAATTGAGAATCAGCTTCTGTTACTGTCGGCGAAAAATAAGAAGAAAAAACAAACATTGCAGATATATCCTCCAGGCATTGCCAGCTTCGTAGTTTCTTTGTTAAGTTTTTCGCCAGCTTGAGTTGGTCATGCTTTTCTAATATTTATGCAGCTGAATATTGTCACAGTTGCCCTATTGGTACGGTACATAACACATTTCTAACATTTCAGCATGCAACATATTAAAATAATCATGCCATGAACAATTTAATGTGTTTAGATCCTGGAAACCTTCCCGAGACTGCTTTTCGTAAGTCTCGTTCGTATGATCGATTTCCGGCTGATCATCACCTGTTCACTGGTCAGCTGTGATAAGTGCGGGACCGTGATTGGCTAGTACTTTAACCGGTCATGATCGGCATCGAGACGGTAACTCATATTCCTGTCACATTCGTACTCTGAGATGGCTGTTCTCCTTCGGGTCTTCGGGGTGCTCAACCGCGATCGAAGTCGAAGGAGGTGTGCCACTGCCACTCGGTAAACTCGATCGCTGCCGAGAAATTCCATTAGTTCACACCAAGCTGTTGTGGCGCCACCGGTCACTGCCGCTAATTTTGCATGCATGCAAAGTATCAGTTAATAATTTTAATCTAAAAGGAGGCTAAAAATGAAATGTTTAATCGCTAGAGTAATATTAAATGTTCTTCGGGCAAGTGTTAGTAGCACCCATGCACTTTTGGGAAAGCAGGTGTCGAGTGTATTTGTACCACTGGCAACAATGATATTATGTCTACTGACGGGTTCTGATGCTTTCCTGCCTTTTGTTTTTCTGCAACGTAAGTTGTATGTTTCAAAATTATATAATTAAAAAAATGTTATCAATTAAACTACTCCGATATTATTACTCAGTGCGTAGATGCTAGCGCTTTATGTCCGAGAGACCATTCTGTTGCTGCTCGAAGGCCTTCGAAATCTCTACAGAGTTCCGTACGGCTCCATTGGAGCTGCCCGTATAGCAGTATTCGATGGACCGTCGAAACGATAAACTATCGGCTCGAATGACTTCGAAAAACCCGTGTGACGCAGGTATAATCCACCAACCAATCATGAATCGACGTGACGTCTGACTGTCATAACAAAAGCTCAGTGAGTCTGATCACTGACACCGCTTTATAATTAAAAGTCATGGAACGATATCCAACACAATGATCATCTTAGTGGTCATCTATTGCTGTGACATCAACTGTGCGCGATTGAAATGCGAAAAATTCTTTTTATTTGCTCCTCTTGGCACTCTCATTAGTTTAATGCACTTTTCCTACCACCAGTTCTACAATAACTCTATTAGCGGCGCCTGACTAAAGCTTCAACTCAATCTGAATAAAGCTCTCAGAACCAGAGGGAGAGATGGCAGCTTATAACTGTTCAAACTAAGAATGTTGCTGGCTTTATGGCTGTAGAAAGTTGAAATTTAAAGATTAGAGCTCCTAATGCCTTATACCAAAAATTTACAGGCTGAAATATTATGCCCTTGTCAGGGATATTTGACATCACTCGTTTTATCTGCAGTATACATGTATCTGTGCTGATATCTGAGAGCAGACCATATTGTTTTTTTTTTTGTGCAGCAGGTTTCAGGTGAAAAAGAACTTCGCCTGTACGTCCGCGTTTCTTTTTTTTTTGTAAATGAAAAAAAAAACGAAGTGCAGATGAAAAGGCAAAAATTAAGTTTTAAATTGTGAATATCTTTTGTTAAGCCTGTTGCATTGGGCAGTATGCAGACACGATTCCTCCAATCCCATGTGATGCAAATGGCAACAGCAGTAAAAGCTCTGCATAAGGATGCAAACGTATGCCTGTTTCCCCTTACATATATAGTGTGCGACCGTGAATGCTAAGTAATTAAAGAAAGGCTTTTCGAGATAAAGTAACAGTTTGTTCGCTATAACTGAGGCGGCTGTGGTAGAAGACACGAAACGGGCGATATGCGTTACTTACTAAAACTTTTTAATCGTAAGAGTTAGGAGTTGGACTGTAATGAGCAAGCTCTTGACGGCCATCAGCGCATCCAGTATCGGTTACTATAGATGCGGAAAAACTTAACTGCCTTCCACGCTACGGCGCTAGGAACTTTGGCTCTGCGGTCACATGAAGCGCAGGTGGGCGTGGCAACGCCTGTACCCTGGCTGGCCTTCGAGCGCAAGCTTCATGCGCGCGGGAAGCCGTAGGTACCGTTCTTTTTTTGGACTTAAAGTTTGTTATTGGAGGCGTCGATGGCCTGGTACAATTTGATAGTTGAAACCAAATGAATAGGTATTATAATTACATTAACAACATGTTTATTTAATTATTCGAGTAATTGCCGCATCTCACCTGTTTCATGACATTTGCCTTTGTCGAAATGATGATCGCAAAGGGGCAAACATTTTATATCAAAAACCCATTATTGAAACTCTTCCCGTGAACAAAGTGTATAGAACGCCATCGGTAAACTGTAGGGTAAAAAACGTCATTTCAGGGCAGCTGGCAGAAAATTCTGCTCGCACCAGTCAATGCAGGCGGGTTTTCGATGAACTAAATAACGCTATTCGGCGTGATTGCAACAGAACCTGAAGATTGTAGCCAATTAACGGAAACGAGGGTAACGTTTGATTACCGATCACGTACGAGCCACTGTGCCAGCGTGTTTTTAGACGCCGACTCCGTCAGTACAGTGTATCTCAGACCACTGCGAAATAAAATTGTAATCGCGATCTCAAGCGATAAGCAGCAGGATTGCTTGGGCGCAAAAAGTTGGTAACCGTATACTGCACTAACATCCAGTTGGACAACATCGCCAGATTCTAAGGTTTTTGTGCATCTGCTTGGTTTAGCAAACGGGTGACGTCGGCAAACTACAGAGGTTGACGTTGAGGTTGTTGCAGCTACTGGTGGAGTTAGCCTTGCAGACCCTGCCGGCAATTGCCCTACAGTAGCGACACTTAAATGCTGAATATTGTCCACAAAGCTGGCACATACCTGATATATAACTGATCAGCATAACTCTAAACACAATAAACTATAACAGTTAATGGTGAACTCCTGCTATCACCATCTGGAGTCCAAACCCGAGTCCCGCAGGAACTCTAAAAAAAAAGGCGTGAAGCCTCCGTTCTACACGACTGATTTCCGCCCGGGTATAGACAATGTACTGAAGGCAACTGTGAGAGACTCTTGTCTTCTTGAGGGAAGCGAACAACGCACACCTTTCCGCGTTGTACCCTGGACAGCACATAAGAAAATGTTCTATATCACCGCACACACCACGTGTGAAACACAGTCGGCAAATTACAAACTTGGCCTGGAAACGCTGGGTTGCAGCGAACGGTGTCAAGCGCGCTGTATGGACATACCGTTGTATTGCCCATGTATTCAAACAACCCTGACAGGCGCAGAAGGAAGCACAGTCATGAGGTATCATCGCAGACGTGCGCACACACAGCGCATGCAGCCGGGTGAACAGAGTGCGTACTGGCAATGCACATCGTCGTCGACATGCGCGCTCACTGCCGCCGTGTCCGGCGAGGACACCAACGCTGTTTACTTACTTGTTGTGCGACGAGAACATGCCGCCTCCGGAGCTGAACACTTGTATCCGCCGTCCTATCGTTTTCGAGAACTCGCTCGTTCGCTGTTCGAAGATGCTTCCCTGCGCAAGAAAGCACATGGTGTCGGAACAGAGTTCCCAAGCCTGCTAGAGGCAGCCCAGACAAGCGTGGCTAAAGGGCGTTGCAGATCGGTGTTTTTCAAAACGCGACGCTGAAATAGCATTAGACACTGAAAAGTACTACTGGAAGTATTAAGATCAGTCCACTGCTACAATATAAAAAAAACCCCACTTAGATGACCTTAAGAGTATGAGCGCAATAGCGTTAAAGGGTCCCTTCGGTCTCCTGGGGGTCCCCTGGCCCACTCTTTCGCAGACATCGACACGCTTGTTGCAATCACTGTTTTATTACACATCATCGTCCATGTTAAATGTTGAGGCTAATCAGTGACCCTAATTAACTAAGTGTTGCTCTAATTTAATTCACCTACCATGCGTGAGGTGCTCGTACAAGGCCCCCATTTATCCCACTGAACGAACTTTTCCTCAGTGATGTACAGGTGGCGTGCCCAGCTCCAACCCGAAGGACAGCGGTTCGATTCCGCTCGACCACTTTTTTTCTTTCCAGCGGAACTGCTTTTCTACGTCACTACACTCTCGACCAATCAGGATTTTCCAGTCACAACGACGTCGACGGCGAACGCTATCACGTTAATAATAAATCAATTGAAATGCAAGGAAATAAACTTAATGGCTGTCGGTGAGAATATATAGACGCCCCTAAAAACGCTGGGCAGTCTGTCCCGCGCGACCTCCTTCCTCGCAAACAGGACATCACTGTACACAACGGTGCAGTGGAGATTGAGAGTGGAGGAGACGTGCTTTCCTGCTTACAACGCGAACAAGCGCCGCTGTTAACTTCGGTAGGCTGACCTGTTAAAATGCGCTGTATACTTAAGCCTCGCCCTACTTTATGAGCAGTTTGGTGCGCAGAAAGGATGGCTTCAATGTTTTAGAGCGAGGACAGCGTCTGTGAAAAAAATACTGCCGCTGCTCGCTTGCCGCCCATGTCTGCTCGGGTACGGTGATTGGTGCATGTCTCGGCGTTGTGTACTATGGTTCCGTATAGGACAGCCAAAGAGAAAGTACTTTCGCTTCTCATGTTGCTTGCTTTCTCAAACATTTCCTGGCTGTGTTTGCTCACTTTCCGCTACGCAGAACCTATGCTATGCAGACCGAACTGCCACCTGAACAAACTTCAAGGAAGCTGTGCACACCGCTATTTGCGTATACATATGTCGGCACGGGAGCGAAGACCGACAAATATTTGTGCGGGAATACAAAAGCAATTCAAAAAAAGGAAAGAGAGCTATCCGCTTTTGATGCTAAGTCCAGCCGTCCATGGTCTGGAACAACACGGGTCAGTGGAATCGAAAGGACCTGAGGTCTTACTTCACTGGATTACTCAGCAAATACAAACAGTAGACTGGAGATGTCGGAGCTTACCGTTGAAACTTTGCTAACGGTAGTTAGAAACTTTATAATGAAGCAGGCAGTTAGCCACGTGTATTGCGAACCATTTTCAAACTTTAGGATTGGCAATATCATACGTGGCACATCACACGATACTCAGACTTTAAATTCCGCGCTAAGCCCCAGGCAGTACAACTGATAATCCCGCGTTCAGCCCTTCAAAAAATAAAAAGAAATCCAACTCACGTGATTAAAACTGCAACCCCAAACTTAAAAAGGAACGTTAAGCATGCAAAGCTCTCTGCTGAATCTTGGAGGTGCATGGCGGCTGCACTAATCATGACCTACTTTTTTCCTATTCTTTCTTGGCTCGATTACGTCGCCGAGTCTCTTGAAATTTTCTGAGGATTCGTGTTCTTATCTGTACCTGACTTTTCGTGAACAGGTATTCTTGATGTGGCTTGTGTTGCCCCTGCGCGCCTGCTAATGTAGGATACACTAATCTTTCAAGCACAGCTTTCATGGTTCATCCTTTATGTATGCACAGCTCAGTTTTTGTTTAGACAGGACGGAGGCTTTGTAACCACATAGAGTTATTGCAGTGCATTGCATTAATTTTTCTTTTGATCTATCCCGCAACGCGAAACCGGAATGAACCTCACGCGTGCACATAATATTTGTTGACCTCGGACAGTAAAAGTCAGTCTCCGCTTTCGAATGAAAAAACGCAGTTCTCACTTGGTAAAATCGATGCATAGGAATGCGCCGCATGCTTTAAGGCAGCTAAAATACAATGGTTTTATGGTTTTATGGGGTTTAACGTCCCGAAGCGACTCAGGTTAGGGACGCCGTGGTTGAGGGCTAAGGTTTATTTCGACCGCCTGGGGTTCTTTTACGAGCTCTGACATCCCACACTACGCGAGCTTCAAGCTTTTGGCATTTCGCCTCCATCGAAATGCGACCGCCGCGCCCGGGATCGAACCCGCATCTTTCGAATCAGCAGCCGAGCACTATAACCACTGAGACACCGTGGACGGCAAGTTAACGAATCGACGCGCTTCCTCTAGCGTGACGATGCCGTAGAGTTAGGACCATTTCATGCTATAACAAACGTTTTACGAATTACCCACCAAAACGCTAAGGCGCCCGTGTGCTGTACGATGTCAGTGCACGTTAAAGATCCCCAGGGGGTCGAAATTATTCCGGAGCCCTCCACTACGGCACCTCTTTCTTCCTTTCTTCTTTCACTTCCTCCTTTATCCCTTCCCTTACGGCGCGGTTCAGGTGTCCGCCGATATGTGAGACATGCTGCGCCATTTCCTTTCCCCAAAAAGCCAATTATTATTATTATTACTTCATAATTAGTACACGACTACTATATTCCAGTCTTGTTGAAGCTCATCCCCAGCCAGTCGCACGTTACAGGTGAGCACTAAACGAGCCACAAATGACGAATCGGGAAACTGAGAAAATTGACAAAACACAAGGGAATTAAACACAGCTGTTTGTTGCTGCGCTTTTGCCCATTTTCTTTCCTTTGTCGCGGCTAGAATGTAAAATAGTTTATAGAATTTGTAGTCGAGACAATATAAAATAAATTAAGACGGCTTGATGTTTTTCTTGGCCTAATAAGAACCTAAGCATGCTTCGCTAATGAGACATATTCCATCTTGCAGTGATGCAGGGTCGCTTTTTTTCTTTCGTTTTTGTCGTTGTGTTCGCGAAGCTGGCAAGCACAGGGCGGTGGTGACCTCGTTAGCGCAACAACATCTCGTTATAGCCCAAGCAAGTAAATTGTGTCTGCGTTTTGAAGACTCGCAAACCGGGCCTAATATGTCGCAGAGATTAGCAGACCGCTCTTTTTCAGCTTCTATGCAGCGACCCCGTTGTACTTTGTGGCATTGTTTACTACTTTTAATAGCGGCTCTAGTTGCCCGTAACCAGTTTGAGTGCAGCTCACCTACGAACACAGTGAGTTGAATGAATTGCGTTTATATAAAACAGAAAAATAGAAAATCTTCTGACACCAGAAACTCGCTGCCACCTGCTGAAAGTAGGAGAGTTAAAGGATATGAGTGCCAAGATAGAAAGAAAAGACGTGCGCTAATATGCCCCGGGCCGATCCCGGAGGGAGCGCAATAGCGGGCCGACCCGTGCCAGAGTGCTTCAAGCCAAACACTCCGCCATATTCCAAAAATAAGTTTAATATCTTGGGTTAAAGGACCCGCAGGAGATATTAAATCAGGTATCAGGTATCAGGCATTCTGCCATATTCTCAGGTACCAGGCATTCTCAGGTATCAAGCATTCTCCCATAACCTTTCCCTGGTTTTTCTATGGTTCGCGATAACACCGAGATGCAGTTTTTTTACAGCTACATAGCAAGAAACCCGTGCTTTCCTGAATGAACGGCGTGTTGCACTGTGCTTATATGCTGCCTTCTAATAAAGGGCACTAAAGTACAAAATAAACTGAAGGAAAACAAAACTTTAGTTTTAAAGAAAGAGCCATCAATGTCGCTGTTTGCGAACGTCACACAATCCTTTCAGACAAACGCATCCGTCAAGAAAGAGGCGGAACCCACCTGCATTAGCACCTCCATCGTGAAAGGCAGTGGCAGCTGGATGTAAACAGATGATCCAAGCGGAGCTCAGGGAGACGCCCCTTCTCACAGCTGCTGGGGCCTCTGGGTGGCCCGTCAGACGGCAACAAAAAAACACTTCCTTCAGGAGCACTGACCACAGCACAGAGGCGGCAAAAAGACCTCCACTCTTCTTTTTCTTCCCCCTGTCGCTCTTGCTCGCGGCACCACAAAGATTCGGAAGTTTGTTTCTCTCGGTGCGGTGCTCGTTGGCGGTTATCCTCGGTGAATGCTGGGCTCAGATGTCGAATGCATCTACGGAGTTTGTTGAGTAGTGTTCCTGGACCAAATGGTTGTCCCCGGTGGTCAAAGTACAGCGGTGTGGAGAGGAGGTCAACGATGGGGCGTCCCGGAGGAGCCGCGTTGTTTTGGAAAAAGGGGCCCTCTTTTTTCTCGGCCAGCGGCGTCTCTCGGAAGATGAGGAAGCTCGAATGCCAGGGAGAGGAAGAGAGAGAGAGAGAAAGAAAAGACGAGAGTGGAGAGGAGGGCGAGCGCTCAAGGCGCGCTTGGCTGCATCACGAGCGGGAGGAGGGTGGGTGAGTCGGTGGCTAACGGGAAGGAACAAACATGGCGGCGGCTGTTGCGGCGGAGGCTGTAGCAGCTGATATGACTTCTGGCGTTATACTTTCTTTGTGCTTCTGTGTTTTGCACCAATCCTCCTCTTTTTTCGTCGTCGTACCTCGGTTTCGGTCTGGACGGGCTCCAGGTTGCTTTAAAAAGCGACCTCCCTTGAGAAGCTCGCGTTCGGTTCATTCCTGGACCGACGGGGGCCCACAAGGGAGGGGAACTCCGGCCAGCGGGGGAGGATGCAGACGCGGCCCGCGTGGGAGCTCGCTTCGGTGGAGACGTAACAGCTCGCGGGTCTGAGCTCACGGGAACAACATTGCTCTTTCGGTGCGAGCGCAGGTAGACTGGTGGGCACCCGCCGGGCTGTGACACGATCAAGGTCGGGAAACAATAGACGAAGAATATGGACCGCATTAATTTGGAAACAGACGCACAAGCAAGTCTCGTCTTCTGGGTCTTATTGCTGTCGTCATCTTCCCGGCTTCGGTGAATCCGCTTCTTCAAGAGAGATTATGAAAACCGAGCGGCTAAGGCTTTAGAGCTGTGTTCCGTTTTGAGTACCCTACAGCCTCTAAGCGTGAGGTTTTCTGAAATGCCAAGCGCTCTCTAACGGGCGTGCGATGTCAGTGCACGTTAAAGATCCCCGGGTGGTCGAAATTATTCCGGAGCCCTCCACTCCGGCACCTCTTCTTCCTTTCTTCTTTCACTCCCTCCTTTATCCCTTCCTTGACGGCGCGGTTCAGGTGTCCAACGATATATGAGACAGATACTGCGCCATTTCCTTTCCCCCAAAACCAATTATTATTATTATTATTATTATTATTATTATTATTATTATTATTATTATTATTATTATTATTATTATTAACGGGCATTTCGCTATGATGAAGCTCAACCACCCGATGGCCCACTCTTAACTGATTTAGAGAACACAGCTCGTATGCATAAATGACGAAGAGAATGAAGGAACGCTACCCCCCACGTTGACTTAGACGACGACATGTGCAAGCGTTGTTTCCAGTCCAAAAGGTCGACTGGCACGCAAATATAGAATGAAAAGAAAACACAGACGCGCCGATCCATTTCTGTAGTCGTAATCTAAATATACCGCCAGGCGTTTCGTCAAAGCGACGCGGGTGCGAGTGACCGTGACAAGGTTATCTGGAAGCGACGCCGAGCGAGGCATGCCAACGGGCCGCAGACACCGCCAGTTATTTCGAAAGGAAAAACAACGCGTCGTTTCGGTATTGCTCAAAAGCGATAGGCCGAAGCAATGACAACAGACGCTGGACCAGCGGCGGCAACTCTTGTTTCTGCCGCGCTTTCCTGCGAATTTTTGTTTCCGTCAAGCGGAGACGCCGCTGTCACCACGGCGGTCCTCCCTACAGTCCTCCCACCTCAGCTTGGGACGCGGCAGATGGAACAAGGCCAAGGTCTCCGCTCTCGTGTCGGCGTCAGCTAATTGCGTACAGCGCAGGGAAAAACCACGGTCATGGCGAGCCAATCAGGACGTGACGAGTAGCGCTTCCAACGTCGTATCACGCCGCCGTCACTCCTGGCCTCGGTTGATGTCACAGGATGCTTGAACGCGTCCCGAAGTCGGTAGCCTTCAAGTGTCATGCGCTCAGTTTACCGCAGCACTGCTTTAAACCTACATAGTGACGACACAACATCCTCCCACGGATAAAGCCAGTGTGCCAAGTTCGTGGCACGAGCTTTCCGTCGCTAGTGCACGGAACTAGCCGGGTTAGCGTGGCATAAATTTGCGGCGCTGAGTGAAAAGCTGGGCGGGGAGGAAGCGGTGCCGACGTTGGCGCTCCTTCTTTATGGGCTCAGCTGGGACAGTCCAGTCCGACGGGCAGGCCTGTCCCACCGTCGTAACCCTGTCCCGCACCTTCCGGTTAGGCTTAGGGCATTTCGGTAAGAGAAAAGCGAGCCTGGCGCGGAAAGTAACTGTCGTATTTTTGTACCGCGATCACTGCCACTACCGCTGTTTGTTTGTTTGTTTATTTGTTTGCCTGTGTCGTGCTTTTCCTTCGCGCTGGAACGAGGACTGTGAAGAAATATTTATTAGCAAGCCAATGTTAGCAATGCGGCAGCATATTCCGTTTAGGATTTTCTTAGAGTATCTTCACGGCGGCAGTAATGCATTGCTCTTTCTGTAGGAGTCTACAGAGCCATTCATACCGAAAAGACTTGAATGAAGCGACTCGAGCTAATTGGTTGCTCATCAATGATCGAACACGTCGAAAAAAACACGCAGTGATTAAAGAACGGTGGACAAGGTTTGTATTTCCTTCGTCCACTGTACCATTGTTCGCACAACAACAGACTTGCTTGTTGTGTTTCGGACATAGCGGTGTACACAGAAAGCACTATGAATTTCAAATCCCGACCTGACGCTGCCTGTACGTTGTAGCCAGTGGACGCCGTCTTCAGCAGTGAGATCGTAGTGGTGCATTAATCAAATCTGCATTTCTTAGGAAGAACGGAATGTCGCCCTTAAATATACGAACAGCAAATCAGAACTAAATGCTTCGATAAATAAACACGTCTGCATGTTCACACACTGTACCTGTTAGGAAGGAGCCATGTAGCATGGTCGTGTTCTTGTCACTTGCTGTGACGATGCATCAGGCGCATAATTGTCCACTGTCGATGTGTCCATATAGCTAATACCGCGCAGTTTAGCCGCTGCCTAGTTGATCTCGAAGAAGATAACCGGAAAGGGAGGGAAGGGAAGGTTATTATCTTATGCTGCGTGGTTGCACGCTGAGGCAGAGAGGATTTATAAGACTCCAGCTGGGCACCAGGGGGGGGGGGGGGGGGGGGGAGCGGGACGAGTGAAAATGTGAAGGAAAACAGCAGCTTGCTTTTGCTTCTACGCAGTAAAATATACCGCGAGAAAACAGTAAGGAAGATGAACACGTCAAAGTACAGAAACGGCAGCGCTGACGTACCCGCCGCGGTGACTCAGTGGTTAGGGCGCTCGGCTACTGATCCAGAGTTCCCGGGTTCGAACCCGACCGCGGCGGCTGTGTTTTGATGGAGGCGAAACGCTAAGGCGCCTGTGCGCCCTGCGATGTCAGTGCACGTTAAAGATCCCCAGGTGCTCGAAATTATTCCGGAGCCCTCCACTACGGCACTTCTCTCTTCCTTTCTTCTTTCACTCCCTCCTTTATCCCTTCCTCTACGGCGCGGTTCATGTGTCCAACGATATATGAGACAGATACTGCGCCATTTCCAGTCCCCAAAAACCATTTATTATTATTATTATTATTATTAGCGCTAACGTAGAGGCTATGTCATAAATAGGAATACAAATCCAACGTGAGTTGATGGATGAGAAGAATTGTCCAACAACACGTTATGCTAAAGAGAAATTTTCCAAGAAGCGAAATTATGCAAGTGGAAAAAACTACCTCACAGATCAATATAGAAAGTTTAAATGCAGGAGAAAGCAAAATGGAAAAAAGCAGATCCTAATTGCCCCAAAGCTTCGGCATTTATAAATGCGGAATAACAAAACGCACTACAGTGTTCCTTTTCGGCGAAGGTAATGTTGAGATTCACAGCGCATGTCAAGCACAGGAGCTGGTTTGAGCAAATCCAGCAATACTGGAAAACTGCCCACTAGGGCCACCTGGCGCTTCTCAAACACTCTGCCGGCGTGGTTCTATGGGAGTCCGTCTATGTTGAGGTATGACGCAAGAATTGTCACTTTTTATTTGTGAGATGCCAATATTTTTTTTTCTGGAAGCCCCAGCTTGTACTGTGCACTACATATAGATAATTTGTTGGTTCTTTCGGTGAAAGGACTGCTTCGCAGCAAGAGCTCCGCGATCGACTGTCTCCAGAGTAAATGGCTGTAGTTTCGTCATCGTAGTATGTCGTCGCAACCCGGAGCTTTCTGATGATGCAAGCTACGAAACTCAGCTTAGAAAACTGCCCACTTTTCGTGATCACTTCGCGGAGGTCAATAGAAAGTGGCGCCACCTATGAGCGGGGCAGCTAGTCATCGACGGCGCCCTGCAACCATGGCGGAAAAAAAAAAAACAAGCTCAGGAGGGAGCGTCCGGCGACAGCCTTGAAGCCTAGTCATAAAAATTAAATAGGAGAGAGAGTCTGTGCCCCCGTGATCACGCCACGTGGTAGCGTGTGGTAATATCTATCCCCGCCGCGCGCGCGCATGTGCAGACCAGCCCGGCAAACTGACTGTAGATCAACCTACTTGTCCGCGCCATGGGCCGCGCAGACGCACGCATTAACACATACGAACACCAAAACAATAGGGACTAACAGAGAGAGCGATAAATGAAGGGAGGGAGGGAGCGGCTTCCCGAGCGCTTGACTTGCGAAGGATGGCCGCTTGGCGTCGCGCTCCCTCCTGAGTTCTTTTCCCTCCATGCCTGCAACTTTTGGTTCTTTCCGTATATCCCGGTTTGGAGCAGTTATGGATAGTTCATGACAATACCACATGTGGCGTGGCAATCTGCTAAGCTCCGAATTTCGGTCCAATCACTGCTCCGCATTATGACACACGCGATTTTTAGGGAGTTCGGCTGCTGGTATAATCCAACAGTGGTGGTGGCAACTGAAGGCCGTTTGTTTACCTGCTTCTTGAAGACAATACGTTAAGGTGCGTTGTGTATACTGAAAGGTCAATGTGGTCCGGATAAAGTGCAGGGCAGTAGACGCCTGCTAGAATGTTATATCTACAGTAATATTGTCCATGTGGACCCTAGGAATGTGTGCGGCTATGCTGACAGGGAGTGACGTGCAGTACAATGGTCGATATAAATTCTTCGGAACTGTACCCGTCTTATTTTGTTTAACAGCCCGACTGCACTGTAGCTCATTAAATTTTTTTCCCCGTTAGAGGTTTAGCTTACTGGTCAACTACACAGTTCATAAAGCTTTGCACTATCTTCACTACCAGACGATGTGAGGACGTATCACTCTCGTTAGGTAAAAAAGATATTCGCTTTTATAGCTGAATCTCCGCGAAAGTTCTGAACATTTGGACTTCTGATTTGTCCGCACAACACATACGGAACTAATTAAAGGTATGAAAAGCCAGAAAACAAACTACCACTTTTGCTTAGTAATGTGTGTGAAAATAATATTGTTCTTGAACTCATCACTCATAAACCACAGCAATATTTTTTTTCTCATGACTGAACATGGTTCTCGTTTTTTTTTTTGTTCTCACACACACCTGTGCAGCAATGAATGGTGTTATTGTTTGCCATTTGTGTTCTTCCTGTCTGCTGCTGCGCAGTTTATGTGCCATAACACTAAATAATTGTCTATTGCACCTGTATTCTACGAACTCTCTATTACCACATGTTCTAAGCCACTGTATTGCCGTCAGTAGTTAAGGTCAGGTGCCCGTGGCGTTGTCAAGCTGTCAGAAGGCAGCTTTTACTAGGCACCCTGCCATCAAGTACTGCATGGCGGCGAAATAAACGTTATAATTATTATTGTAATTAAGTTACACATACCACAGTAACGAAGCCGCTGATTTTAGTGATGACAGCAGGGAGGGCGTTTAGCAGAAAAAAAAAAAAACAGCACTCCGGCTCACTTTTTGTGGCGCTGTGATGTTTGAAAAGACTCACTGTTTCGATACCGGCCTCATCCAGAACGGTGGAAGCAAGCTGCAAAAATTTGGTTACGGAGACTTTTCCGCACCTTAATCGACGCCTAGCGGTTAAATTTAAACTGCAAGCCTTTATAACAGTATGCCTTAGTTCCTGAATGAGTAGCTTTAATGCGTAAAATAATCTTAACGATTCAAAACCACAAGAGCTAGATTGAAACGGACCCTTTGCTTGTACGTATTCCCAACTCATTAAATTATGACATGATCTTTTCGGTTTGTTTATCATACACTAATAGCGGATGATAGCCGTTCGTTGTACCACACTGGCAGAACAAGACGATTCTCAATTTTTTTAAAAATTAACGTATGTGTTCAGGAGACGTTGGCCTGTTTTTTGGAGCTGGCTTCTGCTCTCGTTACCGTATATAGAGTAATTTGGAATCTAATATTTATCAAATTAAAGCACCTAACGAGCCGCGTGCTTGCATGTTCCCTCTCTAGCTGATGCGGAAGTCAACAAAGATGGAGCCGGGGTCCGGTGTCCTCGCTTCCACAAGTGGACTCGCCTTCTTTACGGCTCTGACAGAGAAGGCCCCACTCGTCGGAACGCTGGCACCGAAGGACGATCCGCATTAGTTTAGTCTTGATCCCAGAGAGCCCCCACCGCTTCCCAGCGCCTCTCCGCTTCTTCTTCAGGCGAGTCAAGCTGTCAAAGCGTTGGCACGGGCTCTACCTTTGTCTAGCCATAGTCCTAGCGGCGTTTTTGCTATCCGCTGACAGATCCTCGTGCAGCGCCTCTGCGCGGTAGCGGCTTCTAGAAAAGACCGTGGGAAAACACCGGGCCTGCTTCGCAGCCAAAACTAGCCTATGCAGCGGCAATGTCAATAATGGGGGGAAGGGGGGGTGCAGGAGACCTAATAAAAGATTCGTCTTCGCACTCTCACCAGAGAGGTCTGCCAAACACGTAGACGCATCAGCTTTTCTTCGAATCGAGTAAAATGAAATCAAATCAGGGGAGACCTGGTGAGTATCATTTGAAACTACAGCTTTTCAGGGATTGAATAAGGACGACTAACGTTCTCATTTGGCACTTATTTTGTATATTATATATATCCATTGCTAACGTGCCCTCCAAATCTCATGCAAAAGGGCTGTTTGGTCACTTTAAACAAGTACTAATACAAGAAGGAATTGGTGCGATAGAGCTTAGCCGAACTAAACCTAACTGGTCGACACAGCTGTTCAATACTGAAACTTTACTCGCTATAGAAAATTGAGCGCATAATAGACGGTACTCATTAGAGCACTCAGAAGAAGCGCTAGCTTGAAACTGACCTCTATTAATAAGCCGCCCACCTTACAAGCAAAATATACGCATTTCCGGAATCGTTTTAAGCAGTGTGTGAAACGGAAACAACCCATAATTCACGACAAAATGCACATGAACCGTGAAAATTTAATACAAGGTAAAATGCAAAAGGACCGACCACAGATACCGAGGTATTCAGGGGCAGCGGGGTTTTAACGGAAGGCAAACGTCCGTAAGACAGTTGGTGGTATTCTTCTAGCTGCGCGGGAATTCACCTGAAGAACCTTTTCTCAAAAGAAGACTCTACAGACTCAGAACTCCTCATCGAGAAGAGCAACAGATGCGGTGGTAAGGCATGTGTCAGACACCATCTTTCTGGTCACCAAAGCTCAAGAGTGTCACGAGTGAGCCTGGAGTACCAGTGCGCTAAACGACCTGTCACTGAGCGATCGAAGGCACCTGTACGCATATCATATGTAGTAGAAAGACGGCGTGCTCTTCTTGGCTTTCTATTGCATAACCTATACGTATCCGACAGCACGCTTAACACTCTCGAGTGCGCGTTCTGCATTGACATTCGAGCCGCTGGGCGCGTGGCACTGGGTCTGAGACCATGTTGCACGATGAGCTTGCGGCGATTGGCGACACGTAGTGCTCCTGCTTCCACCCTAACATTGTCTCGGACCTAGCGGCCGAAGCCCAGCGGCGTTAATGCCAGTGGAAGACAAGCGCTCGGGCTTTCGTGTAAAGCGTGCTGCCGGTGATATACAGGTGCCCTGAATGGTTCGGTGCCAGGTAATTTGGCACCGTGTCTGTGTTCTATGTCTTCTTCCACAGAACACACAGAGCATATAGACAGTACAATCGACGACGGGCGTGGAAGGGAAAAATCGATCGAGACAGGTGGCAGCCAACGATCAGGTTGTTTGCGTGCAGTGCAAGCAATACCATTTTTTGCACTAATCAAGTTCACTGTTGATTGCCGTGTACATGGTCACTGCATTCACCGCGTATGTGACCTTTATCCTTTGCACATAGGTGGGCATGCGTAATTTTGCGGCGGCCGCGTTTCGATGGCGGCGAAACGCAAAAGGCGCCCGTGTGATGTGCGACGTCATTGCACGTTAAAGATCCCCAGGTGGTCGAAATCATTCCGGAGACCACCAATACGGCACCTCTTTCTTCCTTTCTTCTCTCAGTCTCTCCTTTATCCCTTCCATTACGGCGCTTTTCTGGTGTCCACCGAGATATGTGAGACAGTTACTGTGCCATTTCCATTCCCCAACAACCAATTTTCTTTTTTTATTTCTGGATAAGCAATGCTTTGCTCTTAAACGCAGGAGACTTAATAGCAGAACTGATTAGCAGTTGGTCTGCAGAATTTTTTCATAGGTCACAGCCTCGCTAGACAAAAAAATCGCTTTTGCAGGCTTAGAGGAAAAAACGCTAAGGCGCCCGTGTGCTGTGCGATGTCAGTGCACGTTAAAAATACCCAGGGGTAGAAATTATTCCGGAGCCCTCCACTACGGCACCAGTTTCTTCCTTTCTTCTTTCATTCCCCCCTTTATCCCTTCCCTTACGGTGCGGTTCAGGTGTCTAGCGATATACGAGACAGATACTGCGCCATTGGTCTTGTGCTCCTTCAGCCATCCTGTCCCGGAAATTTCCTAATCTACTCCTCCCACCTCGCTTTCTGATGCACCTTACTACGCTCATCCGCTCCTGGAATCCACTCCGTTAATCTTATGACCATCTGCTATCTTGCCTTCGCATTACTTGCCCTGCGCATGGCAATTTCTTCTTTCTGATTTCGACTAGGATGCCATTAACACGTGTTTGTTCCCTCTACCAATCTGCAAGCTTCCGGTGTTTTAATGTTAGACCCATAATTTTTCTTTCTATACCTTGCTGCGTTGTTCTTAACTTAAGCTGATCCTTTTACATTAGCCTTCGCGTTTCTACCCCATGGGTGAGTTACCTTCTATTCATCATCATCATCATCATCATAATCATCAGCCTTACTACACCCACTGCAGGGCGAAGGCCTCTCCCATGTCTCTCCAATTAACCCTATCCTTTGCCAGCTGCATCCACCCTTTGCCTGCAAGCTTCTTAATCTCATCCGCCCACCTAACCTTCTGCCGCCCCCTGCTCCGCTTACTTTCTCTTGGAATCCACTCCGTTACCCTTAAGGACCAGCGGTTATCTTGCCTTCGCATTACATGCCCTGCCCAAGCCCATTTCTTTCTCTTGATTTCGACTAGGATGTCATTAACCCGTGTTTGTTCCCTCACCCACTCTGCCCGCTTCCGATCTCTTAACGTTACACCTATCATTTTTCTTTCCATGCCTCGCTGCGTTGTCCTTAACTTAAGCTGAACTCTTTTCGTTAGCCTCCACGTTTCTGCCCCGTAGGTGAGTACCGGTAAGATTATGCTGTTGTACACTTTCCTATTGAGGGAAATTGGTAAACTGCCACTCATGATCTGCGAGAGTTTGCCATATGCGCTCCACCCCATTCTTATCCTTCTAGTTATCTCCCTCTCATGATCCGGATCAGCTGTCACTACCTGCCCTAAGTAGACGTATTCCGTCACAATTTCTAGGCTCTCGCTGCCAATTGTGAACTGTTGTTCCCTTGCTAGGCTGTTGAACATGACCTTGGTTTTCTGCATGTTAATTTTTAGACCCATCGATCTGCTCTGCCTGAGTGACCTCCTGAGTGACTCAGCAAGGCAATGTCATCAGCAAATCGCAGATTATTTAGGCGTTCTCCATTTATTCTTATTCCCAACTGTTCCCAATTCAGGCCTCGAAATACCTCCTGTAAACATGCGGTGAACAGCATTGGCGAGATCGTGTCTCCTTGCCTGACGCCCTTCCTTATTGGAATTTTATTGCTGACTTTATGGAGGACTATAGTAGCTGTGCAGTTGCTATATATATCTTCCAGTATTTTGACATAAGGCTCTTCTACCCCCTGATTACGCAATGCCTGTATGACTGCTGAGGTTTCCACTGAGTCGAATGCTTTCTCGTAATCAATGAAAGCTATATATAGAGGTTAGTTATATTCTGCGCATTTCTCTATCACCTGATTGATAGTGTGAATATGATCTATTGTGGAATATCGTTTACGAAAGCCTGCCTGATCATTTGGTTGATTAAAGTCTAATGTTGCCCTGACTCTATTAGCGATTACCTTAGTAAATACTTTGTAGGCAACAGATAGTAAGCTGATCGGCCTGTAATTTTTCAAGTCCTTGGCGTCTCCCTTCTTATTGTTGTAGCGGCGGGTGCCGCTCAAGTACATGAACTGCTAGCAACCAAAACCATCCCGGTTTATTTCCACATACAGTCATATATATACACATAGCGACACTGGTGCCTCTGGCGGCAGGTGATCCCCAAACCGAAACCGAAACCACATATACAACATATTCCCTTCCTTATAAAAAAAAGACAGCTACATGGGTTAGTGATTTAGTAGTGGTAGTACGTTAGTACTCTTTTACAGAATTATATTTACAGTAACAACAATGTGCTTGTCTTATGCACTTAATACAAAAATATAAAACAAAAAGAGGAAAACAAGATACAACTCCATTTATGTCCATATTTCACAACGTCAGCAAACTCAACACTCGTGCAGATTGTGACACGTTCACGTTCACTGCAAAACGTGTCTTTCTGTACTTAGTGTCCATAGCGGTCTGGAGGTCGTCTATTCCTTGATGGCTGTACCCTACGCTGAGGTCCCGATGCTTCTGAGAAACCACTGGCGGCAGGCGAAGTTTCTTCCGGCTCACAGCCGGTCACTGGTGACATAGGCGGCTGCTTCGCAGCAGCCACAGCTGAAGTTCCGGTTGGCGCTTCTGAAACGGGTCTCTCCAAGGTAGGCGGTGAGCTGCTTTCCCTAGCGGTGTCATTTGTATCACTCCTTTCCCCCCACCCACAGATAGATGCAGAAGCTCGTGGCATCCTTGACAACTTTGAAGCGTTCCACGTTTTTCCATCATCAAGTTGGAAGGACGATTGCCCCTGTTTTCTTATCACTTTTCTTGGACGGCTAAAAGCCAGGTCACCTTTAAAAGCAGTTTGTCTGCGTACTCGTACAAGGTCACCAACATTCACTTTGGTTTCCCTTGCGGCCCTGCGAGCGTCTGTGTATAGTTTACTGGATTGCTGCTTTTGCTTCACCCGCTCGCGTAGGCGGTGGAGCTCTGAAGTAGGGTCGGTTGCAAATATTGCTGACGGATACCCAACGACATCGAGCCGAGTCCTTGGTAGACGTCCATGCAGGAGAAGTGCTGGAGCAACTGCAGTTGTGGCATGCGGCGTACAACGGTAAATGCCCAAGTATTCTGTTACCGTTTGGCGTAAGGGACGCTGCTCGAGTGTAGCCACTTGAACAAAGCTTTTAAAAACTCTGTTGAACCGTTCTACCTGTCCGTTTGCTTGCGGGTAGTATACGGACGAATGCCGCAAGCGGATGCCGCGATCCTGCAGAAAAACTTGGAACTCTCGAGATGAAAACTGTGGCCCGTTATCGCAAACAATTTCCTCTGGGTAACCTTCACGTGCGAACACTGACACCAAGAAGCCTGTTACTGTGCGTGTTGTGACTTGGTTGCAAAAGTATACTTCGGGCCACTTAGAAAAGTAGTCGACCAGCGTGATCGCATATCGACAATCGTGTGGTGCTCTCTCAAATGGGCCAACAATGTCCATGCCAAGCTTTAGCCACGGTTCCTTTGGTAAGGGGACCGGGTTCAATGGTGCAGCCATAACCTTCGTGCTCTTGTCCGCTGCCTGGCATATACTACACGTTTGAATAGCTAGCTCGACTTGCCTGTCCATGGCTGGCCACCAAAATTTTTCTCGCAGACGTGCTTTCGTTCGTACAATTCCAGGGTGAGCCTCATGAGCAGCGGTAATTATCCGCGCTGTAAGTGAGGCGGGAACCACAAGGCGTTCGCCACGCAAAATCAAATTGTCCACCACTGACAGTTCATCGCGAAGTTTGAGGAAAGGTTGAAGCTCACCCGGCAGAGATTTTTGCGCAGGCCAGGACGATTCAATGTAGGCCTTGATTCGTTGCAGTGTGCTGTCTTCCGACTGGGCCTGTTCAAACTCTTCCCTGGTAATGCAAGAAGATATAAGGGCAACTGATACAGTTTCGTCTGGTAAAGTCTCTTCTTCCTGAGGAGGTGACGCAGGGAGGCGAGAGAGCGCATCTGCTACTCGATTTTGCGAACCCTTCCGGTACTTTACTGTATAGTTGTACTGCAGTAGGCGCTCCGCCCACCGTGCTATCCGCAAAGGACGCCTTCCTGGCCCTTGAGTAGACAGCAATGCGACCAAGGCTTGATGGTCAGTAAGCAACGTGAAATGGCGTCCCCACAAGTAAACATGCCACTTCTCGCACGCCCAAACACACGCAAGCGCTTCGCGTTCTCCTACTGAATATCTCCTCTCTGCAGATGAAAGCGCTCGAGAAGCAAAGGCGACAGTGTGTAGTTTCTCTCCCTCCACCTGTTGGAGAACCGCTCCAAGCCCACAGTCTGAAGCGTCAGTGGAAACAACAACTGGAAGAGATGCATCGAACATCCGCAGGACTATGTTGGACGCAAGTGCCTCTTTGGTCTTTCGAAAACTGGAGTCTACCTCGCCAGACCAAACAAATGGTTGCCCCTTTCGAAGCAGAACGCGCATCGGTTCAACCATATCGGCAAAGTTGGGAACGAACCTAGAGTAGTATTCGGCCAGTCCCAGGAACGATCGAAGGCTGGCTGTATTGGTGGGTGCCGGTGTATCCTTGATGGAAGCAACCTTTTCCTCCAGCGGAACAATACCACTTGCTGTGATCCTGTGACCCAAAAATGAAAGTTCCTGCGTATCGAAGATACATTTGCTGTTCAGTTTGAGTCCTGCCTCTTTAATGCGTTGAAGTACTGCTGCAAGGTTATCTATGTGCTCCTGCCGGCCCCGCCCGAAGACTATAATGTCATCTATATAGAAGAGCACGCCCTTACATCCTTGCAGGACTTTGGACATCATACTCTGAAATGCAGAAGGCGCGGAAGCCAGTCCGAAGCACACTCGTTTAAAACGAAAGAGGCCTTCGTGAGTTATAAATGCGGTCAAATCGCGACTCGCAGGGTGAAGCATGACCTGGTGGTAAGCTGATGCGAGGTCTAGCTTAGAAAAATTTGTAGCCCCCACTAAACTATGCAATAGCTCTTCTGTATGAGGAAGGGGAAAGCTGTCTATTACGACAGCTTTGTTTGCTTGTCGAAGGTCTACACAGAGGCGAATACCTCCCTCTTTCTTCTTAACGACCACAATGGGTGACACCCATTCAGATGCCTCCACCCTCTCTATCACGTCCAGATTTTCCAACCGATGGAGCTCTTCCGAGACCAATGGTCGTAGCGAGAGCGGAAGGCGCCGAAGTTTAGATTGCACTGGCTGCACCGTGGATCGCGTTTTGACGTGATGCACAAAACCTTTCGCGAGGCCAAGGCCTGGATCGAAAAGAGATCCAAACTCGCCAACTAATTCCTTTGGGAGGTTAATATCCTGCACGGCTTTCGTCGGGTCAGGGCGCTGTTCCCTTCGAGAATTAGAAGTTAGCGTCGTTTCAAGGCATTGCAGAGATGACCCATCAATCTGTAGACCGAGGGCCTTGATGGCATCGATACCCAAGAGTGAGGTGCCTTGTTCTACGACGTAGAAAAGAAGGCTTGTTGTGCTAGCTTTGTACGTAACGTCAGCGAAGAAACAGCCACGAACCGGAATTGGCTGTTTTGAATAGTCCAGTAACCGAACAGTCGGGGCCAAAAGTACTTTGCCTTCAAAATACTGCTTAAAAAGATCGTGTGCAACAATGGAAACTGACGACACAGAATCTACAAGAAAAGTTATGTCCGCACGGTCAATCGAAACTGTGACGTAAACAGCGGAGCGAGCGGCCGTCGTCACAGCTAGAATGCTCAAAACTTCCTCGCTAGGAGAGTCTTGGCTGTCTACCTCACGCACCGGAGCGGAGCCTCGTTTCTGGCAAACTGAGCGGAAGTGACCCATGACACCGCAATGGTGACAACGCTTGCTTTTGGCTGGACAGCGAACTGATGCTGCATTGTGCCGGGATGAACCACAGCGATAACAAACCATCCTGGTTTATTTCCACATACAGTCATATATATACACATAGCGACACTGGTGCCTCTGGCGGCAGGTGATCCCCAAACCGAAACCGAAACCACATATACAACACTTATGAATTAAGATAATGTTTGCATTCTTCCAAGCTTCTGGTACAGTCGAGGTCATAAGGCATTGCGTATACAGGGTGGCTAGTTATTCTAGCACGATGTCCCCTCCATCCTTCAACAGATCTGCTGTTACCTGATCCTCCCCAGCTGCTTTTCCCCTTTTCATTGCTTCTAAGGCTTTCATTACTTCATCTTTCGTTACTGGTGGGATGACGCATTGCTGTGCACTGCTGTCTTTCTCAATAACGCTCTGATTACATTGGCTACTGTACAGGTCTGTGTAGAACTCTTCGGCTACGTTAAATATCTTATCCATATTGCTAATGACATTGGCCTGCTTGTCTCTTAATGCATAGATCTGGTTTTTACCTATGCCTAGTTTCCTCTTCACTGTTTTTAGGCTACCTCCATTCTTTATAGCATGCTCGATTCTCTCCATATTAAACTTCCTTATGTCGGCTACCTTGCGCTTATTTATTGACTTTGATAGCTCCGTTAGTTCTATTCTATCGGTAGGGTTAGATGTCCTCATGTTTTGGCGCTTCTTAATAAGATCTTTCGTCACCTGAGATAGCTTCCCTGTATCCTTTCGAACTGTCCTACCGCCTACTTGTACTGCGCACTCCGTAATTATTGATGTCAGATTATCGTGCATTGAATGAGCATCAAGATTGCCTTCCTCAGTTAAAGCCGAATATCTGTTTTGCACCGCTATCCTAAACTCCTGTGCTTTCCCTCTTAAGGCTAACTCGTTAATGGTCTTCTTCTTCACTAGCTTCTTCCGTTCCTTCTTCAAGTCTAAGCTAATTCTAGACCTTACCATTCTGTGGTCGCTGCAACGCACCTTTCCGAGGACGGCCACATCCTGAATGATGCCAGGTTTAGCGCATAGTATGAAGTCGATTTCATTTTTAATCTCACCATTGGGGCTCTTCCAGGTCCACTTCCTTCTTCTATTATTATAGTATCATATCTTGTATTCGTACCCGTCATACGAAGCCCGAATGACGGTTCCCGGGGCGGGTCTATGGGCAACTCGTGGAGGAGGCGTGAGGTGGGCGTTATTTGTATAATACATTTCTCAGACCTATGTCTTCAAAAAGAAGCCAAGAAATGCAGTCATATTGTTATTGCAATAAAAAAACAAGGAGCTCACAGGATGGTTTCCGCTTCCTAACGCGAGGTTCAGTGAATGCTGTTTGCGATGGGAATATTAATTTTATTTATTCCTTCTTTTTGTCTTCCTTGATGGAGTGCTAGTGACGTCGCAAGTGGCAGTGACGTCACCATACTTCTACTAGTGACGTCACTCTGTTCAGACCGCTCAGCGTCACGCGTCGCAGTGACGTCATGCGTGACGTCGCTGTACGCTAACATAATAAAAGCATGGCGTCGTTGAGTGTTACGAATTTTTACGCACGTATTTTCTTGCTTGTAATAACATGCAAGTGAACAGTATGCTAGGATCACCGCGTAGTATACGCCTGCGAGCGGTAAATAATTTATAACCAAACTTTTTATCATGGGGTTTCAATTTTGGTTTCAACTCACGCACGATGGCTGTGACGTCAAGGTTCAGTCTAGGTCACGTGATGCGTAAAAACACTGGTATGATTGCTGCTTCGTCGATTTAATTTTCTACTAGCCTTCCTCAAAAGTAGTAATAATAACGAAGCTTCAGCAATGGCATCGCAGATTTTTCATGCATCACCTGATGTACACTGAATCTTTATGTTACAGCCGTCGCTGAGCGTTTAAAATCGAAACAGCATGAGAGAAAAAGAGTATATTATAAATTATTTAGGGGCCGCATAGGCGAATACAAAATGGTAATCGATGGATACCAATGATGGGTTGCGCATCATAACAACGAAAAAACATGCAGCCTAAACTTTTTTTCTGCACCCTTCTAAAGGGGCACAGATAAAAAGTATCTTGGTCTTCTTTTTTTTTTTTGCCTTGAAAGATGGCTACATGCCTAGTAATAATTCAAGTGAGCTCAAAATACCAGTGGACAGTGTTAATAATTAATTACAAGCGAGTTTGTACCAGAAGTTTCGGTCGCGGTCGGCGCCTGCGCTCAAGCGCACCTTTCCGTCACGTTCGGCCGGTCATCCTGCATGAGCTACCACATTCCTGATCACGTCGGCGTCGCGGGCAAGCACTGGTTGTTTCTCTGAACTATCACTGAATTACATGACGTCACAATAATAAGTGATCCTTAACGTTACTGGATGTGGGTGGATATTCCGAACGGCTCCTCGTTAGATTTATTTATTTACTTACTTATTTATTTATTTATACATACTGCTAATCCCATTTGGGATTGTTGCAGGAGGGCAAAATAAAATTAGTAATAACAGTTCAAAAATACATCATTTTGGTGAAGATCGTAACATAGACAACTAATAGTAAGTGTAAAGCAAAGGCACTGGAATTAACTATAGAAATACAACCAAAAATACAACAACTCAGAATAACAATACAACGAACTGTATCATAACCATATCGAAACAAGGCAAATTAATCTCACAATAGGCGTCATGACAGGAGTTACATCGCAATAGTTCCGAAAACAATACTGGTAGTCTGTGTATACCTGAACAAAGTTAACATTAAAAAGGCACGCAGAATAGGAAGCAATATTAGCAACACAGAAAACACACACACACAAAAATATTTGCAAATTAAGCACCGAGCTCTCGATAGCAGCGCTGAACCTTCCTAACGATGAGCTGCTAGTTATTGAAGGGTTTAGACTGTTCCATTCACGAGTGGCAAACGGAAAAAAATGAGTATTTGAAGCAGTCAGTATGGAAAGGGTACTCGCTAAGTGTATTAGAATGTTTGTGACGCGTCGATCTTGCGTTAGAAAAGGAAATATATTTATTAACGTCAAGTTTTAATTGCTGGTGAATAAGTTGATACATCACCTTGTGTCGCGCGAGTTTACTACGTATTTGGAGTGTTTGTATCCCCTCACGATTCATTATATCTGTTGGTGAGTCAGTTGTTTAGTATTTGTTAAATATAAATCTGTCAGCTTTTCTTTGAACTGCTTCGAGTTTGGCAATATTTTGATTAGTATGAGGGAACCAAACGACTTTACCATATTCTAAGACAGATCTAACCAAAGTGTTGTACGCTAATAGTTTAGTTTGGGCAGGGGCTAGTCGCAGACGTCGTCTAATAAAAATGAGTCGTTTTAGAGCTGTTGATATAATCATGTCCACGTGGGCGTTCCACCGGAGGTCATCAGTTATTAGTAGACCGAGATATTTATGTTCCGCGACTGTAGTTAGTGGTATGTTATTTTATGGTTTATGGAAAATTTGATTTATGCTTCTTCCTTGTTATAATCATAAAAGCTAATTTAGAAGCGTTAAGGGTCATCTGCCAGTCCGTGCACCATTTTGTTATAGATTTAAGCGCATTGTTAAGGGTATGATGGTCATCAACTGTGTTGATTTCCTTATAAATGATGCAATCGTCTGCAAAAAGTCGCATGTTGACATTAGCATTAGCGGCTAAATCATCGATGAAGATTAAAAAGAGGATGGGGGACAAGACACTGCCCTGGGGAAAACGGGATACAACTTGGACTACGTGGGAAGTTTGTTGGTTAATTTCTACAAACTGTGTTCGATCTGATAAATAATTTCTAATACAGTCAACTATAGGCCCTTGACCTTGTGTCATCTCAAGCTTATTAATTAGTTTGTTATGCGTAACCTGATCAAATGCATTCAAAAAATCAAGTAGTATTAGGTCGCTTTGTTCACGGCTATCTATGCTTTGCGATAAATTATGTATTAGTTCTATTAATTCAGTTACCGTGGAAAGCCCTTGGCGGAAGCCATGCTGAAATGGTGATAATATACGTTCATCTTCAAGAAAAATTGTTATGTGCTTAAGGATAATATGCTCAGGTATTTTAGGCACTGAGCAGGTGATGGAAATGGGTCTGTAGTTAGTAACATCAGTCTTGCTTCCTGACTTGCGAATAGGAATGATTTTTGCTTTTTTCCATTCCTGTGGGAGTGTGCACGTTATTAATGATTTGTTAAAGATTATGCATATATACTTAGCCATCCATTCCGCATATATTTTAAGAAAAAGATTTGGGATCATATCTGGTCCTGGGCTCTTTTTTGTATCGAGATTTATTAATAGATTTAAAACCCCGCACTCAGTAGCAGTTAGTGGTTCAATGTGTTTCCTTCCAGAATGGCTGAAGGGAGGAAGAGTACCGTTGTCGTTAGTGAAAACTGAAGAAAAATAATCATTCAAAGATATGGCAAACTCAAGGCTTTCTTCTTCCGAGAGTGGATTATCAGTATTTTTCTTAGGATTTAAGTAGCTCCAAAATTTTGTTGGGGACGTCCTGATAAAATTGTTTAGCGTATGAGTAAAGTCGTACGATTTAGCGGCCTTTAGTCAACCTTTCATGTACTGTATTGCTAAGGTGAGGTTTTTCCTTGTTTTAGTGCAAGATTTTAATTTGAGAGCTTTTTTCAATCGATTTACTTTGCGTTTAGCAAGTATAAGGTCACGTGTTTTCCAAGGGTTGCGTGTCTTTACTTTTTTGCTTCTACAAGGCATGAATTTCAGAATGCAATGCAATACAATATTTTTAAAGGATTCCCATAAAGTGTCAATGTCAGTTGTGCGACATGCAAGATTATAAAAAGAGTCAAACTTTAAGTACAGGTGATCTAGAATGCTTGAATCGTCAGCCCTAGTAAAGTCAAGAACATTAGTTCGCGATCGCGGGGATGTTAGCGTGCCGACAATGGGGACACTGCCAAAGATTAATTTGTGATCTGAGATTCCATGAAGAATGTCTACTTTTGTTCTGCCGAGAGCAAAATGGTGGCTAAGAAATATCAGATCAAGAGTGTTAGTCGACAGTCCTGTTACACGTGTCGGATGGTTTACTATCTGAGTGAGGTTTAACTGAAGCATGATATCTAGTAAGGCATCTGAGGAAGCGGAACTGTGCTGCGTTGTGTGCCAGTTGATATCTGGAAGATTGAAATCCCCTAGCAATATCAGTCTCGTTCCTTAAAGAAAACGTTGCATACAGCTGTGCAAAGCTCACATATACTCATGATCGCAAGAGGGGCTTCGATAAACACAGCCTACCACGAACGTATGTGGACCTAATACTAGCCTGGAAAAGACTGCTTCAACACCTTCAACATCGTGAAGTGGTGTAAATGAGATAATCAAAATAATATAAAATTATGTCCCACTGCACGCGTGCGACTGCGCCCGTGAATCAGATCACATCGTTTGTTTGAGGAATCAATTTTGTGCATCTACCCGTTCAAGCCTACGCCAGCGCTACAGAAGCCGTGCTGTAAATTTCTAAAGCGGGGCTTTCCGTACTCCCAAATCTGCCCCCCACCCCACCCTCCCCTGTCGACCTTAACTACCAAGCATAAAGAGGAAAGCTACCAAGGTCACACCGAAGGAGTGAAAACGGCCTGCAGCGCCGCAGCGTGATTCATTTCTATGGGTTAGAGTTGGCCAACCGCAACACGGCCTGTTCTATTTGCTCTTCTGTGTGGCATGGAGCTTCGGAGGCCAGCACGTTTTGTTTAATTTTATTTTTTGAGCCTTCTTTTTTACCGCGCCGCCTACAACCGAGCCCGTTGACAACTTGCTGTTGACCTTGTGAAGAAAAATTGTGTTTTCTTTCCGTTGGGCATGTCAGCGAACCAATGTTTTTCTGGCGACTATGTGCAAGGACTTGTCGCTTCTCAGTTTGCATGGGAAGTTCAGCTGTATGGGTGTCGGCGATGATGAAGCAGGGAGCTCTTAGAGAGTGCAATACCTTAGTCAGAGATGACGCAGGAAGCTCTTAAAGAGTGCAATACTTTACAACTAGTTCCTTTCTGTCGACTAAACTGAATATATCCTTTCCGCATTTTGTTTGTAAACGCCCTGCCCCTCTCTCGTTCGCAAATATTCTGACAAACACATCATCTTTCGCTCTTACATTCTAAACACTAATTACTCCAATAAAGACTGAAAAGGGAGTAAGCCTTCTTTTAACACTCTCCCTGATAGGGGAAGGGTACGCTGACCATGTGCTGGTGTAGACTACCATTACTAAAAATACGGAATAGCTACGATTGGCAGCGAAAACAGATTCTCTCTTCAAGACACACGAAGTTCTTGCAGTTATGAATATCTCAACTAAAGTTTCAGGTTGCGCTATTTGCAAACCTCAGACTACCGGTGCCGTGTTAAGAAGTCTCCTTCCGTTGCTAACTGCTTCAAGTTGCAACGCTCCGAGGTGGGAATAGTCCTTCGCTGCAAACGGTAGGCATTCCGTGTATTTAGTTACCGAAATCTACCACGGGATTTTGGGCGGCATACTGCGCCCCTAAAATGAAAGCGCGAGAAGATTGCCTACTCTGTTTTCACTCCCTTATAGTGTAATTAGTGTTTGAACTGTAAGGTGATCATCTGCTCGAGCCGGGATTGGGGGTTTTCGAAGTAATTCCTGAAATCACGCCCCATAAGCGCACAGTTTCCAGCGGCAACATTGAGGTAATTGCAAGCATCTCGTAGCGCGCATTCGCGACTTTTCGTCCCGCCTAAGTGCGCCACTTTAGTTATTATAAAATTCGCAACACACAAGAAAACTGGAAAATGTACAATTGTACTTGTATTGTTGTTATCTTTATGCAACATTTTCACGACATTTTTTCTTCTTTTTACCGAACCCGTGCAAGGAGCTTAATTTTTCTCAACTCGCAAACGCACTTATGATTTTTATTTATGCCTTATGCCATCAAGGCTTAAAATTGAATATATGTTGCAGAATCAGCCTAAAGACCGATTCACAGTGCTTTTCGAATTTAGTCTTCTTTCGTAATTAGTCGGGCTGTTGGCTACAGTTCCCTCGGCTATCTGTATCTGTGGTTCAGGATGGGTTCCTGACTTTGTGTGTAAAATGAAAAAAAAAACATTACGTGGTGGATTGGATCCATTATTTCCCAAGTTTCTCGTTTTCAACAATGGTCCTTTTGGTAAGTTGAGCCACCTACATTTCTTTTCTAAGCTGTGGAGCCTATACCTTCACTGTATAAGCCCGGGGAGACTATAGAGATCAGTTATATTTTCTATGGCGTGCAATAATTTAGCTCAGAAACATTAGGGATTACGAAGGGGGACATAAGCACAAAGGAAATCGCAATGCCCAAATCCACGCACCCAGATATAGTTATAAAACAACCTTAGACGCCACGTGTAAGCTTTATTCTGCGTGGTTTTTGCGCGAGACACCGCTGGATAAACTGACTTTTCATAAAGCCGACGTATAAGTTTCCTGGTTTAACGAAATAACGAAACGAGTTTAACGGGTTTAACGAAACGAGTTTAACGAAATAAGGGCCTACGCTTTCATGTGACTTTCGTGAAACTTCTCGACTGCGAAAAAAAGGTGTAGATAAGAAAAACAGATAAATCACGAAAGAAACGCTCATAATGCAAAATTACTGCATTCCTGTAGAACAGGTAGACAGATAAAAGAATCGCCTCAATAAGGCGCCCATCTGAAACTGATTGCCAGCGCTCTTTGGTGCTTTATCGGCGAGGCGTATATGCTCACATGTCGGATGTGTATATACACTCGAGGGGTGAGCAGTATCTGCTTATCGGGATACGCCTAGCGTTTCTCGAAACAAAGGTAGGCCAGAGAGACGAAAGGTCCTTATCGCTGCTACCCGCGATAAGGACATGGGGAGAGTAATTCAACCTGTAGGCGAGTCTCCTCCTCTGCCCCCTACTGGAAGGGGGCGTCACTTTCGCGCTTGCTGCTACTGCCGACAGCATCCGCAGCAGCGGTGTTACGCGTAAGCAGGGGAAGCAAGCCCAGAGAGAGCGTGGCCGCGTGCCTCGAAGAACCACGCAATATGCAGCGCTGGCTACGCGTCGCCTTGCTGCTGACGGCCAGCACAGCGTCGGTCGCCGGGCTGGGTAAGCGTCGGACGCGCACTGTATCATTTGAAGGGAACAAGCCACGGCTGAAGCTGCAGGCACTACGCGTGTATTGAGTAGGCAGAGGTGTAGCTCCCTCGAGCTCCATTCTTTACCTGAGAATGAAACATTTTCAAACTAATATTTTCGCAAGAAGAGCGTTAAGCTTGCGTGGAAGAAATTTCAGGTTTCGACCATGATTAATTGAGCAATTTCGGTCGGATCCTCATATGCCTGCGTCACGATTTAAAGCGGCTTTCAAAATCTCGGCGATACTTCTTATGATCCACGCCTGTCACATCAAGGCGTTATGTGAACAAATCAGTGTTTTTGCTTGCAAAGCAAGCAGACGAAGACTCATACTCATAAGTGGTATATCGAAACGGACATAAAAAATGGAAGCCGCAATAAAAATAATCGATTTTCTGCTTTAGCTTCGAATGCCTGTCTTCTACGTTTGCATACATGGTTGTTCAAACTTACGCATGTTTTATTAACTGCATATTTGTTCACATTGTGCGTTGTACGCGAGGAATTCGGTAGTGTTAACAGGCCGCATCCAGAAATTAGGAGGCAGCGCGTCAAGGGGGCAACCGTCATGTACAGAGACTTTTACGATGGCTGCCCCCGGACTATGCGCGGTTGGATAATAAAGTTTTATTCATTTTTTCACGCTGCACTTCCTAACGCGATTATCAGTGATTAGATGACCACAGCGGTAACTTTTATTGAGCAGAGTTCTTTTTATTTGACTCCAGCCAATTCTCCGTACGGCGAAATTAACATAACTCATCGGATGTCAGTGCGTTATGTAAAGTTTCCGGGTGTTTTTAGTTGGTCATGTTGATCGCGTTGTCGTCTATTTGGGTATCACGAAGAGCCGATGTGCCTTCCAGGAACTTAACTTCTCACCCGAGAGGGAAGCTTCTGATATTAACGCATCTTCCCGTCTGTCCATAATTAAGTTTGGTTGGGCAGTTAGTTATACCAACGTTCACAATCCCAGCAGGGCAGAGTTCAGGGATTCGACTTTAGTGTTTGCTTAAGGCTCGCAAAATATGCTAAAGACGCACTTAATGTATGAGGTTTCGGTCAGCATGGGAGTTAGTGAGCGACCGCTGTTTGCATAGGTATATGTTTGCACCAGACGCGTTGTCCATCTAGAAACTGTCATGTATGCATACCTGCCGTATAAATATCTGGGATGTGTCCGAATGTATGGGGTGAAGTTTTTAACATTTATGGAATATTATTTCAAGAACTCTGAGATATATGTCAGTGCAGTCAGTTGATGTAGAGAGTAGAGCAAGTCGGACATCATCATCATCAGCCCTACTACACCCACTGCAGGGCAAAGGCCTCTCCCATGTCTCTCCAATTAACCCTATCCTTTGCCAGCTGCATCCACCCTTTGCCTGCAAACTTCTTAATCTCATCCGCCCATCTAACCTTCTGCCGCCCCCTGCTACGTTTACTTTCTCTTGGAACCCACTCCGTTACCCTTAAAGACCAGCGGTTATCTTGCCTTCGCATTACATGCCCTGCCCAAGCCCATTTCTTTCTCTTGATTTCGACTAGGATGTCATTAACCCGTGTTTGTTCCCTCACCCACTCTGCCCGCTTCCGATCTCTTAACTTTACACCTATCATTTTTCTTTCCATGGCTCGCTGCGTTGTCCTTAACTTAAGCTGAACTCTTTTTGTTAGCCTCCACGTTTCTGCCCCATAGGTGAGTACCGGTAAGATTATGCTGTTGTACACTTTCCTCTTGAGGGAAATTGGTAAACTGCCACTCATGATCTGCGAGAATTTGCCATATGCGCTCCACCCCATTCTTATCCTTCTAGTTATCTCCCTCTCATGATCCGGATCAGCTGTCACTACCTGCCCTAAGTAGACGTATTCCGGCACAATTTCTAGGCTCTCGCTGCCAATTTTGAACTGTTGTTCCCTTGCTAGGCTGTTGAACATTACCTTGGTTTTCTGCATGTTAATTTTTAGACCCATCTATCGACATTACATTACATCGGACATTACGTACCTCATATGGATTGATAATTAGACGATAAATAAATTAAGTAATAAACTTTTTGTTTTAGAGGGAAAGGTTATATTTCGAAGCTGGTCGTGTGGTACCATTTTTATTTCTTTTTAAATCGGCAATGTGGTTTGAAATATCGAACGTCAACAATACGCATTTCAAAGCTTTTTTAGTTGGCTTTCCCGCATTACTCAATTATAGAATGGAGCCGCTGCACGTGATATCGTTGCCGAAATCAAATTAACTTCCGCATAAACAAAAAGGCTAAATGCACGTGTATTTGATGCATAAGAAGCGCGAGAGACTCCATTTTAAAAATTCATGAAATATCCACACGTCTCTGTTTCTATAAAATTTTCATCCTTTCGTTCGTTTCATTTTTCCATCTATGAAGGAAAGAAGGCCCTTTCCAGAGGTTTAGAACCGTTAATTTCCTGCTCATTTACTTTCTTTTTTGCCTAAACAAAATCAGACATCGTTTTACATTTTGTTCTTTAATGCGTTTCTTTATCGTGAACTTGGTGTGCCTTCTTTTTTAGTGCAGAAAATGAGGTTTGCTTTTGCGGTCGACTTTCAATCACCTATGCTTGAGAACCGGAGTGAACTGCCTCCGTTAGTTCAGGTGTCCAACGATATATGAGACACATACTGCGCCATTTTCCTTTCCCCCAAAACCAATTATTATTATTATTATTTTGCGGTCGCGTTAGTTTTGCAATATGCAAAACTGGCATGGTTGACCGCCATACTGACGCTGACTCAAGGTCCTAAGAGCCACACGCGACACACAAGAACGGCCCATGAAAATTAGTCTCGTACGCAAAATTGGATATATGTTCTCGAAAAGGTGACAAGAGCGCTGTCATGTCAGCGCGAAGAGCGGCTGGCTGCTTTGAATCTTTTAACGTTGTACGACTTTGTTTTCACCTGTTGAGCAGTAAAAAAACTGCGGTTGAAATATTTAAATTGGTTCTGTAAAGTCAGTCATGAGAAAGTAGGCGGCAAAGGCGCGTCTAAAGAGTTAGCTCGAACTTTATGTACTTGAACGTGAAGCTGCTGATTGCATATTGATGAAGTGCTGCAAGGAAACGTAATGGTGTGCAGAATGCAGTTGAGGCGACCGTGTTCGATCTCGTACCAGTCACTTGATACGCTTTAAGTATCTGACGTGAGAAGGTTTTCATTAACAACCTTTATTGCGAAAATCCTGTTCATTTGTGCTTGTTGACCGGTACGTGGAATGCTATGTCCGTGGCTCGAATTGCTACACGGCACTCTTTGATACTGCTTGTACTGTTCGTGACTCCGACACTCTGCAGCAGTTCATGCTTTAATGCGAAATGATTACTTGACTATGTCGGCGAGAGCGTGTCCGGAAAACGTGTCGGCAGCCGTTGTGTCGTTTTCAGAAGAGTTAGGATCGAACGAATGATTGTAATCGACATAGGGTGATGTAAGGGTGATGTGCGAACAAAATTTGCTGTCGATAGGGTGATTAGTTAATTAATTAGAGTAAAAAATGTCGAAATAGCGTGGGGATAGATGTAGTGGGAAAATAGGCAAATGAGTGGAAATGAAGTTTAAAATGATTTGAATGTGTTTGATGAGTGATAATTAATACAACAAAAGGTTTGATTGACATAGAGTAATTAATTAATTAGAAGTAACGGTCGTCGGACGGCAGAACTGGCTGGACGGAAATATAGTAGGTGGACGGGTAAGCAGCAATGGCGCCAAATTTGAAAAAAAAACAACTGTGTGATTGGGGTGAAAAGATTATGTAATAAGAGTAAATGTGATTAATTAAGGAGTTTAATTAAGGGGGAAAACTGATACAATGACTGTAAACGTTGTGACGGCGAACCAACGCGGCTGCCATGCTAACACATGCTTTCGCATTCCTCCACGTAAGCAGACTTAAAGGTGCACTAAAGAGGAATCTTAACTCATCTTTCAACCGCGGGACCTCTATCTACACATTCGGACATTCTTAGAAACTTAGAATTATTATCCTGTGCGGCCGACTGCCCTCATTAAATGGAATTAACCGCCTTTTTTTGAACCGAACGCGGTAGATAGGCGGAGTCAACCAACGCGTGGAGTGTCTTCAGGTGGTCCAGTGGCGGCTTCGCTTTCGCTTTTATTTTGTTCTTTTAAGTTTATGTGAATGAAAAGTTTCAGTCACAGACAATATAGCCTCAAATTATGCCCACGGAAATAAAAGTACACGTGGACTCTCTTACTTACGTATCACTCCGCCGATGGCAGAGCGGCAAGCCGCCGTGGGACTGGCTGACGCGATTAGAGCAGAAAGTTTGGCGAGCAGGTTAACATACACGGTGGAAAAAATCTCATGAAGATGACGACAGGACGAACAACCACATGGAGGAGCGCTAACTCAACTGAAAATCTATTCCTGAGAGTACAGGTGTTAATAGAATACCTTGAAAAGACTGAACCAAGGAAAAGAACAGAAAAGCAGCAATCATTACCACAACAATTCGCCAACCAGCAGAAATCAAAAAAGAAACATAAGCAAAACAGCTCAGTTATTTCCCTTATGACCCAATGCAGACGTTAGAAACTCAAATTCTCTAACAGTCAACGCCACCGAAGGTTGACTGACACAGATTTCCTGGCTCATGCGCATGTGGAAGGCTTCCATCAATTCACGGACCAATTGTTCTCGGTGCCTGGAAAGACTCGTTACTTTGGCGAACAAAGGTATGAATTTTTTGTAATGCAAAATGTGTTTACGTCCTGGAAAGAACCCAAGATAGGAAAAGGAATGTAGGAAACAATGCACGTATTGATGACTTCTTGGTCTCCGCTGGGCTGACAGTTGGTAGCGCCGATAAAGGAGGGTGTTTTGTACTGTTACCGGAAGTATCCTTTGAGAAAAAAAGCTGAAGTTGCTATTGGCCAAACCTTCGGACTTATGGCGTTAAAAGAGAATAAGGTAAAAGAACAGGCTTCCTCTCCATTGCTTCGCCCCAGCGTGGACATGCTGGTGAACGGCATCAAACAGACTGAAGGCCTCCAGTTGGCGGTAATTTTTATGGCAAAAACCTAAAAAGATAGCATCTCTTCCGGCACTGCCGTATCCGAGCGAGATACTGGGTAGCATGCAGTCGCTACTGATAACTACGAAAGCATCTGAAGTTCCTGGCTGGGCATGATCCATTAAAGGCACGAATTCGGAGTCAGTGTTATAAGTTCTCAGGACCAACAATCCAGGACAGTGTATTCGGTTTTAGCATAGACTTGAAGACATATTATTCCATGCCCCATGATCATCTTATGATAAGTTTTCAGGACTGCATTGCGAGGGATAATGACGCAGTTTCATTGAGGCCTAGGTGTGGTGTTTCGGTTGAGTCCCTTTCTAGAATTTTTTTCTTTTATCTAGGCTTAACGGCCATAGGACGGAACGGGAAGATCTTCATTCAACATACCGGTATTTGCATAGGTTCTTGCACAGCCCACCTCTCCAGACAACACAATATCATCCTAAGCATGTCAGAGAAATCCGCGGCGGGACTTTACGCTTGTCCTACGGATGTCCTTAAAAGGTTCTGAAAACATCCGAACTGAAACACCAAAAGAATTCATTCGGATGTCTGATGTGTACATTTTCAGACCTTACCAGGACTTCAAATAGGTCGTTTCTATTTGTTTTTATTTTACCAGGGCTCGTGTTCTGATTTTGCGTCATTTTTAAATGTGTCGTCATTGGTGACACATTACAGACCAAAATGTCAAAAGCGGAAACGGCGCTTGATAGCCGTAACAGAACCAAATTTCGATTCCGGAATTTCGGCTAATTTTATATGACCAAAATAATAATAATAATTGGTTTTGGCGGGAAAGGAAATGGCGCAGTATCTGTCTCATATATCGTTGGACACCTGAACCGCGCCGTAAGGGAAGGGATAAAGGAGGGAGTGAAAGAAGAAAGGAAGAAGAGGTGCCGTAGTGGAGGGCTCCGGATTAATTTCGACCACCTGGGGATCTTTAACGTGCACTGACATCGCACAGCACACGGGCGCCTTAGCGTTTTTTTCCTCCATAAAAACGCAGCCGCCGCGGTCGGGTTCGAACCCGGGAACTCCGGATCAGTAGTCGAGCGCGCTAACCACTGAGCCACCGCGGCGGGGTATGACCAAAAACGATGGTGGTAGGCCGCGGTGGCTGAGTGGTTAGGGCGCTCGGTTATTGATTCGGAGTACCCGGGTTCGAGTCTGACCGCGGCGGCCGCGTTTCGATGGAGGCGAAATAATGATAATAATAATGATTGGTTTTTGGGGAAAGGAAATGGCGCAATATCTGTCTCATATATCGTTGGACACCTGAACCGCGCCGTAAGGGAAGGGACAAGGGAGGGAGTGAAAGAAGAAGGGAAGAAGGAGGTGCCGTAGTGGAGGGCTCCGGAATAATTTCGACCACCTGGGGATCTTTAAAGTGCACTGACATCGCACAGCACACGGGCGCCTTAGCGTTTTTCCTCCATAAAAACGTAGCCGCCGCGGTCGGGTTCGAACCCGGGAACTCCGGATCAGTAGTCGAGCGCCCTAACCACTGAGCCACCGCGGCGGGTAGGAAGCGAAACGCAAAGGCGCCCATGTGCTCTGCGATGTTAGTGCACGTTAAATACCTCCAGGTGTCAAATTATTCCGGAGCCCTTCACTTCGGCGCCTCTTTCTTCCTTTCTGCTCGCACTCCCTCCTTTATCCCCTTCCTTTGGGCGCGGTTCAGGTGTCCGCCGAGATGTGAGACAGATACTGCGCCTTTTCCTTTCCCCCAAAAAAGAATTTTCAAAACGACACGAAGTTAGAACACAAAACCGGATGACGCCGCACAGTGATTTGAAGCAAAAAAGCTTAAGCTAAAATAGTTTAATTATGCAAATATATGGGCATGCCGATGATCAGGCCAAGCACTTATTCACAGCTGAATTTTATTTAAGAAGAAAACAGCACCTTAAACAGAGTAATTGATATAAATACAATAACAAAGCTTTAACAGCTCTTCTCAGGCATTTCTCGTTATTGAGAGCAACGCCACGGACAGTGTGCTCGTAGACCTTCCTTCACAATGTATGTAATAGGCTTCATTAATCTCGCGTAGCTTATCTGGTATAGTAAGACGAGCGAAACCTTTGTTAATATAAGCCCACGAAAGTAAGCACTCTCCGCGCGCTTTCGTATAGGGAACGGCGTGTCACGCGATTTCCGGCTGTTGCGAGAGTGCCGTCGGCTCCGCGTACGCAGCTGTGGCGAGGCGCAGTGAGTCACGTGATTCGAATGTTGTGAGGGGAGCGAGCGCTGTCGGCTCAACGCGCGCAGCTGTGGCAATGCGTGGCGAGTCACGTGGTATGACGTCAGAGCCAAACCTCCGCTCCTCCTGGTGTGAAGGTCAAATTTCGTAGCCGCATGACCTTCAGCTTTGTACGAGAGGAGTAGAGCTTTCGCTCTAAAGAAAAAAATTCGGCCAAAGGCACCGACGCTTTGCCATGAACCTGAGTCCACCGAAAAAAGGCGGGCAAGGTGAGTGAGTGAATAAACTTCACTTTCATAATTGGTTAGTGAGGCATAGTAAAGCGGCGTGCCTCCCAGGTGGGGGCGACTGCCTGGGGCCACGGCGTGAGAGCCACTTGTTGCGATTTGTATGTGGTTGTCAGCAGTCCATTCAATCCCTCTTCAGTGGGAACTGATAGTAGGGAGTGTTGGGGCGGTTGTTTCGCGCGTCCCTGTAAGATGCGAGCCTGTGTTCCGGGAGTACCATTGTTACAATTTTGGCAAGAAGGGTCGAGTTCATCGTTGGTGATATGCGCCAAACGGGAGTGACTGAGGAAGGAATGACTTTGTAATCGACGGAGTAGGGTGGCTTCTGCTATGTCGAGGTCAGGATGAGGGGGGTGGGTGTATTCGGCGTTGTTATCTGTATAGGTTGGTAATATCAGCGCAACTTTGAAGAGTCTCCGCTGTGAGTCCGGGGAGGAGGGCGCGTGGCCGCCCGGTTCGCAAAACTTGGGGGTAAGTGGTCGATTCCCTCGTTCCCGGAGTTTCCAGCATGAGCAGGAGCCCGGAATAGGCTGATCTGTCACGGAGGACGCAGTCTTTCAGGATGCGTGCTGCGGCAGGGCAAACGGAGTTGGAGTAATAGCAGATGGCGTTTTTCGAGTCGCTAAGAACTGTACGAGTGGCGGGGTGAGCAATGGCCAGCGCTTTCGCAACTTCTGTAGCAGTCGGAGGCGAAACCCGCGTCGTAGCTGAGGGAAGCACGATTAGTGGCAGTACACGCTATGTAGGTGCTGGTATTGTATTTGGCAGCGTCTACATAGACTGCGTGGGTGTCATCCATGCACGTGGTGTCTAGGGCTTGGGCTAAGGCGCCGGCATCTGTCATGTCGTCCAAGTAACATGTTCTTTGGGGGAGGCTTGGCAACCAGGAAACTGTAAATACCTCTGGGAAGGGATATTTGGGAGTTTAACTGGTTGAGAATATGGGGATCATGAACGGTACGTGAAAGGCGGTGGATTTCAGTTGTCTTGTGGGCCTCTATCAACTCTGTGAGAGTGTTGAGAGCGCCAAGTTGAAGGAGGCGTTGTGTGCTGGTATAAGAGGGCAGCCCTAGGGCTGCCTTGTAGGTCACACAGATTACACTGTGTACCGCTTCGATGCCTTTCTTTCGAAGGTGACAGTAGGAGCAGGTGTAGGTGATGCGGCTGATGAGGAAGGAATGCAAGAATCTGACATATGTCGTCTCACGCAAGCAGGTAAGGTGAAGATCACTGAGCTCTTGACAACACTTGTGGCACCTGGTGGACGTGCAGTCGCGAGCGAAGCAAAAACTTAGCACTGGGAAGAATCCGCTTGCGGTGGCGAGGCTGGCCCTTGCCTCTTCGACGTCGCTCCCCGTGTTGGCAGTCACATTCCCAGCGCGGAGCGCGTGGAGAAATCCCATTAAACGCGCCATCGTTATCTGCGTCGCGGTCGTAACAAACTTCTAATCTACCACTAAACCGATGCATCGCTACCTTTCTTAAAGGAATAAGGCCTCCTCTCCCACATCAACGGTAATTACGCATAGATGCGAGGAGAGTTTGGGGCCACGGCCAGTTTCAAGTATGAATAATTTTTCCGTTTCCATCTCGATGCACACTTCTAGAAAACAAAGTCGAACCCTTCGGATAAATCCTCATAGCAGGCTTCCTTTCTTTATTTCCTCTAATGAGGCTTCGCGTAGCGGGAACATAAGACTTGAAGGATTATAAGACAAGCTTTTAGAAGACGTGGGGTGAAGTCTCAGGCGTAAGTTCAGCGTAAAAACGTTGTTTACAAATGACAACGCATAACACAAAGATATTGAACTCGAACTGTTTGTTGCTCGAGAAGATGCTTCAATGTAAAGCACCTGCGCACACACACGGAAACAAATAATAAAAGAAACGGAGACAGATGCGAGCTAAACGCAGCACCGCATCTGAGAGAAATGCAGATCTAAAATTGCAGATGTTTCGATGTTTCACTGCCAAAACCAGCGCCCCTTTTCTTCTATAAAACTCCCAGCAGCTTACGAGCTTAATTCTTGCTTTTGTCAAATATTGTGCCATGATAATGTTTATTCTGCACAAGGCAGTCTTTAGAGCTCTTTTTCAAGTTTTTCTTCAGGAAACCTTGGGAAGAATGTTCTTCGCACGATATGGTGGTACCGGCGTCTCTTGTTGGCCAGGTAGCGAGCTACTGGACCAGGGGGTACGCCCCATAGCAGATGGCACTTGGGCGTCTAGCGTTTGCCGCAGCAGTGTCAACATGAGGACTTGCCAGAGGCAAAATAAATTTGACGCCAGAGGAATAAGGTTTACATGAAAACTTCCTTAGAACGCATAGTACAGTGAAATAAACAAAAAAAGGCAAGGCGTGCTTGCTCAACTGCGAACGGTTCCCACTCTTGGCCGAGATGAATGTGCAGGGAATAGAAGATTCTACGTGAGCTGCTCGACTGCGTCAGAGGCCTGCTATTTATTCACTCCAAAGTGTGGCGTCCAACTTTTTCATGGTGGAAAAAAGCGCGTGTCGACGACGACAAGACGAAGAACCGCAAGGACGAGCTAAAAAAACCATTATTTGACTGCTCTTCTGGTCACCTCCAAGGTCATTAAGAACAGTATTGCAACGTTGTGTTTTAAAGCTACAATCGCGAAATCCTGTCTTCACGCATTACAAGGTGCTTATACAGACAGCACACACCTCTAGTGTGTATACAACAAAAAACAAGCATTACTTAAATACATAACATGATATCTATACACGCTAAAAAGTATATTCAACTAAATAGTTACACATATCCTGTTTTGTACGTAGAAAACAACAATGCATATGCGTCATTAGCCGAAATTTTATGCTGCAGAATTTTTATGCAGAGATAAGGCCGCATATTCTGAAAAAAAAAAAAACTGAACTACAGCGAGTTCAATCCACGAAACTATACGAGGATATTCATTCAAATTTTCTTTTATATTCTTTTTAAATACCTTTGTGGATGTCGAGAATTCCCCATCTAATAAAGTTTGGTTGGTGACAAATAGTTCCAGAAAAGTTAATTTCTCTTTCCCATAGTCCGAGTGATAGCTACAAGTTTTCTTCGTGTTCTGAGATGGCATATTAAGGCAGTTCTGTGTGAGGTAGAGTGGCATAGAGTCTGTTAGGTGAATATGTAGCAGTAGACTAAAGCAATAAATTTAATGTCAGGGCAGAATAGCATATCTTTTGGATAAGGGTTCTGAGGGCAAATCTCACGCTTTGCCGCATTTCAATAGCTCTAACGGCTTTCTGTTTTACGACAAGCAACCATTAAAATTCCCAGATGAAGTGGTTCCTCATTCGAGAACACAATATAATATTTTAGAATAAAAAAAGGTATAAAATATTGAAATCTTGAGGTAAGCTACTATAAAGTAAATGCTTTATAAAAAAAACACCCCAAAAGTTTACTCACATTTTTTACTAAATTTTATACCAGCAGCTTCCATGAAAGGCTTTCATTAAGCGAAACACCCAGAAACTTTTGACTGGTGACATGTTCCATATTACTGATTTTAAATTTAATGACTACACTACATTGTTTAGCTGTGTTGATGGGCACAAATATTATGTAAGTAGTTTTAGTAAGCTTTAAGCTTAGTTCATTTGCCATCAACCAATCCCCTAACTGCATTCGACTGCAGCACTAGTGATGTGCAAGAAAAGAAAATGCACTGCCAATGGTACCCCTCAGCCTTTTTTTTCTTGTGTCATCGTATTTTTGTTCGTTTTCGAAACGCTCACACGTGTTGAGAGAAGGCATGAAGGGGTAAGTGCCCACGGCACACACCAACTGCGCGAGTGGCCCTGTGACGCAGGAATGGGCAAGCTTCCGGCTTCGTTCCAAGCCATGGGCCAGTCCTACACGCTCAGCGACTGCTCGCCGGAGGCCCGCGCCAGCGAGAGCCCGATAGCGGCCGGATTCAGGGAGAGCTACCGAGTGGACCCTGACACGGGGGACAAGAGGGCGGCTCTCGTCGTCGACCTGGGAACCATTCCGGCCGTGCGCTTCGTCGAAGACAGCGCCCTCAACGAGACCGTGCAGATAGCTGACGGACGTGAGTACGTCGAGCTCCCTCTCATCAACGGGAGATCGGGACAGCGCCATCAGCAGTGCCGCTAAACCTAGCTGCCTGAACGCGCTTCTATGGGAGGCGACAGATATTTTCTAACAACTAATCGCACAGACATCGGGCTGGACTTTCGCAGATGATTTAGGTGTTTCCAACGCCGACGTCGACGCCAGATTTTCTGCAGAACGGAAGACTTAACGCTATCACGTTAAACCGTCAGGATCGACCGGACCGCGTTCACTTCCAGCTACACGAGGTCTAACAGAGCGTCAAAGATTTACACTTAGCCAAGTGTATAGCCGTAGCAATAATTGTCGCACTGAGCACTGTTCCTTCGTCGTAGGCCTTTATAGTCTGTGCTAGTTTAATAATTCTTCACAGAACTGCTGTCGCTTTTCGCCTTCTTTTCTTACTATGCGGAGAAGGCCACCGAAAACGTGGTCTCGGGAAACTGGGCATAAATATCTACCGCTGCAAGAATGAATCAATATTAATAGACAGTTTTAGTTGACCGGAGCGACGGTCCCGCTCCGCTCACGGTAGCACGGTAAGCGGTAGCGGAGCGCCGACACCGATATATATATTTTAGTTGCGCGTGAAACGAATTTTCCTTAGCGGAGGAGACTCTCGTAGCGCCCTCTGTGCAACTCAACTGGAAGCACTACATTTGATAAACTATATAGGGTCATTATTTCTTTTTATACTGTAAAACATACTCTATATTGTACCATTTTATATGCAGTTAAAAATAATTTAGGCAGCAGAAATGTATTTAACATATATTGATGCACTTCGACAGGTCGGGTCTCCTCGATATCCAAAGCAAGGCAACAGAATCTCTAGCCAAGGTTGTACTAGTTTTTTCCGACGTTGATGTTGATTTCACGAGCCACTGTACGTATGCACGTACATATTCTATATTTGCTACATCTACAAAGGCGATGCCAAAGCCGAATTAGCACCGCCAGTGGAAAAAGTCGACGACGAACTCTGCGTGCTTGCCTCGCTGGTGGCAGCCATCTTGCTCCGCTGCCGGGGAACGTCTCGCTAGGCTCGCTCCGCTAGGGCCGTCAGCGAGCGGAACGGGAGGTGCGCTCCGGTAGCCCGCTCAGGGCCAAGCGGGCTGCGCATGCGCAGTTTTGTTCCCGCTGGGCTGTCTGAGCGGAGCGCGACAGCGCTCCGGTCAACTAAAACTGTCAATAACTCGGCTATATCTCGGTTTTGAGGGGATAAAACGACTTCGTCCTATGTCCGAGAGAAAGTGTTATTATGAAGAGCTCATTGGCACATTTCTGCGCATATACACGATCGGCTGCTGTCCAAAGGCACAAATTCGGCAAAACAACAGCCCACATACTATACCTATTTAGGCACATGTTCACATGGTTTTTTTCCTACATGCGCGACAGCAGAAAGCCGCCATCATCGGTGAGTCGAACGCTTCTTTGCTGTGGCGTGGAACCAGTGTCATCACCATCGTCAGGCGAACTAAGTCCACTGTGGGGCCAAGACCTGGCGCATTTCCCTCCAAATAACGCTGTCGTGAGCTGTGGCCCAGCAAACCTCCTAAATCATTAAGACATCTGTACCTCTGACGCCCCCTATTACGCTTGCTCTCTCTAAAAATCTACTCCGTTACCTTAAGGGACCATCGATTATCTTGCCTTCGCATTACATGTCATGCGCATGCCCATTTCTTCTTGAATTCGAATAGGATGTCATTAATTCGCGTTTTTTTTCTGATCCACTCCGTTCTCTTCCTGTCTCTTAGTGTTACATCACATAATTTTCCTTTCGACAGCTCGCTGCGCTGTTCTATTTCTTGGTTCACCCTTTTTCGTTAGCCTCCACGTTGCTGCCCCACAGGTGAGCACCGGTAAGATACAATCGTCATATACTTTCATCTTGAAGGATACTGGAAACTGCTGTTCATCATGTGAAAGTGCCAACTATTGCACTTGCGGGAACCAGTGTAGTGTTCCATAAACTGCAAAGGCTTGCGTCAGTTGTCTGAAGCACTACCTCCGAAGAGCATGTGGGTGTACGGTACGAAAGCACCAGAAAGTTATCCCCTTGCTTTTGGTGTCATTACGGCAGGCATCGCTACGCTTCTTTTCATGCACTTACTAATAGGGCGTCTAAGTAACACCATATGTTATCAGTGACCCCACCTCGACTCTGGAGAGCCTGGTGAAGTGTATGCTACAATTACAAGTTAGAGACAATGCGTGTGCCGTGGGCCCCCTCGTGGTGATCACCGAGAAGCCAAAGTAGCCAGATCAGCTGCTCATTTCGTGCCGGAGTTCCATGGAATCCTTCTTGGAGAATACTGAATCTTTTCGTGCACGTGATTGAAATTTTAGCGGATAGTTGTGGGTATTAATGCGAAAACATTACAGCCCCATTAGGCGAAATTCCGTCGGCGACCGGCGCTGTTGTTGAGGGCGAGAGATGGTCCCAAAAACATGGCGTCATCACGCGGTCTCCGAGCGAGGCGCACGCGTTGTACCTATAGATGGCGCATGCATATGGGGTGATTCCACTCTGGTTCCGACTCGTGGGGGAGGTCGGCAGGTGAGGAGGCCCGCGCGCAAGCCACTCTCTCGCCGCAGCCTCTCATCTGTGCAGCGGGGGCGTTGCCTTGGCTCTCAGCAGCAGCTTGAAGTCCCGAAGGGGACACGTCTTCTTGCACTAGAAACCAAGCAGACGAACCATCTCGCAGAAAGAACTTTTTGAAAGAAAGTCGGCCGTGCAAAAACTAATGCTTTCGCATTCTCACACGTAAGGAGTACGAAGTGTCTCTACCGAGTTGTTATTCAGTTGCAATCACGATTACGGCTTTCGTTTGATCGTTTACGTCTAGGCGATTTCTTTAAAATGTTCTGAAGAGACTGCCGCGAACATAGATAAATGCATTTCATACTTGCGCTAGACGCGGGTTCGTTCCCGGCCGCGGTGGTCGAATTTCGATGGAGGCGAAATTCTAGAGGCCCGTGTGCTATGCGATGTCAGTGCACGTTAAAAAAACCCAGATGGTCGAAATTTCCGGAGCCCTTCACTACGGCGTCCATATTAGCCTGAGTCGCTTTGGGACGTTAGACCCAAATGAACCAAACCGCTTCATTATTGATTATGCACGTTTATGGCCTTGCTCCACTGTTAAGCAAGAAAAGCCACTCTCATCAAACCAGGCCTCCCTGAAGGTTCTCGCCAGCGCCTGTTTCTTTCACAGATCAAGCCGACCCACACAGGCGAGCAGTATAATAGGAGACAGCAGGCTAAAAATGCTATCGCATGTAATATATATTTTAGCAATACAATGATGAGAGACTTGCACCGAGTGAACGGCGTCGTATTATGTCGTGACAAAAAACTTTCCGCATTCGCCACCTGCCCATCAATGATGCTACTGAAATGAAAAATCCCGACTGCGTCCTTAGTGGAACTGCCTGAGCATCATGTCACCCTGTCGTGCGCATTACGTCGCCATGACCGAGGCTCACTGAACATCAAACGCGCTCTCTGATCTCTGTGCTTACAGGATGCTCGAGGGTCAACATGGACGCGCTGAACATGCAGAACATCCACCTGCTGAAGGATGAAAAGGGCTCCGTGGCGTTCCCCGTGCGCCAGATGCTCAGCCTGCCAGAGCCCAACGAGCAGCCCGTGAGGGGGACGTGTCGGGGTCAGCCCTGCGTGACCTGGACCGTCCGCCAGCAGCCGGTCACCAGGAAGGGTGACGACGGGTCGCTCATAGTGTCTCGCGAAGTGTACTCCCTCGTGTGGACCGGTGAGCAAATGTCTTTCACGCATCTCGGCCACTGCGCACGCGTACTAGCATTTTATGCAAGCGAGCTTTGTTTGAAGGTAATTTATTCGAAAATTCGGCTTCCATTCCGGGTTACCTTTTGCAGCATTAGCCCAACGAGAAACTTTCTCCTCGGTTTTCAGGGGTCGCGGCATAACACAGCTCAAATTCCACCGCAAGAGAGAGGCTACGAACACTGCAGCTGGTACGACTTAGCGACTCTCGCGTCCAAAGAGGGCCAATATGCTAGGATTTTTGTACTGCGAAAGCAGTGTAACGTACAATTACGGCAACATATGCAGTCTTAACTGCTCTACAGACGAGTGCTGCAGTGCGGATGCAAAAATGGGCACGCGAAAATCTGGCTAGCAAGCAGTAGAAGGCATCTTTTGCCCCTTGACAACGCACCTAAAAGAAATAGATATAGAAATAAAAATTCTGCCATACGAAGGCATCATCGCGTGCTGTTCTGCCGCGAGGTTTGTGTTCGCCGCTGCCGGAATCCTAGGTCACCTTCAGGACTCTGCTGAAACTTCGTTGTTCAGCTTTCAGCGCGCGTTCAACGCGTGGCGGCCGTATGCCTCGGACGGGTGAAAATAAAATCTAGGGGGTGTCGGTGACAATACACAAAGCGTGACAGCGCGTGTTTAGTGATAGGAGGCTTCGGGAAAAAGCAGATATCTTTGAAAAAAAAACATTTTCTTGTTTTCTTCCCCCGAAGCATGGAAACTTGAGAAAAAAACGGGCATGTTCTAGTAACCCATAACACAGAAAGCACGATGGCTGGCTGTGCAAAAAAAAAAAGGGAACGAGTGCGCTCTGTTATAAATGATATGCTGAAAATTAATTCAGAGTTCAGTGATGAACCTATGACGGCTTATCAGTTCATTAAAGAGCGTTAAACAACTTCGCACAAATTAGTGTCCTGCTGCATTCGCGTATCGTACAGCCTTCCTGATTTTTAATAATATAGCGCGAGCGTCGACCAAATTGCTGCTCAGCGCCTTATAACGGCGGTAAGCGTGCAACACGGTGAGAGTTGGCGCATGCGCACGAAGGGGGAGCGTCGTCCGCTGTTTCGATCACCAGGACACACGCCCTGCCACAATATCTGTTTGCAAAAAACCGGCGGGCAGTAGAGCACATGTGCATGACTAAGATGTGACACTGAGACATGTTTTTCACATTTTTTTTCCTATTACGGGAGACTGCGCTGGCGAAGCAGAGTTAAGATAAGAAAAAAAATTAAAGGAAGGAAATACAGCACCACGCGGAAACCATTGCCTGGAATGCAAACCTTCTGATTCGAGCAGCGAGGTGGGAACACGATAAAAGGGGCGCCGGAGGTTCACACCTAAGGTAAAAAGAACTTACTGGTACTATAAGAGTCGCGGCCATTGGAAGGGCTGTTAAAAAGGAGGTTTATTCCAACATAAATAATGATTAAATATATTCTTGCTGGGTTCGCTTATTCTTGATCGACTGTCACAGTATGCAATCTAGGCATATTTACCACATTGCGCTTATGCAGAAGATAAAAAAAAATGGCGGTGGTTTAGCTTTGGTAAAACCTGGAGTGACGCGATAGCTACAGCTGGCCGAGTAGAACTTGGTCTCGTGACCAACCCCGTGACGAACCACGTGATCAGCCACGGCGCCGCGCGGTCGGCAGCTGCTCCGCAAACACGTGACCAACCACGTGACAGCGTTGCGGCGCCGCCACGCTGAAGGCTCGCAATGCTACCGTAATGTAGCTATCGCTACAAAACAAAACTGCACAACTCCCGCCGCTTCGTTCCTCGCTCGCCGGGAATCTACTTGCATAAGGGAAGCGTAAGCTAATTTCCCTACCTACAGGGACTTCTACAACCACCACATACTCAATCGCCTTGTGCAACACACGCATATTGAAGTCACCCACGCGCCCCTCCGTCGCCCCGCCATTTCCCACATTCCCTATTTCTGGGAGAACTGAACCAGTCCTCCTGCTGTACCCCGGCCAACATTACGGCCCGTCTGAGTTGCCCATATCAGCCACATGTTGGGCAACCATCATAACACGTAACCCACCCACTCCAACCGCCGTCCTACACCTGGGGCACGTAATTAAGTTCTCGCTCTTTCCCTCTGTCCTCGAATTCTCCTCTTTAAGAGCATTAAATGTCAGGCGGCTTGCTCCAGCGCAACATTTATCTCATGGCTGGATTAGATTCGGCATCACTGAGGCGGTGCATAATGCCAGTGGGTCGGCTTTGTGCCGTTTGCATGACAAATAATAAAAGACTATTTCTCAATGCATCGTATGAGTGTCCCCTTTGAAACGGAGCGGTGGCAGGCACCAGCAAGTTCAGGATTTTATCGCAGCTATTAATGCGTAAGCATTGTATGGCTATGTTTGCGGTTTCATGTCCTCACGAGCTTGTCATCACGATAACTTTCGAACGAATTGAGTTATACGGAAAAGAATGGTGGCATTAGATAGACCATCAAAAATATCTCAGCGGAAATCATGAGGTGCATGGTGGCTAATTAACTAATTAGAGCCAAAAATGTCCAACAAGTGGACCCAAATTTGAAAACTCCAGAAGTGGACGGAGCTTACGTGTGGCGCCAAATTTGAAAAACCGGAAGTGTGGACGGAGCGAAGCGTGGCGCCAAATTTGCAAACGAAGCGTGGGGCCAAGTTTGAAAACTCAAAATGGGCAATGATGGAACTTGATTAATTAAGGCAATTAACTGAGGCAATTAAAAATTTGATGAATTGACGTCAATTCTCTCAATCAGATGATCACGTGACCCTATGCCGTCCGTCCCTCCCGGGCAGCCGTGATCGTATAGTGGTTAGTGCCTTGCGCTGTGGTCGCGATAACCCAGGTTCGAATCGCTGGTCAATGCTTACGCATTCCTCCAATGCGGGTGCCGCAGTGATGTCATAATTTTTTCATTTTAAACATTTCTAGAACCTTGAGCAGTCCTATTTAAAAACTAACCCTTATTTAAAATAAAAATTTAGGAAACTTGTAGAGTACATGAAGTCTGCCTCCTAAAAACGTATCCAGAGGTTACTTCCCTGTTTTTAAGCGAGAAATCCTTCAACAATTTTTTATCGACGCCTACCGCAGACAAAGTCACATTATCTTCGCTATCCCTGAATGCTGGCGCCTCAAAGACGGTCATCCCTCGGGCGCCGACAACTATGGATACTGAAAGAAACCGAAGAGCGAGCATGGGCGAGCCTTTTCTTTTATTGAGGCAGCTCTCCGTAGTGCTCGTGTGCTTCCATGTGCGTCACAAAACATAAAACTTGATATATCTTGTCTGAGATAGGTGGCGCGCCTATATTTTATGAGCGGGTATTGCGGAGGAGGACACTTTCTGCATTTTACTATTATTTTTCCATCTGAACGAGACAAAACATGCAGAGGCAGCTGAATGAATGAAAAACTTTTATTGAACATTTGCGTAGTTCGGTGGCAGCAGGATCCGCGTCGTCTTCATATCAGGCGATCCCGGATCCCGTCTTCGCAAGGTCAGCTGAAGAAGCACGGAACGCGGTTTGTTGAAAGGAGCACATTCATATGCGCGTTTAAATTTGTTTGCCTGAAATAGCGCACTTCTCGCTGCACCAATTTTCACTATCAGCAACATGCGGTTGAATCAGCTCAAACGCGACCAGCAGTTTCCATTTGTACGTGTAAAAGTCTAACGCCATGTAGTTCCCTCTTGTAAAATGTTACAGATTGATTCCTAATAGTGATATAACTCTATTCCTTTCATGTTTGGCAAGGGGTCATTGCAAAAGAACGCGGACAAAGGAAACAGATGGCAAACACGGTGCTGCGTCCCACATTTTTCGAGCTGTTTTTTGAAGCGATAAACTTCACTAGTCTAGAGAAAGGAGTCGTCGCGTAGGCCGGATAATGACCTTGAACGGCCTTCAGCTGAACCACGTTAGCTGTGTATGACCATGTGTATGACCTTGACATATGACCTTTAGTTGACGTCTGACCTTTGACCCCTAACATTTATTTTACTTCTGACCTTTGTCCTTCGACATTGGATGCGCTTTGGATTGACCTCTGACCTTAATAACATCCGAAGGGGTGATGCGAACCCATGTGATGGCATATCCGATGGCGGTGTCGTAAGAACATGTGATACCACGCCATAGCCACGTGGTCGCGTGGGTATATATAGAACGGCTGTCGCGAGCGTGTAGCGGAGCTGCAATGGACGAGCCTTAGACGCTTAGGAAGCGTGCTTGCTTTTCGCTGAACTCCAGGGTTAGCCAAGTTAAGCCACTGCCAATTTTTCTTGCGAAACATGAGCATTCATCGACAAGCCCGGCTGGAAGTCTCAGATGAATTCCCCTTTCCCCGTGCCACTTGTGGTTCAGATTTTACGGCAGAAAATTCGTGGTCGTCGATGTCTCAGGAGCGGAACGTGCCCCTCGAGCTGCGGCTCTGTCGTGTGGAAAACGTCACGAGGCCCGACGACAACAGCACCGAAACGACCACGCAGCTCAACGTTGTGGAGATACTCCACTTCACCCACAACGCGGTGCTCGGCGATGACCTTGAGGTAAGGAAGGGGAAGCTTCATGCACGCGAGCTCGAAGGATGCACAGACCATTCAGATACACAGGGAGCTGGAATAGACACGGTCATACCCAACAATTCTGGACAAAAGCATTTTTGAGCGGGAAACCGCTTATGAACGCCATTGTTTCACATAATGCAATATTTCAGTATAACAATCAGTGTATCCGTAGATCACCTGACGGCAGTCTTGAATTTTTCTATTAAAGTTTTGCTGCCGTCAAAAGAGTTCCCCATTGTTTTTTTTTATGGCAATCTCAACTGTTCGATATGATCGATGGAAACACTGTAAAGAAAAATTTTGCTACATATCAGAAGGATGTATCATTACCTTCCATATTTGCATAACAGTATCTTACAATTTTCCAATTTTCCAAAACTTTTTTTCCGGGAATGTTGGACAGGAACTGGGCGGGGGTCTCCGCGTGTCCCTAGCTCCGTCATGAGTAGCGGCCCGCTTTCAAGAGTGTTCGATCGCAGCGGCGTTAGAAACAGGTGGTTTCACTACTTCCACCAAGGCGCTCCAGTGATCGGGAACGGCCACATTTTTTCACCTATATCACTTCCGGTCCACAGGCTGCCTAGCCGAAAAGAAATATTGGGTCTTTTTATGCACCAGGTGAGCGGCGCCGCGCAAGTAACCGAATTTGCTGGTAGACGAACTTAGTGATGCCAAAATAACGCGTTCGAGAGTGGGTGACTGAAACGTCACTGCTTCGTTTGTCAGTGGCAGGGAAAAGCGCCCAATGCGAAATCCGGGCCGCGGCTGCACTGCCTCTTCTAGTACACTGTAACTTAGAAATGCGTGGTTATCTTGGAAGACACCAGAGACTCGGAACTGTGTCTTGAAGCGGCGGCCGGAAAGGGTTGGGCGATGCTGGGCATTGCGCAAAAGAGATATAGAAAAATAACTGCGACGCAACACTAAGTGTCGACGGGGTCCAGCGCCAGAGTCGCCAAGGCCTGCTGCTAGGTCAGCTGTTGCAAGGTTACTAAGGCCCAAGACATTGGGAAGAGGGGTATGGGTAATGGGAAGACTAAGTATTAATGGAGCAGGAGAAAAGGGAATGTTCTTGATTAGCATATGCGTCAGGGCAAGTGGGAGCATGCCGGGGGGGGGGGGGGGGGGCACGGAGACGGCACAAGAAAATTAGGCAGGGCTGAGGCGAGAATTCAGGTACGTGCGGCCAGGAATGCCGACCAGAACAGCAGACTGGGTTTATTGGTTTTTCATCCTCAAGTAGCAGAGCAGAACTTGGACGGGAGAACGAGCCAAAAAGGCGACACAACGGGCGCTGACTTTCAACAACGTTTATTTCGTGAAACACAGAACTTCATATACCCTTGCATAAAGCCACCACATGTGCCGCAGGCACGTGACTCGCACTCTACGCGGCACACGCACTCCTGCACACTCATGAAAATTATGCGCTCATGCTTGATCGACGTTCCATTTGTGTTCTTTCAGCCTTCCATTGGTGCATCTGCCTGTTTGCACTAAATACTTTTTCCCACATTTCAATGGTATGGAAGACAACGCCTCCTGCGGATTCCACAAATCGACTCTGGTGGTTTATTGTGCACCCTTGATGTTTTAACGAGTCATCTGCGTTGACACGTTTGCAGAGGCTTCTGAGTTTTCCCCGGCAGTAGGCAAAGCATTAACTCCTGCTTTTCGACCAGTCTTTTTCAAGCGGTGGGATATATTGTGCACATTATCGCAAGGAAAAGCTGAACTTGTCTTGTCTTTGCCCCGCCTTTGTTGCGCTGTTCACCCACCATGAACACATATGGCAGGGCCACAATTCTTCGTTTGTCTTTCGCCCTCCTGCTCTCGTGATCTTGTTCGGCAGCGACACGCTTGAGTTTTTGGTTCTTATTCAGCCGTTTCGCGCAACCAAGTGCGAGGGGCGCCCAGCTCCCGTAAGGCGGTCAACCTGGCGACGAAAGCTGCATTCCATTGCGTGAATACATCACTTTTTAAGTGCATTTGACAAGCAGAGGTTTGTAATTGCTCTTTTCACTAGTTTCGAATGTGCCGATTGCAAAGGGAGTGGCGCCTTGTCGCCTCTGGGTTCATAGGCACAGCAGACCTGATAGCATAACTAGGCGTTCCGATAACCTAAGTCGCTTTGAGATGTTAAACCCCATAAAAACCAAAACCAAAGTTTAAGCTCGCAGTCTGGCCATTTAAGAGGCATGCAAGTCGTCAATAAATTGTTTTTGTACACATAAAAAAGACAGCTGTACTAGTACGGCCGAAATTAATGTGGACTGCGCCGTAGCCTGCTCGCAACCGTGAAGATGCGCAGAAGGCGTTTCTATGACGTCCCTCAATGCTCATGTACAGTCTTTGTCAGACGTATACAACCCAAGGGGTCTGCTTCTGAGCCCTGCTGCGCGGCTCCTCTTGCATACTCAGGGACCCCTATCTCATGAAGGCGGGGTGAACTTGCGTCCTCAACCCTCCCAAGCGTAGGACTGTCATATGTGCTTAAGAGCCCCGGTACATGGCTTGGAAGCGAACCCTTGGGCTGTATATTTTTGACAAAGACTGTACGGATTAGGGATGTTAAACTCCACACATCTTGCACAGGACGGTACATCACGATGTTGCGCCGCATTGCGCTGTTATAGCCCAGTACAGTGCCTGAAAAATCGACGTTACCCAGAACGTAATACAGCATTATACAGTTACAAACAGGAATTTTTGAAAATTTTGGCGTCAGCTGCAGTTGCACATCACGCGAGCCAGCGAGAAAGACTTTTCTGCTCCTGTTTAATCATGTAATGTTTCACAAACACAACCATATGGCACAATGCATGCCTGTTCAGGTGCGATGTGAAATGGCATGTACCTTTCTTCGTACCATTGTACTTGATTGTGCAGCGCAGTGCCGTACGAAAAAAAACAGTGTATTTAGTACAGCGTCGTGGAGTGCCGTCTAATTTTAACTGTAGCATTACTAGGAATTAGGGACAGTGCCCGCCAGCGCCGCTCTGCCTAGCGGCCTATCACGTTCTGCAGGCATTCAGTCACTCGCTTTCTTTTTCATCACAGATGATGCCAACGCGCTATGTTTGAATATTTAAAGCTATGCGACACGCAGTGGCAGCCAAAGGAACTATAGTCTGATACATGTCAAGAACGCAGCGGTATTTCCCCGTCCAAGGACCTCCTTCTAGCCAGTGGTGTCGGCCGATTCTCTGATCCTGCTAGTGCGACAAAGCAGGGAGTGGCAGATGAAAGGGGCTAATTCCTTTCCTCCATGGTCGGAGACAGACCCCTCTCTCCAGTGTGGCGCCGCTGCCTGCTTTGTCACCCTAGCAGGGTCATGAGAATCGGCCGACGCCATTGGCTGGAAGGGGGTCATCTGACGGGGAAAAGCCGCTGCGTTCTTGACCTGTATGAGACTATAGAAGGGCTTCCCGCTAATTATTGGTAATTTGTCACTGAGCTGTAGTTAAAAGAACGTCTTCTTGGGTGAGTTGGTCACAATTCATCTTAGGTACTAGGTAGGTAGGTACTTCTTGCTTGTGTCTGTGTGTTTGCGCCTAGTACCTAAGAGCTGTAGTTAGCCTTCGAGCTCTCGTCATTCCAAACGTGGCCCACAACCTGGGGTTAAATAGAAAACGGTTGTTATCACTCGCGTCTCACATTTTACAGAAAGAAACCTACGATGCAGGAAGTAACTGGAAGTGATAGAATGGCAAAAGTAAAAGCTCTAAAACCTATCATACTGAGCAGCGAACAGAAAGGATAAATGCTTGCTATCTCTAAGCCCCCCCCCCCCCCCCCCCCCCGGCATAGTATCGTTAATATTACGAGCGGAATGGCTTGTCTGGCTCGGACAACGCAGGCGTACGTTAGGCTGGCGTATAAACGACGTCGTTACAAAGGTTCAACCTGGCTAAAGGCTTGTCTTCATGTTTTCAACAAAAAACACCGTCGTTTTTAGCTCATACCAAGGTACCTCTAATGAGATGATATAGGCCAGACTGCAGTTATTACTTCAGTAACATAGTTTATTTGCGGAAAAAATGGCTTGTTTTATTTTGCAGTACCCTGACGGAGTGTACTGCGAAAACTTCGTTTCTCAAGAGTGGAAGTTGGACACATCTCCATTAACCTATATCAGTTATTCGGCCGAAGTCACTCTGGACGAGGATGGCTTCAATTATGTAGTTGATTCCCGTGTAAGTACGCATTATTTACCTCATGTTTCGCACTGACTATAAGTTATGCTCTGGGAATGTCACGTTATTTCCAGAATGGCTTTTCTGCGCGACGACCTTTCAACGTTGTACTGTCTTAATCTTAGCTAGAAGAGGGGTATGGTTTGTCTGTGGCACAAACTTTTCCTTCATTAGGGTGATTTTGGGTAGCATTAATAAAGAGTGAGTAATAAAAGAAGTTTGAAATGCCAGTATTTCTTCTGTTGCACTAAAATAAGGCGGTTAATGAGCTTAAATATCTTGGCATACTAATCACTGAAGACTTAAATGGAAGAAACACGTGTCCTAAGTTACTAGCAGTGCCCTCTCACTCCTTTATTCTTTGAAAGAGACAATAAAAACAGCTTCTTCAGACACAGAACTTCCGGCAGACACAAAGCTTCCGGCATATTGTTAGCCAGCCCGCCCTGTGCTTGAACATGGCGTAGTATTCTTTGTTCCCATACAAAAACGTAAGCACCACGAAATCAGGAAGCCTACAGCAAAAAGCGGCCAGATTTACTTAAAATAGATATGACCTCTGCATTTCACCTTTAGAACTTCTGGATCGCCTACCTACAATTATCAATCGTGCTAAGTTCTTACGGTTAAAAATATTTGTACAAGCTCGTCAAGAGCATGCTGAGAATCGAAAAAAAGCAAAATTATGCACTGTTAACAAGGTCAAGAACTACCAGGCATAAATACAATACGTAGGTAGGTTTCACATCGACACTTCCCATTTTTCACGTATGCAATGCGTGAATGGAGCCTATTGCCTCAAGTCCTTGATGACTCCACATCTATCAGCGCATACTCAAGCAATCTTTCTAGGTTTGTTTTTGAAGCAGGAACTTGAACCTTTTTTTTTCTCTACGGCCGACTGAATTGATTTCAGTATGCCAGATAAGTGCATATTGTCATACTGTTGAAAAGATTTCTGCGGGCTCCAATTTTTTAGTGTTTGGAGATTTTTCATGTCTGCCAACACCGCCGCAGACCATTTTTTCCGTTAGTTGTATCAGTAAATGAAATAATAAATAAGTATTGCCTCAATCCATGCATTCTATTTCGCGCTCTGGGTAACTGTTTCAAAGATTTCGACATCGGTGCACGATAATCCACCGAAAAATTTGTTATTGCCACTGTAGCCTCTTTGTTTTCCGGAAAAAGATTAACGGCAATCCCCACATTTTTATTGTAAAGCCTAAATCTGGGGAAAGGATTGGTTGTGTCTGCTATTTAAACACATGTTGACTTAGGTCAAGTTGAGCCATTACTCTTACGACGGCATGACTGCAAACAGCGACTCTAGAACCGCGCATCGATTGGCAGGAGACGGGGTAATGGTTGTGGCCCTTTGCTACGACGCAAGGGGCCGTTGGAACAGCCTTTTAGAGAGAAAAGCACGTGTATCCAACCAAACGCGCTCGGCTCAACCCTTCCGTTTCTCGCTGCGTGGCTTCCGACACCGCAGGTAGGGATAGAGAACTTGCATTCCTTAGGCTCGTCACTGCTAGAACTATCGCTTCTTCATATCCGAGCGGAGAAGGATGTGGTGGTCAAGGCACACCACGGTGCGTAGTAGGAGCCGCGCTAAAAAGAGTGGCATCAAAATGCTTTCTTTCCGCTAAAAACAAAATCTATTTTTAATCGTGTTTCGGAGTTTTGGGTACAGTATTTATTTTTTTTCTTCGTGTGTAGTGCTCTTGGTTTCTAAAGGTCGTTTGCGAAAAATTGGTCAAATTGAAGTTTTCTTTGCGTCTACAGGGTAACGAATGTAAGCTGTGTGACTGAACGTTTTGTATACCACCTGAAAAGTAGACACGCTTCGCTTGCTTCAGCCTGCCGGTGCGCACTCTAGAGAAACGAAGACAGAACGGGGATTGTGGGTATTTCCGGCAAGCTGCGATTGGTCCCAGACGTAAGGGCTTTAAGAAGAAGCGTATAATTGTGGACGGCTGTGGTTTTTTTTTAATTTTTGCATGCAAGGGTTCTTAACGGCCGCATTAAGCATTGCTGTCATTTTTTTTAGAAACAAAGTGATGGCGCATAGGCATTGAGATTATTATAGAAGCAAAGATAATTGTCACATGAGTTCATAATCAATGGCTCTTCGAAATCTGTAAAAATGTAGTGTATGAAATGTAAGATTTTTTTTTCAATTTTTCAGGTTCACATGGACACCTTGGAGAGGCTATACCGGATCGACTTCACGCCAGAGACGGCATATTTTAACAACATCACCGTATCGAGGAGCGTGAAATCAGTCAGCCGAATAATTTCGGGAACTTCCGGTGAGAGTGCCGAGCGTATACCGAGCGCTGGTGCTGCGCTCGAAACATTCGCTCACTTTACCCGGCAATTGACGTCGTGCTTTGCTTCACATGCTCATTTCACAAATTCTTTACATGGGTACTAGCGTCATTTAATAGTCAAAATAGAAAAAAAAAGGTTGACTTCAAAGGAAGCGGTGCGAGAAAGATAGTTTCCTGCACACGTTTTCAATTCGTTTTCAACTCCGCACAAATTTTTTATTGTCTTCTCAATGGGTTCACTGAGTTAAATTTATTTACTGAGCATGTCCTAAATGAAGTTTACATTTTCTTTTTCCTTTTTAAATGCAGGCCTTGTGTTCGACATACAAAGCCTCAAGAATGGAAAAACGCGGTGCCAGCGCAGAGCGGTGAAAAGACTGCCTTTCATGAAGGAGGCGGTTATAGATTTTCAAGACATGTCAGAGCTTTCGCCTGATCTTTTCTTCGGCACAAACCGGACCAAGTACGTTCTCAAGAAGAAGGTAAATGGACAAAATGCACGTGAAAAGTCAAGCAGAAAAGTAATCAAATGTTCCGAAAGTGATGAAGAAGAGGATAGCGGCGTGCAATTGGTCGGTTGTCTTGGTTGCTGATATATTTTTCAAAGGCAGAACAACAGCATGGTTAGCTAATAATAGGTAAAAAGTAAGAAGTTAGTCGTGTGGTGAAACGAAAAATGCATTGTTTTTACGGTTTACAGGCGCATCGAAAAAACATTTTACTAAAATGGCTCATTTGGTACCGTAAAAAATGACTACTGCCATCTATGTTATAAAAGAAAAAACGTTTGACGACCGCTGTTCGTCAGAAGACTTTCAGAAGGCCATTCAGCCATGTCGAGGTGAGCTCGTCATAAGCGAAAAGAGAGGCGCAGTAGTGGAGGGCTAGCAAATAATACTGACCAGTTCCGGTTCTTTAACGTGCCAGCTAAACAATGCACAGCAGACGGGCATCTTGCATTTCGCCTCCACCGGAACATGGCTGCATCGGCCGCCGTGCGATGGAGGCCAAATGCAAACAACAGCCGTTAACTTTTAGCGGATTTGGCGTTCTGCTGCTGAGCCTCGCGAAATGGAAACTCAGCCGCGGCGGCCGAATTTCTTCGAAAAAAAAAGAAATTAAGAATACGCCCGTGTGCTGTGCGATGTCAGCGCGCACTTACTAACACTGATGGTTGAGTTTTATCCCGAGTCCTCAGGCACGGCGCCTCCCTAAGGCTAAGTGCAGCGTCAGGAAGTTGAAGCCCCCTACTTACGTCGCGGGTAGCTCAGGGCTTAAAAGTTAAACGCTATCATGGACTGATTAGCCACAGCAAACTGCCTGGTGGCTACTGCAGCGATACTCCATGAACATCAACAGTCTAAGACTTTGAATGACAAAAAACCGCCTAATAACTTGTGCATCCCCGCATGGTTTGAATTTAAATCGGGTTCGAGCAATGCCTTTCCAAAGCGAGCCTGATAGCATTAATGCTAGCCTCACATTTGATTCAAATCGTAGCGTGTTGTGCGACTCCAACCCATATTTTCCCAGAGGATTTCAGGGAAGCCTCCCTGGACCCTCTCCCGAGCGAATTGTGTCCATGCTGTTTCTTCCTTAATGCTTTGTTTTTCATTTTAGAGTATTCAAAAGGAAAGCTGTGCTTTTTGGACGGATTCAGTTATAGTTATGGTTGGGTTAAGCGAGTTATAAATAGCGGCACAGGCTGAGTCATATTATTCTTCCTTATATGTAGACCTGCCTCAGCGTACTATTTGTGTTGCGCGCTACCACAGGCTAGCAAACATTGTTTCGGGAATTAGGCTTTGCAAGCTTGTAAGTTAAGGTGGAAAACTCCCAGAAGGCTTGGCATGCATAGTCACGGAAATGCTGTGGATGCATTCGCCTATGCAATAAATATAAAGAAACTTTATGAGAAAGAGGTTTGGTATAGAATTAGCCGTATAAACTGTTGTGGTAGTATGCGCTACATCTCCTAAGAAATCACCATTTATTTCTGTTCTTTTTCTTTTTTACGAATATAGCATGAAAAAAAAAAGAAACAATGAATAGCGGGAAAAGCTGAACGAAATCTATTTCCTTTCCATTCTCAACTTCCATACGGCGCCGATATTTGGCTCCCGGATTTCAAGAATATAAAGAACGAAACTGAAGGGCTTTTCATGAGCAAAACCAACATTTTAACGGCTAGCAGGTGCTGTACAGTTGAACTCTAATAGCGGAGTTTTCTTTCCAAATATTTCCCCATGTTCCCTGCAAAATTAAGTTTACTTATCCTTTGCATTGTCTAGACAAATAGATCATGCCTAGCGCGAAAGTTTGAAAGCTGTCACAACAGCGTGCCCCGCACAGTGTGAGAGTAGCACGCGCTCTGCAGGATGGTGTGAAGCCGAAACACTTCTCGTGTCCAGCGCAGTGCTCCTAATTTTATGGGGTTTTATCGAAGCCGTAGACTGAGAGAGCCCAGGCCTTGAACTACTCGGGTCGGAGACAAACGTGTATATCCTGTACTCACAAGTCATGTCCGTACGGAAGAAAGGATGCACAGATCGAGCAGGAGGTGATCGATGGACGCGAGCTCAAACGGAATCCATTCTCACCCTGCCTGACATAACTGGATTAAAAGGAGACCCGGCGTTAAACAGCAACTGCTGAATGTAAGAATCAAGGCAGCTAAAAGAACATGACACAACTTTCAGTGCTTTCATTTTTTTATCCTCACACAGTGCTTCTATTTATAAAACGTTTAGGAAAGAGTGCCAAACACTATCGCTACATCAACCGTTTTCTTCTCGAGAAGCTTGTGAGTTACTGCCAAAGATTCTTTTTATAATAGTGAAGGTCCGTATATAGGGTATGTTACTGACAGCATACCTTATGACGCTGAACATTTAAATAGTACGAACTGGTACACTGCGGATAATGCGAAGCAGCTGAATGGCCCTGGCTTTGGTTCTAGACACGCAAGCGAGGGATCCCGTGCAACGTGTGGCAGGGCCGACGAAATGACTGGCCTCCCGGAGAGAATGTGACCACTGTCTGGGAATGGTGCCTGAGAGAGGAAAAGGTAAGCCCCAGTACTGTGCAGGCCAAGATAAGAAGGTAACCATGGGCTCACTGTATACTTGCTTCTGCCGCCAGTGGTCGGCAGTTTATCTGACGTAGTCGATTCTCGAAGATATGTGGGTGTCAGAGGAACACCACCGATTTTGTGTGTTGTATATTGAGTATCTTGAGTAGAACATTAATATACTTACTGCAGCGTAGCTCTTGATCTTGCACATAGCAAGTCGCTGAGGCTTTTCGATACCGCGACGTAGTGTAAGCAGTGTCGCGTTGGGAACACATCTTCTTGCTGCTTTCTTGCATAACCCAACTTAGTTCGTAGTTGCGTATACTGTGGCTAATCGCATATTGGTCGATGCCTCTTATAGATCGACTCCCCAACTTCGGGAACCGGCCAGAAAAAGATAAACAAACAAACAAATGCCGCATAGCTCGACCCGCTGAATATACGAGCCTCCAACATTCGATTAAGGCCATCTAGTATAGCGCGAAACACATCGCAGCTGCGGCGGCGCAGTGGCGAGCTCGCACATGAGGCGGCGTACTTGCGCATCGAGTGTGAATTCGAAATCTTTCCCTGCGAAACGGACACGCTCCAAGTTTGACAGGCACCCTCAATGTCTTTCCTCAAAGGCCGTAATCTTCGGCGGGTGCGCGGAAAGTGCGGTGTTATACTCTGACTCCTTTCCCTCCTTTCCCCTGTATCTGGCTAACATTACGGTGACATTGAACTCGTGTGCAACCACCCTATTTTTCGGCGCTGCGTACGCAAGGCGCTGGCTCGCTTAAATGCTGCCGATATATTCCCGTGCGGCTGAGCGACTGGAGGAAATTTCGTTTTTGTGATGAGAACACGATAGGAGAGCTTTTTTCGCGGCTCTCTTAAGAAGGAGCAGGCTTGTGAAACCTTTGCGTGGTAAATAACGGTAGTAACTGCCGTAGTTTGTGAAGGCAATAGGGCGGAACGATGGCATGGCTTGTTGCTGCCTACCTTGCCTGTCAAAGCTGGCAGCCGAGTATACGCCTGTCGTGGTCGTGATTCATGTATTTGTCGAACCTGAAGTTAGCAGAATGCGATTTTGAAACAGCAGGTGGACCTATGTGCGAGCAAGTACAATAGCTCTCAGAGATTCCAGGACTAGTTTACTCAAATAAGGAATGAATTACAAGTCATAAAAATCGACCATATCTCCCTCACCTTGTTTTCCTCAACGGCTGTGAAGTATCTCTTAATCATGGAGTATCATTACCAAGCACAGAAAAAGAAACCACGAGAAAGCCTGAAGTACTTTCAATCTAGAATTAACACACGGCTAGGACAAAACAGTAAAGTAAACTGCCATGCGAAAGCTATCGATGAAGGAAAAACAGCAGTCAGTCAGTAACAACTGAAACTAACAACAGAGCTAGTGACAACAACTGATGTGTGCAGGCTTAGGAGGAGGAGGAGGAGGAGAACTTTAATGAAAGAGGCAGGCTTAATGAAAGAGACAGGGAAATGTGTACAGGCTTAACTCAGTAAGTGAGCAATAGTGATTTAACCGTGTGCTGTTAAAGAAACTGCCGATATGCGTTCGCTCGAGTGTATGAGCTCCCACGTAAGTGGACGGCAAAACCGAGTTGTTTGTTCCTGCTGTCCACTGTGAATATTGAGAGTATCTTTTACGAGAGATAAGAAATCTGACGGCAATCTGAGGTCTTAACTGCACTTTGTTCCGCTGAGCGAGATATTGAAGTCTGTGAATCTTGACTGCGAAAAACACTGAAACTCTCCAGGAAAAGCCAGCGACTGGCATGTGGGACTCTCCAAGCCTTCCTCTGGTCAGTCTGGAAATCTACCACTCCCAGGTAAGGCTTCTTAATTCTGGTCTCTCGAGGCGTGGAGTGTAAAATTCAGTGCCCAGTCGCCCGCCGCCTGAAAAGGCTGAGCTGTATGTACGCGAACTCTCACGCGAAGGTGCAAGCGGCGTCGTCACGCGAAGTGTTTTGCCTCCGTCGCTTGCCTTGTCCTTGGTTCTGTCTTGGTAAAAAATTTCCTTCGTCACGCGGAAGTCCGCCCCCGCGATTAGCCAATCAGGTCACCGCTGGCAGTTTACAGTTTGCCATGTTGCTCCTGACCCGTGACGCAATCGCCTCAGCAAGCACGCCGACTTGGTCATTGCAGTTGTCGCTGCACCGCCACCGTAGACAAATTATTCCTTCTGGCATGGCTGCGAGGTAGAGCCGCAAAATTAAAAAAAGACAACAATCTAGTTGTCGGCAACTAAGGGCTTAAAAAATCTGGAGCGGGCCACGGTCGCGCACTGCGGGTTACGGGTACTCGATATACCTGGTGTTAGAGAAAAGACTTTAATTTTCACAAAAAGGCTATTTTTGAGTAAAAATAGGGCTTTTTCAGCATAGTATTACCAGTGCTGTCGGACACCGGTCAACTGGTCATCTTTTAAGTATTAAGCTGGTACACAATTTTTAATAATAACTTTATAACTAATAAAGTTAAGCACCTAGTTGCCATTAGAGGTTTGTAGCCGATCGTTAGTAACAGCTATATCAGTTTTTAGAATTTAGAAAACGCGATTATCCTTGGCGCTGTGGCTCGACAAAATTTGGCTTTTTTAACCAGTTACGCGCACTGGAGGGGCTGCTTTGCCTGCATGCTTTCGAAAGCGCATGTATTTTGGCACGATGCTAGCTATATTTTGTCGAGCCACAGCACCGAGCGTAATCGCGTTTCCGAATTTGTAAAAAAACTCGGATATAGCCATTACTAGCGACCGACTACCAATCTCTAATTGCAACTAGGTGCCTAGCTCTATAGTTAAAAGTTCATTATCAGAAATTAGTTAACCCGCTTACTACTTTAGTTAATTCACTAACTTGCCGGTGTCCGCCAGCACTGGTAATACTATGCTGCAAGAGCCATATTTTACTGTAAAAATCCCATTTTTGAAAAGTTATTCGAAGTCTTCCCTGTGCCGCTGAGCTTCAGCCGTCGGTTCGGAATCAGTCGAAGCGCGATCACTTACATAGTTTGTTCATCCCTGCCGCGATGGTCTATTTCGATGCAGGTGAAATACAACAGGCGCCCTCGTGCTGTGCGATGTCTGCGCACGTTGAAGAACCCCAGATGGCCTAAATTATTCCGGAGTCCTCCAAAACGGCACCCTCATAGCCCATGGGTCGCTTCGGTTAACGACCACAATACACAGTTCGCTTAGTTCGCTCCTTTACAAGCAGATTCCCATGCCCATTTACAAGGTGACAGATTACGACAGTGCTTACTAAGACGGAGTAAAGAGGCACTGAACGCAGGCTGGTGCACGTCGCAGTCGCATGCATAAGGTTTCCCCGCATTGCATCAGAGCTAACGACAGCGGTCCTCGCTGCACATCTTAAAGGTGTATAGGGGCCAAATCTCGGCGGCATTTTCTCTTCTTTGTAACGGTGCGTAAGACACTACTATGCATGGATTACCGTGTGCCGTTCCCCTGCAATCGCTAAATAATTTAGAGCTTTATTTTAATTTCACGCGTATGACTTTACGTTCCAACTGCCGAAAGATGGTCGTGACGTCGACGGACAGTAAAGGTCTCGTGAGGCATGAAAATAAAATACAGGTTAATCCCTGCTTCTTCACTCATTGTGATTCCGGCTCTTCAGGCATGCTGGCTTTAGTGCTGTAGTTAATTAAAACGACGAAGCAGTGATTATAACCCAGTTTGTTTTCTTGCCTTGCTTTAAAAAATGCGGTAAGAATATGTAGCGTAAAACATTTATCTACGAAGTGCCGTCTTCCGTGAGGCAGAGGAGTTGGTAGTCAAAAGGGCGTTTGGGGGGGGGGGGGGAGGCAGGAGGAAAGGGGGAAAACACACTTTGAAGGAGAACACTCTGCGCTTCTGTCGAGTACCTTCGGAGTTTTCTGCTCCATGGTCCTTGTTGGAGCGGATTGCAGCTCTCTGTTGGAAACTTTTCGATTATGTTATTTTGGCCATGAAAGAAATCGCTGTCGTTCCCTTAGAGTTTCGCGCGTACAAAATTCTTTGCTGCCGTTTGTAGTGCAAAGGTGCACGAGGTGACGGCCCTGATGCTCCGCTCTTTTTCATTCGGAGGATAATGGAATGTAATTAGAAACAGCGCGAAGAAACGCGGACATCACGAAGAAACGACCCACACGAGCGCTTACTCACAACTGAATTTTATTTTGAAGGAAAGATGCTTAAATAGAAGACATAAGAGGGTGGTTAACAGGGCTGCTGCAGCAATAACCGGCAATCAGTGTGGTCGCGTCACAAAACTTCAAAAACAGGAACGAACGAAGTAAGCGATAAAGAGACGGTGTAAAGAGCCGCAAAAAAGTGGTCAGGTGACAGTAACATAAACAAGACCAATAAAAAATCCCCCCCCCCCCCAAAAGGGGGGGGAGAATGCGTTAAAACCATCAGGAACACAGATAGGAAAATACAAGTGAAACATAAAAAATGAAACACGTAAAAGCTTTAAGAACGTACCCAAAAAGGGGGGGGGGGGGTTAAAAGCGTTAAAATATTTTAAGACACTGAGGACGAAAAAACAACATAAACTCACTACCAACAAGGCATTACAAGGCAATTAAGGCAACAAGGCAATTACAATGCATTACCAACCAGCCCGGAACCTTGCTCTTATCTGGATAATGGAAGGAATGTAGGGTCTTTCGCAACTTAAGCTCGGGATCATTCGTTGTATTTCAGGCTTCTGGCCTGTAAAAATATGAAAGATAAATTACTGCTGCTACTATACAATAACTTTCTTTTGGAGAAACAATGCCATTGTTTCTGGATGCTGCTCTTAATAGTCATGTGACCGAAGAGAGCCTTTCAATCTGTGTCTCGAAGGGGGCGCTCTCATGTTGTGGAGGGGAGGCTGCTATATTGCTATCACAGGGCTCCTTCGCCGAGCAGAGTGGCAAGGAATCTAGAAACGTCTAGCGCAAACTTTACGGGATCTCCGACAAGAAATAAAATTTCTTTAGCCGGTTTTAACAGATTAACAGATTAAATGACTAATTCGATGTTAGGTACATCTAACAGACGTTTAGACATGCCTTTCTGCCGCTCGAAGTGGAGCTATTCTGTGCTGTCTAAATAACATACGTAAGCATGTAATAGGACCGACAGTAAATCTAAGTGTTCTTGCAAACGTACCCTTCTTCATAGAACTTCGATACAAATTGCGTGCTACACTGTGAACGTAATATAGGCAGGCGTGGTTGTTGACATAAATAGGGATAGTTTTGAATGCCAATGTGTATCATTGATCAAAGTTCTATTCCTCGTCTAATATGAGCTCTTTTTCAGACTGCCGATGACATTCATGACGACGAAAGACCTCACGAAAACTGGAAGAAGCTGACGTTCTCTTTCTATCGAGTCGATAGCGCCAACAAATGGGTGACAGACCTGCAGGCCTTCGATATCACCGAATGCATGGATGAAGACATAGACCCGATGCAGTTCGAGTTGAAATGTAAGGACGATATCGCCGCTCGGGCAACGGCGTTCACGAAAGGTTCTGTTTTCAGCTTTTGAACAATTTCAGAACGTCCGACGCTAGCCCGGCATCGAGGGAGGTTCTAATGAATTCTTTCGCAGTGTCATTAGAAAAGGAAAGCCGTGTAACAAAAAAAACTAACAGCACAGTTACGAGTATGTGACGCGAGATTCGACGATAGCTGCTGTAGTGGTCACGTGATGCACCTCTGCACTGGTTGGCGGCTGTTCCAAACAGAGCCACTCGTAGGCTTATGCGACCCAGGTTGACCGTGAAATAAGGTGAGTGCGTTAATGACCGGTGGGTGCGGTCATTAACGGATCCAATGAATGACATCCACCTGGTGGGTGGATATCATTAACGCATCCACAAGTTACGCCGACGGCGCCGCGCAAGCCAGGGACGGGCGCCTAACAGCTTTCGCTGTAAAAATAAAACTAATTGGCCGTCGTAGCCCATTTGACATTGGGACGTTAAACTCAGTACACTACTGTTGCAGATTGTGTCAGGGTACTAGGGTAGGTTGTTCGTTTCTTTTTTTCTATCGCCAATAAGTAAGTTCTCCTTAAAGGGCGAATACTTTCCAGAACAACATATCGCGACCATCGGATCACCTCATAAAAGTGAAGAAGGCTCGCCGAAGAATGTGGAGAATCTCAGTTTTTTTACCTGCCAATGACTGGGATATCGAGAAGCTATAGGTTAGCGTTTCAGCTCGAAGAACGTTTTTGTGAGCATATCTTTACAAATGTTACTCAGCGGCACGCAACTGTTATTTCTATCAAGGTTTTCCAACATCCTGTTTTATCTGACTGGCTTTCATGCAGCTGTTTTTAGCGAATGAAAAAAAAAAAGTAGTTGCTCACCTTCAGGATACCACGAGTGATACGTCCCAGCTTGGTCGCAAGCTGGTTATTACGGTGATGACGATAAGCATGACTGCCGCTGCCACCAAACGATTAGCTGAAGTAGCCTATGAACGACTGGGAGCTTCGCGGTGGCTGTGCCCCCAGGCCGGCAGCATTGTACATATGTACTGTAAAACAGTTTTAACGCGATAGCGTTAAGGGTCCCATTCAGCGCAGAGCCCAACGTCGGGGTAGGCGTTAGCGTGTGGAGAAAATCGGGATTGGTGGAGAGCATCATGATGTCACAACCAAAGGACCTCATGCAAATAATCCAAACACCCCACAACGACTGAAGGAAAATGGTCGAGTCGGGACACGAACCCAGGTCTCTTGGACGGTGAGCCGGGCACGCTACCCTTCGACCACTGAGGAACGTTCTTTTGGCTTGGTTAAATAGAGGTGTGTCTTGTAAAAATAAATAAAGTTAACGTGAATAAAATTCAAAAAATGAAAATGGAATAAAGAATTGTGTCCGTGTCCGCGAAATGATGTGCAAAGAGGACTCCAGGCCGATGAAGAGACCCAATAATGCTATCGCGAGTACCCTTTTTTTTTGTACCTAAAGCTTTTGAACCGCACCTAAAATGAGTTTTGTAATGTATTTCAGGCTGTTTTATTCTTTCGTTGCAGATCCAGAAACTAAGTACGAAGACGTAGTGAATATCACCATCGAACCGCTATTTTTGGCGATGTGCAAATATCACATAGTGCAGAGTTTGAACAGCAAGTTTGGAGTTCTTAGGGTCGGAAAACTTCGAGCTGTAAGTTTTGTCGCATATAAAATAAATTGGTACGAAGCAGATAGTAAGATCTGCTTACCACATCATCAAATTAAGAAAATAGTTAATTACAATAATTGTTTTTGTGCTCGTAGGTGTTTGACGAAGAAAAAAAGCTTCACATTCAGTTTGCGTTGCTCGGCAAGTTCCCAAATATTAAGGGTGAGCCTACACTGGAGGAGCTGCAAGGGTCGCTTGAGCAAGACGTGGACGCTGGAGTGTTGAAATTCAATATGACTGCTCCTGGAAAACAGGTAAGGAATCTCACTCATGTTATAGGCAGTGGCCCCTTTTTCTCACGGGCATGTCTTTAAAGAAAAAGGAAGGAAGGTTCGTACTCTATGTTTCGATCTCTTGCTCATATAGCATCTATGTCGAATTCTTGAACGTTGCAGTGGGCTGAATTGCCGTTGAGACTCTATGCTGCAGTTGAGACCCTGTTGTGCTGTTTGCACTTCAGTATCCTTCGATTTCAACAGCTGGCGAAGATTCCGAAGTACTGGTGGAGATTCACTGCACTACTCTGTGGAAACACGGGGGACGCGTGTAATGGCATTGGGAGATTAGAAACGTACACTTCGCTTGAATTTGAAGCCTTCACTTTGGTGCTGCTTGAGGTTAGCACCGCAACACACTTAGGTCTAATGCAACTTGCACACCAGCGTAACTGTCCTCACTGGCTACGGGTTGGGACTTCTATTTTAGTTTCCTTTTCTCTCCTACAGCGCTTTTCCTAACTGCTTGTAAGTCTATATATTCGTCCGTTTGTCCGTCCTTGCCTTCGTCCGTCTGCTTGTCTTCCTGTCTGACAGGTCCGCTCCGTGTAACTAGGGAAGTGCAAGCTCAGTGTTACCCCAGCGTACTTCGCTGAGTATTTAAGTGCTCTGTTTGCAATCTCAAAGAGAGTCCAGCGTTGTATATAGCATAGAGATTCTATTCAATCAAAATATCTTTGTGATCTTCACATTTTGTAATAACTGAAGCGGCTCCGCGTTCCCCGTATCACTGCGATCGCCCGCTGACATGGCAAGAATTAGAGTCGAAGGTAGGCAACCGTTCTGTCGCATCAAACCAGCAAATTTCAAAAACAAAGCCTTCCCTCTTCTCCAGGAGAGTATCGAGTTCACGGCCGTGCCGCATTCGCTTCGGAGCGCAGACGAAGACTTCTCGCCGAGCAACGAACCAGCCCGGCGGCCCACTCCCGTCACGCTGTTCCGTTCTGGCCAGCCCGGTTGGTCTGTCCAAAACGTCACCCTGGACTACCCGATGCCTGCCCTCCTGTACAGATCTCAGGCACACCACGAGCCCAGCGTGGCCTCGAAGAATGGGACCACCGGCCATACAAAAACTGTGCACGTGGTTATCTTCGTGGGTGCGGCCCTCGGACTGTTCGCTATCGGTGCCGTGGTTGGTGTTGTGTCACTCCGTCTACAGCGCATTGTACGGTAGATGTGAAAAAGAAATGATTCTCTACAAAATTCTCTCGTCTACCTTGTACCTTGCGTAAGAGAACGGAGAAATTTTCAATTCAGTGGCGCGGGGATAGTTTGACTGTGAAATAGGGGGCTTCAAGACCTTGCTATCACTTCAGAATGCGAGCTTGCTTTAAAATATTCTGGTGTTTGGGCAAATACAGTGGAACTCTATTTTATTGCCAATATTGCATTTTTTTTTGTAAGAAGGTAAAAGGTAAACATATCTTTCATGATATGTCTCTTTTTTTTTGTACCACACGCATGACGCTGAGGTCCATTCGTGAGCAGGAGCATAACATCCACACGACGCGTCATACATATACCTGCATGAATGTCAAGGTCGACAGACACGGCCACGAAGAGGACGCGATGTGTAACTCGCACGATTAACAATAGGAAATTCGATATATTACGCGCTGGTGAGGCTGCGCCCGGCTTGGGTCCTGCCTCTGGGCAGAACCCTGGCTAGCATGTTGGCTATAAAGCACATGTAACATATCCCAAGACATGTATTTTGTAGCGATAGCTACATTACGGTCGCATTTCGAGCCTTCAGCGTGGCGGCTCCGTGGCTGCGGCAGCGCTGCCCCCCTTTGCAAACTTTTGCAGAATTTGATCTAACACGCAAGGTTTCAGTGTATTCCGTTTCTTCGCACTACCCTCTTGATTTATACCCTTAAGCAAAAATTGAATCCTTGTGAGGCAATAAAAACGTGCAACTGATGCTGTCAGCGCAACAGAATGCTCAGAACTACCAATTTGTGGCACATCACCAATTCACTGTAGAATTTCTGCCGCAGCTTCAGCATGCAAGCGTTCGGCTGAACGCATGTGTAAGTTTATTTTCAAGGACGTTGGCGAGATTAAAATGATACTGACGGATATAAAAGGCCCCCAATTAAGGTCCCACTCATTAGTTGCCTCAGCTGGAAGGTCTTCGGGGATGCTGCCTTTATCAGAGACAGGCTTCACAATGAGTTGTCAAAACACGCTTCCTAACCGCATAGCCCGCAATGTAATAAATCAGCCGCGCATCGCTGTGTCGCTCAGCATAGCTGTGATGGTTTATAGCCGCTTTCACTTTTTTCACAGCCACTTTTTCTGTTGAAGGCATCTCGCCCTCGCATGAGAAAACGCTGCTACAGACACTCCAATACAAGCGAGGAAACGAACTGCACTGACTTACAACTGCTACGGCGTGCGCAAGACCGATGCGTCTGAGCTTACCGTGCCGCTAGTAGCAGCGCCACATTCCCCCTGGCGGCATCGGTGCGCAGAGGGGTCACGCGCGGCCAAGGGAAAGCGCCGCGGTCTTCACAGCTTCCCAATCTAGCCACCATAGTCAGGTGGTGCGCAGCAGCTGCCGGCGGCGCGGCGCCGCGGCTGATCACGTGCTTCGTCACGTGGTTGGTCAAGTGACCAAGTTCCACTCGGCCAGCTGTAACTATCGCTTCACTCCAGGTTTAACCAAAGCTAAACCACCGCCAATTTTTTTCTGACTGACGCTTTAAAGAAGCGCCGAGCTGACAATACTGTCGCCTTGTCGGACACGCCGTTAAACGGTTCCTTAAACCAGAGGCCCAGATGGAATCTTCCCACCGTCGTCGACGACACACTTCGCAACAGCACCCTGGTTTTGTTGCTTTCCATACGTCGAGTGGCGTGTGCTTTGTTTTCACACCACCTTTGCCTTAGCGTATCGCCTCAGCGCCACCTACCATCATAGGTACCTTCACTTTGAGGCAATGGCTCTTCAAACAAACGTACGCAAGGCTCATCGCTGTAAACCATGGTAAGATGCTTTAGCAACCTCAGAATGGCTTCCTAAGTTTGAGTATAAGTCTGAAGCGAACTACAGTCACTGCCAATTAGATTCTCCAATTAAATTCTCTGGCTGTTTCAAGGAGCCCCTGACAACGAATAAGATTGAAGTAGTAGCCCAGAGGCTCTTTTCTGAAATGACCAATTCAGTTTACTCACTCGCCTGGATCGAGTGAGAGCAAGCTCGGGTAATCTTTATCCTAAAGTTTCTGTGAACTTGGCCACCCACGAAGCTCGATCTCCTGCAAAGCTCAGTCGAGGAAACACATCTCGCACTACAAACGCCACGTAGCCTCCGGTGTGCTGGCTACCTTAGACTTTGACAACAATGATTTTTAATTTAGGAATTTTTTTAATCGCCTGGAAATTTAAAAGATGCAGTTTTTACAAACGGGAATTTTCTGCGAGTTTTCGAGAACTTTAAGAGCAAAATTGTTTTGCTTTTTTTTCAGATTCGAAACGTTTTCCTCTTGCTCCAGGGAAAAGCGGTCTAAAATTTCAGGTCTAAATGAAGGAATGTTTGTTGACGGTTTCGAACATCGTGGTCAAACTCCTCTGTCGCATGAGGTGCCTTGTAGTCCAGTATCTCTCGCTGTCACGGTAATGTCGTGCAGCGTAGCTGTCTACCTTAAACTGTCTTGCTCAGGTGATGCAACTACAGGATCGCTCAATATGAAAGTGAACAGGGCAGCTTGTGGCCGCTGCACTCCATGAAGCGCTGCTGCTGAGATCCAGCGAGAAGTGGCGATGAAGGTGGATGCGCAGTATGCGCGGCTGGCTGCTCTTTTCGCGCATGCGCCTGGTGCCACTCATTATCACCGGCTGTCAGCCCCAGCGCATCCGCAAGCGTGGAGCTCACGTGCTCCTGTGTTCTCTTTCATACTGAGCGACCCTATTTATACATGAGCCGTAGGCATAGTAGTAGTTACTGTATACGTACGCATGAAAAGCACACTCCTTCCACTAAATACGGGAGCATACGTGCCGGTACAACAACCTTTCTTTCAGCCTCAACATCTGGCACTTACTTTAAATCCCTGCAGGGGTGGGTGCCTGCAGTGTGCAGGCGGCTGGTACGTGGTGAAATTACCGGCTCGAGCGCAAAACATCAAACATTTCGGGCTGAGCAAGAGTTTAATCGCTGGTCTGCTTTTCTCATTTCTCTCTTTCCACACATATTTCGTACTTTCTCTAAGGGTGTGGCAGAGATGTGCACTCATCGGCATTTCAGAACCCCTTCCTTTTTCCTTCGACCCTGAAACTTTGCACGGAGAGAGATGACTGAGCATTTCCCTTTAAATACTGTACGCACCTAATTTTAGTTGAAACGTTTTCTTCGTCCAAACTACGCATTAGATAGAATAGGATCACCGCGTGGTATTCGGCTACGACTACTAAATAATTTTTATTTGGATTTCTTCTCTCTAATGCTGTTCCAGCTTCGGTTTCATCAACCGAGCGATGGCTGTGACGCGTAGTTGACATTTTAGGGTTTTTGAGACACACTCAATAAAAAAACTTGCAATATAAACACTGATACGTAATTTTAATTCCCTAAAACACTTAAACCAGCCTGCTCCTCGAGCCGGAATGACAAGAAACGCAGTATCAGCATTTTTATTTTATTTTATTTGTAAAAGAAGTCATGTAAGTTATTTTATATTGCTGGTTTTTTCATGGCTCACGCGACCTAAAGATCAACTAAACGTGACAGCCATTGTTCGGTTGATAAAACTGAAACCGAAACAAAGTGAAGAAGAAATCCTATCATAAATTATTTAGCGGTCGGAGGTGAATATCGCGACGTGTCTGTATATTAACGTCTAACGCATCATCTGAAAGAAGAAAAACGCGAACGCAATTTTAGTGTCAGTAGTCCTTTAATTCTAATTCCGCCCTCGCTGTCGCTCTCAAACAAATTTCTAGTGGGCTTCGAAACAATCTAAGAAGGTTCCGAGCTGCATGCGTCTCCAACTTTTCGGCACATGGACCTTACTGACACGGGCCAAACAGGTATTGACTCGTTTCGGCAATGACGACTTTGTTCACCCACGAGCCAGAAACCGGGGAGTGGATAGGAGAAAGAAGCGAGGTCCAAGGAAAAAGCAAAAAGCAAAAAATAAAAACGCCAGAAAAAGTAAATTCAATAACACGCACAAAAGAAACGAAAATATCAGAAGCTACGGCAAACAGTTCAACTAATGACACTAAAGATATCCTTTCTCTATTTTCAAGTCCAGCTTTCTCGGGCAAAAATTTTGATAATTAGAAAGTTGTTAGGCACTCTTATAGAAATATTGAAGGCAATGGTCCATTATTCTGATATGTAGCAAAATCTTTCTTGTAAAGTGTTTGCATGGATTGTATCGAACAGTTAGGACTACCATAGAAAACCAATGGAGAACGCTTTTGGCGATTGGAAAAGCGTGAATAAAAAAAAATACCAGACTGTTGTCCAGTGATCTACGCATATATGGGTTGTTATGGTGAAATGTGAGATTATATGAACAAATTGCTTTTATAAAGAGTTTCTTTTGTGAAATGCTTTTGTCCAGAATTGCTAGGTATGTTTTTTGGTTCAGTTTTCTCGTCGTATTACAGTTTTTCACGAACCCTCACTATTATTTCGCTTAAACCAGGGAATACCGGACGAAGCGGAATTCTTTTCTGCGGGTTCAGGTCCTCAGAAGCTAAAAATCAGGGAGCGACAGTGTGAGGTTTTTCTGGAGCACGGCATGAAAGTGTAAGGGCCAGTTGGCCGCACGACAGTGCTCTGGGGGCCACGCGGTTGAGAACCCTGTGATATAGAAGGGGCAAATAGGAGGGATGAAAGTACTTGACAAGCGTTAGGAAAATCTTCCCTCACCACCTAAGGAAAAAAAAATGCAGGACACTTAGGCCCCATCTTTGACGGTATGACCCGATAGCGTTAATGGGTCCCGGCACCGGCTCCTCTTGCCCAAGCGGACGCAGACGCTGTTTGCATATTACCTGAAAGACAACACGAGATACACATAAACTTCCGCTTCAACCAAGTCGTACGAACGCTTCTGAGTGTCCTAGCTTTTAGCGCGTCTGACTCGCATCCTAAGGGTCAGTGGTGCGATTGCCGGCTAATTACTCTCATTTTCTTTTTAATGCCATTCACATTTACTTTGCGTACATACACGTCTTAATGGCATTTGAGCCACCAGTTTTTTAATGTTTTAATGACTCTTCAAACAAGCAGCTTGATATGTCTTGGAATAACGGCGCACAGGCAAAGAGCAGAGGATGCAGACAGGAGGCTTCAAGCGTGACGTAGCCACCTTTTCGACCAATCCTGCCGACGGAGATCGGTGGACGCCGCCGGATTTTCTGCAGAACGGCACCCTTAAAGGTTTCGATTAAAAATAAAGGCAGGATGCTAAATCGTGATGAGATAGCACTAGCCTTCACAGCAGGATCCAGTGCATTCCACGCAACGCCTAGACCATCAAGTGTCATATACTAGTGCTGCTTTCCCTCTACACCCCCTTCATTCCTTCAACCACTGCACCGTTCAGGTGCCTGGCTATAGTGAGACTGCTATCGTGTCGTCGATCTCTTCATGGCCTTGTCCTCCCAATAACTGCAGTTCAAGCTTCAAAGCGCTAAATATTCTTGCCAAAGCCGTATCAGTGCAGTATTGAGGCTATGTAGTACTACCTCAAAGTAATTAAGGCTGAAACGCGATTGGCTGCGGGGATAAGAAGCCGAGAGGATAACTGAAAACGCAATTTTTCGATATAGAAACGTCGTTTTGCTGTGATAGTCGACATTTGCAAACTCTAACATTAGGTCCGCGACTACCGCAACACCAGGCCGCGGACAAAAGCAATCCGTGATGACAGTAATGAGCGTCACATTAAATGAGATGCGTGTGGTTTGTTAAAGTTACAACTTAATGCTTTAAAAAAACTTTCAGTAAAACAAGATTCGTAATATCGGTCAAAGACAGCAGCAACCACTCTATACCTGCAGCAGCGCTGCTGATGGCAACGCCACTATCGGCGTAGTGGCTGTTTGCCTTTTCAAAATATTTTAATAAATTATGGAAAAGCAGGGTTAAGCCATCTAATACACGGTAAATAGTCGCGAAAGAAAAAAAAAAACAGAACGTCTGGAGTATCCTAATCCAGTAGTAATAACTTTGCGTTTGGCGCTGTCGTATTCATAGAGTAGTATATCCACTCCTTGAAACTAAAAGGGGGGCCGAAGATGAAAGAAAAGTAGGAGCGATGTTCTCAAACAAATGGGGATACATATTTCTCAGGAATGTCCTTTTAGTAATTTGAGCGGTTTCTCGAATGAGTTTAAAAGTTTTTGAACCATCCAATACGCGAAAATGCCAATTTTATAGTTCTATAATTATCAGTTTCGAAAGTTCACTATCTACTTACCTGGGTAACTTAGTGACTGCAACATTGAACGATAACTGAGGCGAATTCACCGAAGCTATATTTTCCATAGTGTATTCTACTCGGAAATTTTGTTGGTTTCGGATATACGCTCTCTGCTTACTTCGATAACTAAGTGGTTGCTGCACCCAAAAATTTCCGGGTAAACTTGACTGTGGCAAATATAGCCTTTTCTGTTACTGCCTGCAAGATCACGAGTTGAAATCCGCCCACGGCGGCTCTATTTCGATGGGGGGAAAATGCAAGAGCTCTGCTGCAATGCAATTTCGGTGCTATTAAAGAACGCCAAGCGATCGAATTTAATAGGAACCTTCAGCGCAACATTCCTCACAGTACGCGTTGCAAAAAACAGGGTTTGGTTTTTTTAAAGTCTTATCATGCGCCATTCTCTAGCTCTGAACGAAGAGCGGGATAGAACACAATTCCGGCCACTCCTACGTGATTGCGAGGAGTACACTGGTGCGAAATTGGACACGCCACATGAAGGGTCGGCATTGCCGCGTCTCCTGGCGCGAGAAGTTGACGAAACGCGCCCTTGTCGAGGACTCTCTTCGCGGCGTGCACTTTGCTTTGGGGGCGAAAACAATGAAAATAAAAAGTTCTCTTACGAAAGACAAGCCACTTGTAGAGTATTGCTGCTTTCCACACCATTCGAACTCAGGAATGTTGCGCGTCTATAGCGGTTTCAAAGCTGATCGCTTTTAATACTTGATAATTTCACTTATTTGAATTTAAATGCAGTTGTAGGTAATGCGTGGCAGGTGATAAAAATACCTGTTGTCGTAAAAGCTGCCAGTCCTTATTGAAATTTGTGGCCTGCTTGTTGAGATATGCCAGTGTATATAGTGTCTTGTGACGACACCTTTACTGAGCGTTAAAGCACCGTACAAGCGGTACGCCGATACTCCATCTATCCCATCCTCTATCTATCCCGGCCTCTATCTATCCAGGTCTTTACACGGGGTTCGAGAATTACTCGCCGATACCATAATCACCTCTGATAATACCAGCTTGTGCAACTTAATTGCCTAGCGTTTGCAACAGCGTTATCGCTCTTCCCACAAGCATGTCTGATACGCTCGCTCAGCTGGTAGCAGTAATAAAGGGAGGGCTGATTGGACGCTCGTCTCTTAGATCAAGACACCTACCGAGGTACATTTTATACGACACGCAAGAAAGAAGTACATGCTTGTAACTGTATTCAAGTGAAATACTCTCCAAATAAGGCATTAACAACTAAAATTAAACGACTACTTGGAGCCCATTTATAGTTGATTAATAGCTTGGTGTGGGCTAGTCGGTTATTCCCCAAGAAACAGTAATCACCACGAAAAACGAGGACGACTTCGAAATATAGAGACGACAGGACAAGCCACTGATCGTCGACTGGAAGTATATACAGGGCAATTTCAAGCCAGCTGCTTTCTCCAGCGTCGTTTGGGCCGCTTGCCGAGCGACGGCCCTTTTGTAGTGAATTGGTCAGCTGAAGTTATACAAGAGATTTCGACGCAAGAGTCAGCAGCGTCAGTCTCCTGCATCTACATTGAAGACATGTTCTGTTCAGTGCCCCACATAGGTCTCTTCAAGGGCTTCAGCGACAGGATGGAAACAAGAGGGGCGGTCGCTTTCCAAGAAAGAGACCAGCCTAATTTGCGATATACTTCCTCGTGCCCTTCCAAAGTTCTACCAGCAGGCGGCGGTCAGCACGCGTACTGTGGTCCCTATGTTTCTTCGCCTTTCTCATTTTTCATGCCGCTTAATGTTTTCAAAGACATTTATGGTTCTGCGGTATTCGTGTATTTAATTGGATGCGAATGTCACGATGCAATCGGTTGAGTTACGAGAATTGGAGTTGTGTCACGAGGGATATTGACCCCTCAGACGACCCGAGTTCAAATTTCAGTCGATAAAATTTTCTTTCTGGCATTTCTTTAGCATTCCATTTTACATGCGATTTGAGACGATCTAAAAGGATTTTCTTGACGGATAAGCTTGAAGTTACCGAGGATGACAAGGATGTCTCACTGTGCGTGAGCCAATACGATGCTTCATGGTGGTAAAAAAGAGCGAAGTAAGGTTGAAAGCTTGTGAAACAGATTCGCCACTGCACGAAGGCTCGAGCTTCGTCATTGCGGTACGCAGATTTAACGGGACTATGCAATGAATAAAAAAAGTCGCTTGTAAATGTTTTCAATGCTTAGAAATGATGCTAAGAAACATTCACACCAAATATGAGTCTTCGGAACTGAGCCAGCAATTTATTATGAATTTTTAAAAACCACGCTTTTCCACGCGATTTCACACGTAAGGAGACTCAACGCGAAGATGAAATGGTTTTTAATTCGAGCCTATTCAAAAACTTGAGTCTATGAAGCTTCTAGGTAAATCATGCAAAATATCTTTGCACTAGCATTTAGAATGGTGACGTAATCGTCGATCAAAACCACGACGATGTTTAGGCTCCTCCGCACTACGTTAGAGAAGTGCGGGGAAACTTGTAATGTCGTCATTGTTGCCGAAATTTCGGATGTGCGCTGCCTACGCCTGCATGCTGCTGTGCGTCGTCTAATATCGCCAATCAATGCATCCTGAGCTTCACCTTCGATGGCGTCAGTTTTCTTGCATGGAACAATCATTTCTTGGCTGGAAACGTAGGGCCATCGTGCGAGACGTCATTATCGGGGCCTCTGCTCGTCGCTGTGTACTGCAGAGAAGCCTGAACGCCGACGTCGTTCTATTCGATGATTGCGCCACCACTTCAAATGCTAGCGGAAAACGATTTCGCAGGCTTTATGGGTATGTTTCGCACATTCGGCCAATTTAAACTCATCGAATTCTAAAGCTTCTTCAGTTGGCTTTGAAGTCCATCTCAATTTTTTTTTTACTTTAGAAATAGTTTCCTTGCGTATGTGGCCTGTGGCGGTGACAATTGTATTTCTGTTTTAAGGCTTCGTAGCTTAAAAAAAAGACTTGTTGTTATAAAAATGTGTTTCTTTGCTATTAGAATACCGTGCTCCACTGACACATGCGAACTTTAACTTGTCCTCAGTTTCTATTTACCGATCAGCAAGAGAAGTGTGTGATGCTACCCCATAGATACTGCCTGAGAAAAATCGATCCACGTGCTGCACTTGCTTGCAAACAGTGTTCTCGGCTCTGAGAAGAAACCAGACACATGGAATGAAATAAAAATCAAGTATCCTTGAAAGACAGTGAACACACAATTTTGCAGACGCCAACTGATTATCGACGACCACCTTATCGTACAGAGTCTCACGTCAGGATCACAAAGTATCACACAGGAGGACATAGTATTACTGACACAGTTAATAAGAAAGTATGTAGTTTTATAAATACAAATGTGAATGACAAGCGACTGTTGGTTAAAAAGAATGTTTTATGTATAATAATTTGTTGTTTTGCATGCCAGCCCTACACAGAATTGTCCCGTGAACGTAGCCTTTTTCTGACAGCTGCTCTGTTCGCCTTTCAGTGCAAATCTGCGCCTCTTACAATGCTCACTGGAAAATATTTTGTTTCTCGGAAGAAAGAAAAGGTACTTGGAATTTTATTAGGCTGCGGATTGTAGGTTTTACGCCTGCTTTCCCAGGAATTTGATTTCACCAAACAACATGAATTCGGAAAGATTTAATTTATAGTCGTCAGTTCCGTGCAATGTGCACGTCAACATCAGCACGCTCAGCGTTCGTCGCCTTGTGCAGCGTCTTTGTGGCGCATGATGGCTTAAGCCCTCAATGAAACACTGTCGTGGGCCGCGAAGCCGAAGGGAAGTGCCACCTGGTGAGAGCGTACGTTGACGAAGCGCCAATCAGAGCGCCGAGCACGAAGAGGCCAACCGTGGCGCCACCTACGACCCCCGGGGCGTAGCGAGTCGGCAGCGTGCCGAGCGCTGCCGGAAGCTCTGTTATGACGTCGAATGTTGGGGTCGTGGTTTCTGCACCCTCGTGTTCGTCGTCCGTCACCACGGGGTAGGTGATGATTTCAAAAGGGGCGGTCGACGCGCTGGCCGTAGTTGTGCTGGGCGGTGCCTCAGTCGTCACTTCCTCTGCGGGTGTGGTCACCTTAGGCGTTTTAGTGGTCACTTCCGGGGTGTTCGTGGAAATGGAAACTGGCGCCGAAGTTGTTACCGGCGGCGGCGGCGGTTGGGGCTTTGGAAGCACTGGAAGCCCTGTCGACCAGGAAGACGCTGTGAGGTTGACCTGAAGGAAAGAAGCATAAAAATTCCATGTAGCGCACTTAGTTTAACGGTTACGTTATGTTGCGCCACACGTCAACTTAGACAAGGTACACACAGTGGTATGAAGGCAGAAAGGGCCAATGCATCAAACGGCCGGCACCGGCTTTAAGCAGAAAGCAACGAGGAGGGGACGATTTTGAAAACATGATTTAGTTGGTTTACTTGGAAAGTAGATAGACAAAAACGCAGTCGATAGTGCAAAAGATCCAAAATACAGTTCATTTTAATCCTACAGCAGTGATAGTTCGCCACAGATGGTGGTGTTTCGGTATAATAATTCCTTCTTAAGAGACGCCACTCATCTTTGTGCCTTACACCATGCAATAAAATAGAGATCTATCTGCACTCACGTAGTGGTTACATAGTGTACTTACATAGTGGTAGCGTTTTGACAGGACAGAGAAAGGCGAGGACAGGACGGGTGCTATACTAACAACTTGAGTTGGGTTTAATGGCGCATAAGCAACTAAGGCTATCATGCGCCTATACTAACAACTGAATGAAAACTAACAACGGAAAAACCATGAGTGTAGACAGCGCAAAAAAAAAAGACGGTGACGTAGGAAGAACCCCAAAGATGAGCGCTGCCTTTTAAAATTTGAAAGTTAGCGCTCGTTGTTTTGTCTATTGTCATCGATTGCCAACTCGCCCAAGTGTCTGTTGAAAACGATAAAAACGTCCCATAACTAAGAAACAAGACGCATGCGAGAAACTTGACAGAATGCAAAAAAACTAACAATGATAACATAAAAATCAGCCCGTAAAAGAGAAAGAAAAAGAAAAAAGGAGAGCGAATGCTCACGAAGACTGCTGCGCAAACTGAAGTGCGCTTTAAAAACCTTCGTTCTTTGCCCAAAAGATAAACAGACGGTATGCTAATGCATGTTGAACTTCTGCATTTAGCAATTTCATGTTCTTCGAAGATCTCCCACGCCGTTTGATCTTTGCCACATCTTAAAATCTGAGCACGGTTAAAAAGTTAAGGCAACCCTTGCAGTTCATGCAGCCCTATGGCAAGTGTTCACCAATTTGTAGACGCAGTCAAGAGGCATGTTCATCCAGCCCTACGTTTAGACATCTGCCTGTCTTTCCAATGTACTACACACTACCACATCGGAGAGGGAAGTGATAAACGATGCCAGTGGCGCATGAAACGTACGGCTGGATTTCCGTGTTCTGTGCCACATATGGAGTTCTTGTCCCTCTCACGGTCTGCTAAAGTAGATAGCCTTGCAAGCTGAAGGGTGCTGAAAACACGATGTCAAGCCTAAAATTGGCTGCCGCTCTCTTCAAGTTGTGCGAATGCTTGTAAACATAACACATTATCTAAAACTCCCTTTTCTACTGTTATACTGCTGAATTTTGCTGGGTAAGTGGATGGTTTCTTTTTGTAGCTTTTTCCTGAGAGCCTCTGTGACTGCTACAAGAAAATCAGCAGGAAATCCAGCTTTCTTAAGTTTTTGTACCCACTGTCAAAAGTTACTTCTACTCTGTGAAGACAGGACTTGAGGAGTTTGGTTCTGTTTACGGGGTTTAATGTCCCACCGCGACTCAGGCATATGAGGGACGCTGTAGTGGAGGGCTCCAGAAATTTCGACCGCCTAAGGTTGTTTAATGTGCACTGACATCGCACAATACAGGAGCTTCTAGCATTTCGCCTTCATCGAAATGGGACCGCCGCGGTCGGGATCGAACCCGCGTCTTTCGGGTCAGCAGCCGATCACCGTAACCACTGAGCCACCGCGGCGGTAGGACTTGGGGAGTGTTGGCCTAAGCACGTGGTTGTCATGCCTGGTTTGATGAGCTTCGAATGCGAAGAGTCGAAGGCAGTAACGCTTTCGTGGACCGAGGCTCGTAAGCCCAGCAAAAATGCCCAACAGGATTAAAATACAGGTGAATATCTAAAAACTGAATGTAGTCATGAACCGGTAGTTGAATGGAAAAAAAGTAAATGAATTCATTATCTCTTTGAATTGGGTTAGGATCTAGTCTGCAACTAAAACCAAGTCATACTCTGGAAGAAAGTTCAAGAACAATAAAGAAATCATCGACATATCTAAAAATACGCACAACTCGCTCATCGCTCACCTGGGAATGAAACAATCGCCCAAACTTAGCCAAGAAAATTTCACATAGCACAGGGGCAACACTCGAGCCAATGAAAATTCCACGTTTCTGAACATGAAAATATTTTCTATTGCTAATAATTGTGAAATTCAGCTACATGGTCACGAATCCTATAAACGTTGCAATATCAACACCGCAAGAATTCTGAAAGGACACCAGTCCCGCCTCTTCAGTACGCTCTCTCACAGCAAAGAACAGTTAATCATGCGGCGCCGAGTAAAAAAGTTTTTCAATATCCAGTGAGAAAGCAGAGTTTGCGCCGCATAAGTCACTGCGCAGAATGTCAACTAAGACAGCTGAGCTGGCGACTTTAAAAGGGTCCGCAGTAACAAGCCCGCTCAAATGACGCTGGTGGAACCTGCCTAGACGAGCTTGGCCAGCTATGTTTCTCTTTAATGATGGCTCTGAAGGGGTAGTCAGGCTTGTGCTTTTTGACCTTTTGAAAGTCAGAAGATCCGCAGTGAAATTAACCAGGCTGGCGCTGGTAACAACGAGATGAGCGAAAGAAAGAACAACACGGTGACCCCCCCCCCCAATGTTTTGCGGCATGCTTGAGTGGAACGCAGATTCCTGTTGGCGAGAGCCGAAGAACTCGTTTGTTTTGCAAAAAAAAAAACAGCGTCAAAACATGTCTTTCAAAATGCAGGTGATAGAGTGTCACATCGAAATTATCAAAGAAAAGGCAGTGCTGAATTTCTTACCCCCTTGTAAGTTATTCCGAGACGGCCTTCGCCGACAGCGTTATTCAAGTTATTCATCATGTCTTCGAGAGTCGCCTGTGTGTCCTGGATGCCTACTGACACGCCAGCAGGGAATCGGTCCAGCAAAACAAAGGTGACGAAAAGAACGTTGTTGTCTGAAAAATACTGTCAGAGAAATGAAAGAAACAGGAATTAAAAAAAATGCACTGGTAACACAATGGTGGTCACAGAGAAATGAAAGCGAGCCCAGTGTAACGTAATTAATTACGGCATATATAAATGAAGAAATAGCGGATTTTATTTTTACAGTGTGTTTAACTTGTAACCAAGCAATACATTCAGCCCGGTAGAGTTCGCGGAGTTGATGAGCATGTGCAGCGCACGCGTAGACATCAATGCTTTGCGCGCACGGGGAGACATAAATGTTACAACACCGTCCCTTATAATTATGGTAAAGACAAATCACCATGGCTTTTAGCGAAGTAAGGGGAATTAAATAATACATTCTGGTAACAATGAAAAGACTGTCCTTGGTTCACAGGCACCTCAGCGTCCTTTTTCAAACGCCACCGGACAATATACTGCTAGACCATGACACAAAATGCGAGTGATAATGCAGTTAGGAAAGCCACATGTGCAGTGAAAGAAGAGCATCTCTAGGCATTAAACAATATAAGGATGAAAAATAACCCTCACAGGAGACTATATCACCTAAAATGAGACACAATGTATACTGTTTCACTCGAATTCCTTTCTGCAATAATTTTCATGAACATTCGCGGAACATGTCTTTGGCTTTGTTTGGTGTTCTACGCTTCGCAAGAGAAATTCATTCACAATAAAAATATCCAGCATGAAAAGAGAAGTACTGACTTCCATGTGTAGCGTGCTAATTATTCACCTTGTTAGCCGTCGCCACTGCGAACAGTGTGGTAGACAGGTCTTCGAGTGCAGTGTTATACCACCGCATTTAAAATTTAATTTAAGGTAACCCTGTCTGGTTGATATTTCTGTCTTCACACTGTTTCCCAGTCTCTGAAAAGTATTTAATCCAGAGGGAAGGGCATATTAACACCATTAACGAACAAAAAGCAAAGTGGGGCCTGCTAATGTGTAAAGGGTTCTATAGCTCTTTTGCGTGATGAGAGCTGGGATATATAAACTTCGACTGCTACATTTCATCGAACATTTGGAAGCTCACTCCGAGACTGTGGTTATTTTTAAAATATATTTTGAATAGAAATTTTCGATATAAGTACATAAAAGTGAATATTGGAAAACGCGAAGGAAGTGCAGTGTAAAATTCATTGTTGTGGTATCTTATGTTAGCCCGTTCTCAGTGTTACATCAAAAACAGCCATTTTGATCGCAGCTTCATTTGTGAAGCGGCCCAGTTTATCAGAAAACCTCGACTGTGTTTCAGGAGTGCATACTTAAGAAAAGAGATGGTTTAGTTCTTCAAGTTAAGTTTCATTAAACTTCCTAATGATTGCACTAATACTGCAAGTGCGACCCGCCAAGCAGTTCTTGAGACGTATTTGCTCGAAGCCAGAACCAGGTTTGTTGTGCCCTTTTGCGGCTGTTGTAGGATACAGCGTCTACCATTCGAGAGGCTTTGATTTCTGCTTATCCTTTCAATAAAAGGTTCAGAATATTGTAAGTGAGGTGTATTCAAAGCATTTTAATAAGGCGCCACTTTTTTGGATATGCAGTTCCTCGAGAAAAGAGGCCGCTGCATACTAAGCAGTGCTCAGCAGTGGTGCAATTGCCAAATGCTTACCCCGTTAATACTCGTCACACGTAAGGAATGATCTGACAATGAAGAAGCCTGGTCGATTGCTGTTCGCCACGCTGACAGAAACTTTCGGGTCATTAAGCGTGGACGCTGTAGACAGGCTGGCGTAGTCTTGGGCTGAAACTGCAAAGAAAGGGAGAAGAGAATGCCTAGAACCGCTACTTTAAATACAGCTAAATTAATTCCTCGTTACAAAAAAAAGAGCAGTTGCAGATTACAAAAATAAGTACACAAATGGTCAAGAGACTGTTCATTACAATATCGAAACACGCCGCTGAGGATTCAGAAGACCAAAGAGCGCAGGAAAAAAACTAGCCGTGGTCTAACTCCCCTTAAACCTGTGTGTGATGGGCGAAAGCGAGGTGACGTAAATGATGACACCACAAGCGACACCATAGCAAAGAGATGGCCCAACTCACAAAGCTCTGAAGTACATTTTGGGCCAATTGGGCCAATTTTTTTTAAACGACCCGGGGTCGAATTTGGAGGTCGCCACCGTGTCGGGCACACACAGTTAGGGTTGGACATCGATTTTGCTCCAAATAGGCGATAGTAAAATTTTTGAGGTACCGAGGGCAAATTTTGGCAATGGCCCGGCCAAATTTGGAGGTAACCATGATGTCAGGCACGACCAATTATAATCGAACACCAATTTTGGTCCAAATCGGCTGAGGTTAAATTTCGAGGGTGGCGCGGGCCAAATTCTTGTCGCTTGGCGTCCCAGATGCTGTGGAAACGAGCGATGCACAAGCAAGATGCACAACATGCTGCAAGATGCAGAAGCAAGATTTTTTTCTCGTCTCTGAAGATCGTATGTGTTCGAGCTAAAATGATCGAACGGTGCGCGTCACTTAACACAATAGGTGGCAGTGCTGTGTAGCTGGCATGTGAATAGCACGTACAAGCCTGTAATCACATCAACCTGAGCTTTAGGTCGAATGACGCCAAAGAGCTGCAGACTACCGATCCGCGTGCCATTCGCGGCTCTTCTCAGGTGCTTCGTTGAAGACGGTCGTACGATTCCGTTTCTAAAGTGTGCATCCGACTGCCCCATTTCAGGTGCAACTCTCTTCGAGTGCAGTACGCCAGCAGCAATATGATTGAGAATAATTTCAGGAATTTGCTTTGTTTCCAGCCAAATGCTTCGTGAATGTACTGTAAGCCAAAGGTATCCTTTGATATTCATTTGTGAAATCGGCCATCTCATTTGTGAGTAGCAGCTTTTTTTCTTGCGGCACCCTCGAGTGAAACTCCCGAAAAGTTAAATAATTCGCGATTTAATGAATTTCTTGATGCTCTTTTTGACGACGTGAAGTTGTCGTACCAAGGACCTCATATAAACAACGTCTTGAACACATTGTTTATAGAACATTAAGCTCTTTTGAAATATGAAATTCCGTGGTATGCATTTTGCAACAGTGATGGCTAAAGCCTTCGTAAGAAGGAACTCGGGGGTTTTCGCCCGAGCTCTGCAAGCTCGTCAGAACAAACGGAGAAGTCAGAAAAGCGTCTGAAATTTCTTAACATGCTTTCCTAGTATCATAGCAGAGGGTAAAAATCTTTCTGTACTGATTACATTTCTCGATAATTTGTACACTTTCTGACACTTCAAATTACCCTTGCTGGGGCAACACATGAGGAGTTTTCCTGATGGGCCTGTTTTCTTGCGCTTATGTTTTTATGGGTATATACCATGTGTTTCAGGGATGCTCGCCTGGAGTATCAAAGGATAGGCTTTTTTAGGCATGCAAAACCCTATCTCTTTTTCATAAATTTTGTTACAGCCCACTCGGCCATGAACCATACATCTGCGCACCTCTGCCGCGCATATCCCATCACCCCAATCAAGTTACTCGTTCACGCGCCCTGTACCGTAACCTTTTCCACCTCCTTCTTTCCACGAGCCACGTCAGACTCGAACGGCCTCTCTAACTCCGTTGCTGCCATCACCTGCCCATCATCCTTCAACGCCAACATTGAAATTAATATATCATCGTGACAGAATATTTTAAAAAACGTTTGATTACCTCATCCTTTATGTAATACCCTGAAAGGGGCCTTTAAGGTAAATAAAGAAATGAAAGACGGCTATTGCGGCGCTATAATACCAGTATTGACGGACATCAGCAACCAGGTGAATGTTAACTAGTAAGCTGGTTAACTTAAACTTGTTAATTATTCACTTTTTCCTGTTAGCATTGGGCTCCTGGTTGCTATCAGACAATCGGTGCCGGCTGTCAGTCATAGGCTTTATCAGTCGCACAACAAATGTTGGCTATCTCCTGCCAAAAGACGCTTGCTTTCGAAAGCCCGCGCCCAAGGAAGCGTCTCCCAACGCACGTCATTCCATGGACGAAGTGGCACGGGACCTTCTCTTTCCCACATCCGCTGTGCCCGACCACAAGGGAAAGAAAAAGTCACGTGACACTTGCTTAATGAAGTGTGCGTGCGTGTGTGTGTGCGTGTGTGCGTGTGCGTGCGTACGTGCATGCAAGAACTGCATAACATGACAGCAGTGTATTTTGCGGTTGTAAACGAAAACCTTCACTGAAAAGAAAAATTGAGCTGTTTTTGGTGTCGGGCGAGCATTCGGGCGCTCTATCTGAATAACTTCTTTTGTCAAAAAACATGCTCGATAATGAGCTCTTTTTTTCGATTTTGATAACGCCCTGCTTTGTTTCGCGCAAATGTTTTTCAGGGCTCTTCTGCTTCTTCTTATCTTGTTGTAGCAAGGATTTATCCATCGTGGCGATCTTTCATTCCATTGCAAATGAAGCATGCCGACACGTGACACTCAACCCACTCTTCCATTATTCTACGCCCCTTAGCCTTAACCTCAATATTCATTATCATACTCAAAGATAAACTATCATTCAACATGCTTGTCCCCGCAGATAACTTTGCCGCTTTTGGGAGACTGCCGTGCTGTAGATTAAAAATGACTGCGCAAAAAGAGAAGGAACACAAAGTGACACACAGCTGCACGTACGAAATTTAGCAGCTTGAAGAAGAACACTTATTTGGGTCAGAATGCATGAGGATTACAGGGGACATGTCGCGGCAAACTGAGTGAAGTTCTAAGTGGAGACTAGGAGTGAAGCCCTGACCACCGCGGCGGGTGGCAGTTAAATTAATGGCTGGCCGCGAGAGGCTGCCCAGGAAGGGCAACCTAGGTAGCACAAGCCCCACCGATGGCAGCCCCTGCCACCGCAGGGCAGCCACGCATCGCTTAACCGCTCCACCACTGCGCCAGGAGTGGTGTGAGGACTGCCAGGGAGCTATGGATGTAAAGTAGAGAATGATCGATGTCACGGCTTTAGAAGAAGATGGCGAGAACGAAGACGCCTAGGACGAAAAATAAAACAAATTGATCAGAAATCGGTGTGTGGTAAATGAGCATATTTCGTAGCGGATACCGCTCACGCATCTCTGCCGTGTCGCCTAAGCGAGCGCCATTGAGTTTTTTGGGTTTACATTACATTTTAGAGCAGAGTTGTTATAAATCATTTAAATTACACGCATGAATGCTTTCTGACCGTACAATGTTAGCTGAAACAAATTACACGATTTGTTACGTTCCTGGCTAAGCAATGTTAGTTAAGGCATCGCGAAAACGCGAGTTACGAACAATGGAGGGGAGCGAACAGGGAAGGCGGTTCCACTCTTCTGAACTACGAGGAATGAAAGAGTGAATGGAAGTTCTCGTGAAATAAAATGCAATTCCTATTCCTTGTGAGTGATCAGTGCGAGGCGGGATATACAATGGGGCAACTGATAGCGTCATAATAAAAAACTTGGTTTTAATGAATTTTGCGATACAAACAGAGCAGACAAACGTTGCGATGAGAGGCGAGGAGGGTTAGCTGTATGGAGTTCTTCATTGAAGTTACTCTTGCGGTCTGTCTGAAGTTTTAGGAATGCAATGAATGGAGTCGTTTTGTACTAGTTCAAGCAAGTAAATCAAGTTGCCACTTCTGGGGTCCTAAATGAACGCGGCGTAATCAAGCTTATGGCACGTATTATAAAACTTTAGAGCAGAAAAAGAGGTCAAAGCAAGACGCAGTACGCACAGACGCACACAATGGCGCACTTGTGTCTGTGCACTTGTGTCGCTTTGCCCTTATTTTCTTACCGCAGTATTTAATGAGTTACAACGATGAACCAAATATCCCTTGACAATGTTCTACTTCCGCATAGCCAGACGATTCGATAACATCTTTAATGACCTGCTTTATTCCAGCATCTTTCTTTTAACTGAGTGTGGAGGTAAAAGTACCTTAAATAATTCTGGCAGGCATTTCCTCGGTTGCCCCATGTATGTTTCCTGCCGTTGTATTAAGCTGATAATAATTAACATGTCAATTTTGCGGCGAAAACTGTAACGGGAGGTAAACAGCCTCCCTATGTAGGAAGCTGCCCACCCTCCCCCTTGTCTCCACCGATTCTTTGTGCCACCCTATTCCCGCCCGCATTCACCCTTAATGAGCACCACCCGCCACCAATCAACCATAGGGGACTGTTCATCCGCCCACCGTCCCACCCCACACTGCCAACGTACAAGCCTCAGAAGCACCGCCTGCCACCAGCCCAATATAGAGGACTGCAAATCCGCCCTCCCACCGTCCCACCCCACTCTGCCAACCTAACCTACAAGCTTCAGAAGCACTGCCTGCTACCAACCTGATATAGGGGCCTGCTCATCCGCCACCGCCCCACCTCACTCTCGAACGTACAAGCTTCAGAAACACCGCCTGCATGCCACCAACCAATCACAGGGGACTGTTCATCCGCCCACCGTCCCACTCCACTCTGCCAACGTACAAGCCTCAGAAGCACCGCCTGCCACTAGCCCAATATAGGGGACTGCTCATCCGCCCACCCACCGTCCCACCCCACTCTGCCAACCTAACCTCAAGCTTCAGAAGCAAAACCTGCAACCAACCCGGTATAGGGGCCTTCTCATCCGCCACCGTCCCACCCCACTCTGCCAACGTACAAGGCCCAGAAGCACTGCCTGCCACCAACCCACCATAGGGGCTGCTCATCCACCCACCCTCCCACACCACTCTGCCAACCTACAAGCTTCAGAAGTACCTCCTGCATGCCACCAACCCACCATAGGGGGCTGCTAATCACCCACCGTCCCACACCACTCTGCCAACCTACAATCCTCACAAGTACCGCCTGCCACCAACGCACCATAGGGACGGTGGGTTGGCTCATCTACCCACCGTCCCACAATACTCTGCCAACCTACAAGCTTCAAAAGCACCACCTGCCACCAGCCTACCATAGGCGGCTGATTATTCACCCACCGCCCCACACCACTCTTCCAACCTACAATCCTCAGAAGCACCGCCTGCCTCCAACGCACCATACGGATGGTGGGTGGGCTCACCTCAGAAGGGCCGCCTGCCACCAACTCACCTATCTTCCTCTCAAGAAAGCCCCCCCCCCCCCCCCCTTCCCTAGAGGCTCACGCAGAAGCGAAATGGAAAAGCGACGGCACCAGCCACCTCTTTACACTATCCCCTCTCGCTAGGCGGCTGCACGGCCAACCACCGTCACCCTCGATCCATCTTCTCCCACCTTCATCCTCTAGAAAAATTCTGTCGCGTGTGTGCAGCGTCGGCTTTCAGTGAAAGCATTCATTAGGGTAAAAACATCGAAGTAACAGGCGAGGGTAAATAAACTGTCACATCATGTTTGATCGATGTTATCGCGATGAAATGCAAATGATATTGCACATATAGATTTTCTTTTATTCGAAAGTCATGCCGTATTATTGATCTGCGAAAATTTTGTCCAGCTTCGAATTTTCCAACCAGCTCTATCTTGTCATGGGTTTTTTTCGTCTTCGATATCGGAGCCAGCAAATGATGTTATTTGCTAGTTAGTAGTCATGACGTCACATGAGGAGTGAAGGAATAGATAGAGGTAAACAGCGTTACAGCATACGGCCAGCGAGTAACATACTCGGACCATGTTTTGGCTTTTAGATTGCTATCGGGGACAAGTGTGAATGTATAACTGCGTCACTGTTTGGCCTGGTTAGCAGTGGCTCATTCGTAATTTAGCCGAATTCATTATGTTAGAAACTTTACTTTGGAGCCTTTTCCTAAGGGTGCCTTATTGTAATTAGCCACACTTAATCTTACATCATAACAACGAAAGGAATTTGCTCTGCGATCAGAGCTCTATGTGCTGTCAAGCTGAGGCTCATCAATTTCATTAGTCTTTGTTTTGGCTATAGAATTGACACGTCCTGAAGAACATTTTTTCCCCAAAACGTTAAGTACATGAACTACAACCGGCTACTGAGTAGTTTAGGATTTCAAATATATTTTTGCATTATTTTGCATTGTACCTGTATAAATAAGACACCACGATTATAACCGCAGCTGGCTTGCAGGCAAATTTATGATCTATACTATTCATAACGCAATAAAAAAGCAAAAGAGCCTCACGAATAGCAACAATAAGAAATAAGAAGGGAAAAAAGTTGAGTCTTGGCCACAAAGATATTTACTACCTTCGGCTACGTTTTAAGGTCCCGATGTATGCAATACTTGACCCACAAGCTTTATTGCGAGGAGGCTCAGCGTTGTAAGAAATTTGATGATTAGTTGACACTCACGTTTGACTTCTAGAAATGCATCCGCAGAGTCGTTCCCTTTGTAGCACGGTGAAATGTCGAAGCCGTGCAAATCGATCAGTTCCGGCGGGTTTCTGAAGGAGTCGTAGAAGTTGTAGCTGAACCGAGCACCTTCTTTAAGGCCCAGGGGTATTTCGCCGTCAGTCGAGACCTTTGGCAAATACGCACAATGCAGATTAGGCGCAACGCAGCTTTAAATACCGTTGTTAATTCTAGGTTTAAGCTCTTGCCGTCTTGTCAACTGCAAGCCTCTGTGGGAATGTTTCAGTCGTGGTCCCAAGTAGGTTTATTCTTTTACTGAGCGGCGCGTGCCTCTTTTGATAGCTTTTTTTGTTTTTCTGTTTGATATAATTTGTTTTTATATTTATTTTATCCTTATTTACGCCCGGTTTGCCGTATATTTATTCTGCTTTGCTTTGTTGTCAATTCGTTCTCTCCGCAGTACTCCAGCGATTGAGGGTAGAGCATTGTATTCTTAAATACTATTTAAGCAAATATACAGCAAATGTACATCCAACAAATATACAGCGTTTATGACGCAGGGATCCCTTGAAGGTTATTTTGCTTTGCGTTTGTCATGAGCCGTGCTCCGTACTATTCGTTCACTACTCCCTAGATTTTTTGCAGTTTGGGGTTATTTTCCTCATGAGAAACAGGGATCTCACAGTGCAAGGACTCCTGTGCGTACTATTTAATTTTCGGAGGCCACTGTCAGATCTGATCGAAGTTGAGACACAAGAACGTTGCATAATTGAGCGCGTCCAAGAACCACTCCAGACATTCTTGGATCACTTTCTTTGTGGTTTCTTTGTTATAAAGGTCATTTGTTTTCTGAGTGCCTTATATAAAACAGAGCGAGCAGCAACAAGTGTAGATGTATGTTTAGTACCGGTTCTTGTTTCCTTTTTTTTTGCTTTAAATTCCCATCTTTACTTTGTCCTAGAATGTTGTAATTCATCTGGAAAGCCCCGCGCCACGGGAAAGTTGGACAGGATGATTTACGTGCGCAATAAAATGTCCCTGCAGTGCGTTGTGAGTAATGTAATCACCATAAATCAGCAGATGGCGTATGTGGAACGTCGCATCCATTAGGTATAATGTTCTATGTGGCCTGTTCTGTAGAAACTCTGGAAACTTCATGTAAAAACAGCTTTCTCGTTTCACTCAAGAAAAACAGAAAAGAGAAGCAAAAAACTCTGTTGGGGCACACCTAAAAAGGTGTAGATAATACTTTTTGCTGTCTTTTGTGAGGTTAGCGTTAGCTGTAAGCATTTTGAGGTTTGTTTCTTAGACATGATAAAACCCGCTCTGAAACTGCTCAGAAGGAATAATTTTTTGTGTTTTGTGCTCAATATCCTGTCTGCCTTCTTTTCTTATAAACTACCAAAAATTTCTAGGGTTTGTTATTAAGAAATAAATAAGAAAGATGTGCTTGAAATGTCACAAAAATTGAAAGTAAAAACGCCTTTCACTGACGCGTAACGTTTCAGGACCAAGTAACCAACTTACCTGCACTACGGTCATATCGAGGCTCACCATGTAAGTGCTGCCGCCGGTGCGCTTGCTCTCTTGGCCTTCCTGAAGAGATAACAATTAATCGTCAATTCTTCTGCGGTGCTCTCATAAAACTTACAAGGTGCTGCAGCATATACATGAGTATACGGTAATCTCAATACCCGTCATTCGCCACACACTGTACATTACACATTTCAGTCACATTTTAAACAGTTGCATTAAAGTTAGGGCTAGAAAAATCAGGTTTCCTGTGGAAACATATCCTAGTCAAAGGACCAGTCCACGAAGGAGCCATGGCCAGCAGCAAGAGAGTTCTCTATAGGAGGGTTTTGCTGCGCATCTAAATATGATAAAGGGGAACACCTGTTCGAGAAAACAACTTGTTGGGATAGTTGGTTTTCTATCCTCTACATTTTCCAAATAGAAAGAATTAAAAAGGGAGTATAAGCTGCCGTCTAGCGCATTCTCATTAATAAAAGGTGCCCTAGAAGACAACTTACTGCCTTTTTAAACCCACATAGGCGTATTCGTGTTTACAATGTGGCTAGAGCGTGACAGACGGTACAAAGAAGGTAGGACACAACACAGCGCTGTGTTGTGTCCTTTTTCTTTTGTTCTTTCTGTCTCGCTGTGACCATGGAGCACATACTGAGCGAAATGAATATATCCGTCGAGGTTAGGTGAAGAATAAGCGGCGACTATGTTATTTGTGAGAAAAGGATTATTAAAGAGTTAGTTCAACTGGTCGCCGACAAGAAATAAACACAAACAACGCTGACTGACAACTGAACGGGCTAATGGTAATGTCAGGATTATGTACAGGGCTGCTCAAAAGATTCCAGGCCACAGGCTTTGCTCTTGAGCATTATATTCAGGCAGTTGCGACAACACAGAAGCTCAAAATATATGTAAAGGATAGATGAAGGATCGTTCTAACCCTTCGGAGCCTTGAGAACTTTAACGGCAACATAAGGGCCAGGATATACCGCTGAAAAGCAGACCCTGTGGCCTGGGAACTATTGACCAACCCTGCACATAGGAGCGTGCATATCAGGTCAAGCGAAGGGGAGAGGCCGGCTTTCCTCCCGAGGTTCTGGCGTCGGGTGGCGAAACCTGATGAAGCATGTTAAGCGGGTGCACAAGCCAGTCACGGATCAATATTTACAGAAAAAAATAAAACGCAGGTATCCCGTCGTACCATAAGCGCATATAATCGAGGCGCAGGGCGTCATAGAACTACGTGTGCGTTTTGGAGTCGACGCCCTTTCTGTGTGCTCAAGACACTTGGTCAGATTTCTCCGTGTGCGGGAAGAAAAGTCGAAACAGCATCCAAACATGTCCATTACAAGTGCGGCGCAGCACATGAAAATGAGTGTGCCCATTGCATAACTGATGCTGTCTGGCCTATCCCTATGCCTTCTTGCATGTGATGTGTGTATGTGTTGACAACGTGCTGCATAAATAAACTCTTAAAAAGAATTTGCCTTCATCGAACGCATGACCCTTCAAACGTATTAAAGGATATTGATTCTCGCGTGTGCGCTGCCCTTGACATGAAAAGCGCAGGCGCGTTATACATGATCAGCGATAAGTGCACGCGCGAGCTTGCGTAAGGCTGCCTCACCGAGAAAAGTAAGGACGCAGGCGTGACGTCGCCATTGCATTCACAAGTGATGAAGTTCGCATTCATTGATTCGCAGATGCTTCGAGTCCCTCTTGTGCTAATTTTTGATTCTGACTTTCACGCACTTAATTCGACGCGCGCGTTCACGTGCTCTAAACTTAGTTTTCCTGTTGTAGCATTCACATGCGAGTCAACAGGATGATAATTTCTTGCTTTATATTTTATTTTGTGCTTTTCGTCATCAATTCTTGCTATGAATCAACACCACCTACTCAGTTTGCGATCTTTCAGTTTGTCCAGAACGACAAAATAGGAATCCAAGTAAGTAAAATAAGCGATTCGTTCACATCCTTTTGCTTTTCGGTTTCTTGCACTATTCTGAACAACATTTTACGGATCGGTATCGCTATGCCAAATTTTTCAAAAAATAAAAATTACTCAAAAATATTCGTTAAGTTCATACCTCGAAGCAACTTCCTCTACACAAAGTTATCATAAGTTCATTTTGGGCAAAGCATACAACGTATTTTTGGGCTGCAGTGACTACTGGTCCTGCTACTCTCGCTTTTGAAACCCGGCAGACCCGCGCGTTGCGCCACACAACAGGAACAATGCCGTAATCTTCTCTTGAAAAAAAGAAAGCCCTGGCTGGGATACCGATAACTCATACTCTGGTGCAAACTTACGGCGTATTTATTCTGCTCCCGGAGAGAAGATTGTGTAATCGTGATGGAATGCTGGCGAGTGCTGGCGTGACAAGATTTACAGAAGAGGCGGGTATGCAGCGGCCAGTTAACTTGCTACATATCGCTATCGAGCACACGGTCCCTGATTTTTTTTCAGGTGCATTTGATACCGTATCAGACGCTATCAAATCGTGCTGCTAGGGGGGCAGCAACTGCAGCGAACGGTGGGCTTTTGAGAGCTGTGAAATGTGCTCGCAGTTTGCTGAGCGCCGCACGCTTGCTCAGGGAAACCTACAAAAGCGCAGCATTTTCAGCGGAAAATTTTGACATGATGACCATATCGAAAGTACCCTAGGCGATATTTTAATTAAAAAATAATATGACCTGCTTACACATGAAGGCAGTAAGCATTATTACAGTACCAATAACACTTCAAAAACATTTTACAGAGTTATAGAAACATAGCCCCTCCTTTTTCTCACGGGAGGCCAAGGAAGTGCGTAAGGCTGCATTTAATCAATCAATCAATCAATCAATCAATCAATCAATCAATCAATCAATCAATCAATCAATCAATCAATCAATCAATCAATCAATCAATCAATCAATCAGTTAGTCAATCAATCAATCAATCAAGCAATCAATCAATCGCGCGATAGATTGATTGATCGATCGGTCGATCAATCAATCAATTAATCAATCAATCAATCAATCAATCAATCAATCAATCAATCAATCAATCAATCAATCAATCAATCAATCAAAGCTTTTAATCTTGGAACCACCTTTTAATCATCACCATCATCAATCATCAGCCTGACTACGCCCACTGCAGAGCAAAAACTTCTCCCATGCCTCTCAAATTAAACCTTTCTTTTGCCAGCTGCGATCACCGCATGCCCGCAAACTTCTTATTCACATCCGCCATCTATAAAACCTAACTCTGTTACCCTTAAGGACCAGCGGTTACCTTGCCTTCGCATTACATGCTGCTCGTAAATCTTTCTCTATCGTACCCACCGGCCATTGTTAGCTCTCTAACGACGGATCCGAAAGTCGATTTTAAAAGGTCCCCTTTCATTCTTGAACATGTTGCACCATTCGCCTTGCAACTAGATAAGTAGTTTAATTTTCGCTTCACCTGGTTCTTTTTTCGCTCGCGTGGCGACGAATTTTGAAGCGCCAGTGAAAACAGCGGAGTTGAGTATGACAGGGCCAGTGTGGCGTGTACCCTGAAACGCGGTAGATGCCGTGATTCCATCAGCTGCTCTCACGATGCAGGTAGCAGAGACGGCGAGGACGCTACCTCGTCATGCGACTTTAGTCCAGGGGGCGAAGAACTATCCGAGCAACAAGCCCAGAGGTGGCAGCGCGTGGGTAATTTATTTGGCCTCAACTCAGCCGGTTTTTGAAAAGGCGATTTTGACGTTACCGATGTTATTCGTCTATTTTTTGAGTTTCTACGTCACGTTGACAGGATTTGATGCCACCTGCACTCCGAAGGGTTCGCTCGACTGTTTCACCCAATGGCGGGCCCAATTATGCAAAGGGCCTAAGCGACTGTTTTCTAGGCTGAAAACTGTACTTGATTTTTTAAGAAGAACTTGCTATTATAAAGGCAGATATCTAGCATTTTCGATACTTTTAAAAATTGTTTTCTTTTTTGACACACGCATATCTGTGCAATTTTTGTAGAAATTTTATCTAGAAATCTTGATTTCAAAAATAATGTTTGATATTAAGACCTAAAACACGTTAACGAAACTCGCATAACGTTCCATTAAATTTGTACACCTCATAGTTCTCGGACCAGGAGAGTTTGACGAAAACCCACAAAATACGGGAATTTTTCCCATTATAGGCAAAGAGTTAAGCTTTATGGCGCTCATCGCGACGCTTGTATTAAGGCTTCCACAAATTTTTACAAAAGACCACCAAAATTGAACCATATTTGCACTGTGCAGGAAGTGAACTCAAGGCTGACCGTTTGGAACCAGCTCACATCATTAACGCGAGAGCGTTTAAGTCCCTGTTTCACAGAGTACCCGGCGTCGGCTTTGTCGGCCTTGTAAGCGATAAATAGGGTGACGCAGGGTGGCCTATGAAGCCACCCCTGGAAAAGCAACCTACGAGGGCAAGCTTGGTCGCGGGACCCTCTGGGGTGGTCACAACCTGCCCACCGGACTTTGAGGAAACTAACCACTCTGGCAGGTTTCAGTTAGAATGTTGGTTGATCGCGAGAGGTTGCTCGGCAAGAGCAACTTGGGTCGCACAGGACCCACCGGCCGCAGGGCAATGGCGCATCTCTTAACCGCTGCACCAGTGCGCAAGGAGTGGTATGGAGACTCCCAAGGACAAATGAATGTAAAACTGGGAATGACCAATTCCGAATATGTGGGCCTTAAGTCAATAAAGCTATTGCGTAATATCCTTAATGTCCAGCTTAGGTTCCCCCTCCCCAATTTTTCTACTTGAAAATACAGTGGTCTAGTTGTCCTTACTCATCGGCTTTTTTTCTCTTTCTCGCCGTCAGCGACTCCAACTTGTGTGTGTTTGTACGTGTGTGCGTGTGTGTGTTTCATTGCGCCTATCCCACCGGCACCAAGCGCTTAGATAGTGTCCAACTTTCCATGCCTATTTCTGTGCCTATTTTTGAACTCGCTCTTTCTGCAGTACCGCCGCTAGCAACTCTACGAGCAGGTGCACCACGAGCCGTTCTGTCCGTCGCAGGCAGTGCGCTAGCAGCGCCGCAAGCACGCTGGTGGCGACGCCGTGTCAATTGAAAATTCGACCCCCGAGTGTTTGACGCCCAAGTCAAAGCGCGTCTGCACACCACGCCCACTGCACCTACTAATTTGCCGGAGCCAACTGGCGACGTGTGACGCGCGCGAGACGCCGATATTTGGGCTGACATTGGCCCTGTCAGACCTTTGCACCGAGCGCAGGCGCGAACATGGAGGAAAAAGAGGTTCAAGAAAGAGCGTGACGTCACGCGCCGGCCTTCCCAAGCCTTGAGCTCTAACGAGTGGTCCCGGCCGCGGCAGCCGAGTCTTAATGGAGGCGAAAGGCAAAATGCACTAATGTGGTGAGATTTCGGTTCACATGAAGTCGCCCCGGACGTTCACAATTTATCTGGAGCCTACCGCTACGGTGCGCCTTCTACCCTGCAGCAATGTTCCTCTGAGTTCGTAAAAATGAATTAAACACACCTTTAGAGACCCATCTACTGAGCTCATGGCGATGACATAAGTGGCTATGAAGTGCACCGTTGGACACATGTAGAATGGAATTCGGCGCGCCGCTATGGCTGTATCTGCCAATGCTATTTGGTTGCTAGCATTCGACATGGTGGCTAGCGCTACAAAGGAGACGAAGAAGAAGGCGGCACCAGCAGCGGAAGTAAAGGAAGAGAATGGAAGATAAAATATTTGTATGAATACTTCCTTTCCGAAGTAAAATTCAGTTGCAAGTCTAGCGTGCGTCCTGTCTACCGACCTTCTGTGTGCGTCTTCTTTGTGCGCTAGCCAGTTTTTCGAATTATGGCTCTACGTCTCTGGACGTTGCTGTTACAATGTTCGATCACGGTGGCGGCATTTCAAGCACGCGAAGTGCAGCGACGGTCCTGTGCCAAGATTTCGGACCGCGTTAAGGAAGCGCAGGTGGTCAAAATTAATTACAGTATATTATATCACGATAATCATCATCATCGGCATAGTTTGTCGTCGTCCTCAGCCCTGCTGCGTCCATTGCATGAACAAGATAGCAGCTCCCGTTATTTCCCGTCGCTGTGTTTTCTGGCTTTCGCGTTTGTCTGGTGACCCCGAGGTCGCGGATTTGATTCCGGCCACAATGGCCGTTCTTCAATACAAAAGAAATAAAACACACCCGTCTGCTGTTGTGCAGTGTCCCCGCACGTTTAAGAAGTCCAGGTGGCCGAAAATTAACCGTAGCCCTCCGCTGCGGCGTCCCTCATAGTCCAAGTGCCGCTTAAGGACGTTAGAACAAACAATTTGCGTATCTACATCTCCCATCGATCTTCAAATGAACAGCAGCCGAGGCCACCTTTCTGCTCCCAAATTTTCCGAGCTCATCTGCCAATCTCACTTTCTGCCGCCAACTGCTTCGCAGCCTTCCTTGTCGCCTACTTTGTTATCCAAAGGGAGCGTTATTCACGTGATCTCCTCACTGCATGTTCCGCATAGTCCCGTTAGTTTTCTTTTTCTGTTTTTTTTTGTTCTAGCTAGGAAGTAAATAACTGAAGCTTGTTCCTAAATCTGCGATCCTCCCTTTCGGCCTCTGCAGATTATCCAATGCCAATTTTTTTATAACTCACAGCGCAGTCCTCATGAGCGTGCGAGTGCGTTCCGCCAGCGATGCTTGCATAGCTCGGTCTCGTGGTAGCTACCCACGGCACCAGCGTGGTTATGCGCGTGCGCATTGGCGAACTGGGCAGGAAGAGATGACTCTCGATCGTGTCCATTTTTTGAATACTAAAAACCCTTATTCTTCTCGTTGGTCCCCTGTTCACACCGGCCCATGACATTCATGAATAACGCGCTGCCACTGATGACTGCGCATGAGTACGCTCTCGGCGGGTGCTGTCGGCTAACCGAGTGTTTCCTTTTAATCGGTGCTACTGCTTTCTTCGAGAGATGGTATGTCACCAGTCGTAGAAGAAAAAGGCGTTTTCCATTCTTGCAATCACTGTCTGTGAAAAGATGGAGGCGCTTTCCGCTCATCACCCATGCCGAGCTCTCGCTTATGCCTGTCCGTAACTTTTACGTAATTAAGATTGTTGCCTGTCGAGAAAAGGTTGCGGGCATCACTTGCCACGCATTTCAGTTCGTATGCGTGTCAACACTGTAGAGGTATGTAAGTGACAAAAGAAAAATAAATCGTCCTTGTAATGTCTCAAGGCTGTAGTTTCTTTTCTAAACAGCGTGGCTAGTCCTTCGTGCCAATTTTACTGAACCTTTCAATACGACCGAAGTTTACTGTGAGAGGTGGCACCCGTCCTTTCAAGTTTTTCTACCGCATTCACCAGCAGGTGGTTTGGGCTTTAGCAGCTGACACGCAAGAGGCCATGGGGTGATCACTGGCACGTTTACGGCCACATATATATCTTAGCCTGCCCAAAACAGCAGTCTTCTCTTAAAAGTTTGCAGGCACGGGGTACCAAAATTGGAAGTCGCAAAAAAACAACAGCTTCTAGTTCCAAAAGTTTCGGGCTAGTCGGAACAAAGTGGTTGCTATGATAAGGAAAAGAAAAAAAGACTATAACACTTCACTCATAGAAAAGGTTCAAGGAAATGCGAAAAAACATGGGAGGTTGTTAATAAAGTAGTAGGAAAACCGGCTCAGAAAACCGTACCTTCTGATTAGGGAGGTGGCAGTTCTGTATAGAATTTTAACACCTACTTTGTGAATATTGGAACTCAACTAGCTAGCAATCTGGTCTTAGATAGGGGCGTCCCATTTGCTGATAAAGCAGCATACAGTTTTGAGCTTGATGCCACAGATTCTTTGGAAATCACCACAATAGTTTCTAGCTTGGCCAATCGCAAAGCTCCAGGATCTGATGGCATAAGCGTAAAGGCTCTCAAGGACAGTGTTGACTTTCTGCACCGATAATGGTGGAGTTGTTCAATTTTGCTATGCAACAGAGTGAATACCCGGATGTCTTAAAACTAGCAAAAGTTGCCCCAGTTTATAAAGGTGGAGATCATAGCGACCGATGCAGCTATCGACCCTTATCGGTGTTAAGCATTGTCAACACTGTATTTGAGAAAGTAGTATCAATGCGGCTACAAAAATTCCTTCATGAAATTAATATAATTACGGTTTCACAACATGGTTTCATAGCTAAAAGGTCAACGGCGACTGCGATGATGGAATTTACGCAGACTATTCGTTCTTCATTACACAACGGTAACATATCAGTAGTTATATTTTTAGTCATTAGAAGGCATTAGATACCATAGTGCATTCAATTTTGTTAGACAGATTACAGCAGCATGGGTTTAGAGGAAGAACTCTCGGATTTTTCACTAGCTATTTAAAGAACCATCAACAGTACCTTCGTATGAACGAACTTTCATCTTCACGCCTAACAGCTCTAACAGGAGTACCTCAAGGTTCTGTTCTAGGGCCAATTCTGTTTTCTCTTTACGTTAATGAGTTACCATCAATTATGCGAGAATCTAAAACAGTCATGTGTGCTGATGTAATCGCAATTGTTCTTTTTTTCTGGGAAAACACTGGAACAGATAGGCAACATCGTGAGCAAAGAGCTAGTAAACTTGTCAATGTGGCTAAGGGTAAATAGCTTAACACTTAGAACCTCTAAAACAAAGTACATAGTGTTTCGCTCTGCATACCGGCATACTGAGACGAATTTTCTCAATATTTCTTTCGACAATTCTTTGTTGGAAGAAGTTGACACTATAAAATGTCTAGGCATTGTTTTGGACTAAAACCTGAACTAGAAACCGCACATTAGGAATGTGTGTTTGAAATTAGCATCATCATGTTATGATCTACTCAGAAGTAGAGCCCATTTTGACCTAACACTCCTGAAAATCACTACTCCAGATTTCATTGTCACCTCGCTTATTTTTGCAACTCATGGGCGTCTACCTTTAGAACCTACTTGGATCCCGTTATACGCCTTCAAAAACGGGCGATACGCATTATGCCATTCTCCAACCGACACCAGACAAACCATCCGATTTATCAAGAACTTAACATACTTCCGTTCATGCTTGTGTTTCAGGTCAAGGTGTCAAATACAATTCGCAACATTATATCCAACAACTACCCACTCTCAATTCATATGTTTACTATGCCTACCAGCAACACCAGGAATGCTAGCCATCTCAACTTCAATGTCCCTTTAGCACGCAGCATTTGTGGTCAGCGACTGCTGCAGTTCTATGGAGAAAAATTTTGGAGTGATATCCCGCTTCAGGTGAAAATATCCACGAAATTTGAATACTCAATAAAAAGAGTTCTTCTTAGTAGTATGTAGTAATTGCAAGCAGTGTTTCCAATTTTATGTTTGTTTCTTTTTCTTTTTTTGTGTTATGCATTTGCACTATTTGTATTTGTGATGCCAAGTGTGCGTTACTAGGGGCCCAAACTAGCTATGCCTATAGGCCCAACACATTCTGATGTATGATTTATGTGTTTTTGTTGAATAAATCACTGACTGACTGACTGACTGACTGGACTGGACTGACTGACTGGACTGGACTGACTGACTGACTGACTGGACTGGACTGGACTGACTGACTGGACTGGACTGGACTGGACTGGACTGACTGACTGACTGACTGACTGACTGACTGACTGACTGACTGACTGACTGACTGACTGACTGACTGACTGACTGACTGACTGACTGACTGACTGACTGACTGACTGACTGACTGACTGACATGGTTGGGACCAACACCAGTGCTGATCCAGAGCGGCACTTACGACGAGGACGAAGCACCACTCCCAGAGCGTGGATATGCCATCCGAGTCCGGCGGCCAGTCCGTGCGCAGTGTTTCCCACACGTGGCAGGGGATGCCCCTCTTCACCGTCTGAAAGAACACCGACATTCTCTCATCGAAACAAGTAGCAAATATACGTTTACAGCCCTTTAAGAAAGAAAGCGGCAAAACAAACGATCGAGTATTGCGCAAAACTTGTATGCACACTCTTCAGATTGTACCTGACACTGAAGACATGAGAGTTCTTTTTTGCTGTATAGTCATAAGTTTTATGAGCATGAAGACGGGAGCGCGTGCCCGATGGCCTCGAACTTTGCTTGTCGCGTTGGAGAGGGAGTGTAGAAGGACGTGCGTTCCTCCGTTTTCCAGAAGCAGGCAAGGTTACAAAACCCTTTTCACCACGTTGTGGTAAGCAGCAGCCACATATCGCCACAAGTACGGCTTGAGACTCTATGCCACGGGCTCCCGTGTTCAAACTGACAGATCTCTTGACTGCACGTTCTTTTTTACGTCCGGGTACGTTTTTAAATGCTTGTTTTGTATTTACAGTAATGAGACAATTCTTTTTTTCTTGCAGTAACTACTCCTGCGTATGTTTACCCTTCTGAAGTACAGGGTCGTATATTGTTGGGCTATGAGGCAGCGAAAACATTAGCGACGCTCGCCGCCTTTTATAAGCGCTAAGTTATCTGTCACCTTTACCTTATTTTTTATTATACTGGGGGCAGCATGGGATAGAAATCACCAAGGTTTCCGCAAAAGGTAATGGCATAAGAAGCATAGGTGCGGTTATGAGCCAATCTTGGAAGGGGTGGTTGAAGGAGGTGGTCTTAGCTACACAACGCATTTCTTTGACTTTACAAAAGAAAACTGGGGTTGAGAGTGCTTTTCCTATAGCAAAATAACCATAGCCTCCTTATATAGCAGCCGAGCGCGTTTTTCAGCCGCAAGAAAAAAATAAAAGAAAGTCAACAGGGTGAGAACCCCTTGTGGCTACAGGAGTGCTTTACAGCGGAGCACAAGATTTGTTTGTTTACGCTGCATCACGTTTTTTCAGAATAAACTAACAGTGACAAAGCTACTGAAGAATACACAAGTGTGCCGCTAACAACCTCGTCTGCCCTGTCTAATTGCGTGTCAAATAAATCAGAGACCTGGCTTTGCTGGCTGCCTTGAATTTGGTACATACATGCTAACAAACGAAAGAGATACGAGGTCTTCGGAAGGAATGACTGACACAGCCTGTACGGCATTCAATATTGTTCAGCGTTGTTTGACACCGTCCGCTGTGTCCTTGCAAGTCCTTTCCACTTTTAGTGAAGGCTAGCATGATTCACCATGTTACTTACTTCTCATTGCGTCGTTATGTGTTGCGATGACTTCATTATCGTTAACGCTATGCATGTTTGTGCTTCATAATTGAAATCGGGTAATTTTAGACCACCACAGCAGGAAAGTGCTAAGCGAGTTACGCGGTAGGCTATGAGTCGGTAGCACGTGTTCAAAATGATCGCGCACTGTGGACGCGCAGCTACTCTCACGAGAGAAGGCAACTCACGAGAATGCATTTGTTAAAAAATCTGTGTGTCCTATGGACGGCTGTTGCAACGCTGTTCTTATTACTTCGCTTTCAGTATACTGTACCCTTCCGTCTTTACACAAGTTTCCAGTTACACCTAGCGGTCCTATCACGCTCTGTTCTGTAGCCATTCGGTCATTCTGTCTTTCTTTCGTCACGGGCAATGTCAACGCTTGTCTATTTTTGATTGTCCAAAGCTATGCGTCACGTTGTGGCAGCCAAAAGAACTAGAAGCTCTTCTGCCGAACTCCTCGAAATCGCGCTTAAATGTGCTTTTTTTCTGTTTTTGCAGACAGCAAAGAGCTCTTTTCATCGGACGAGTAAAGAGATTAAATGGCAGAATACGCTAAAGCAGGGATGAAAATTACGCCAGGGAATGAGTGTTGAATGTTGGTTTTCATCATGTTCTTGGCGATGTTTTTTTGCTCTTCGCTGACCCCTAGGAACCAGCTCCAGGAAAAAAAAAAATAGCTGCCTCTGTTTTTCCGCGCGTTCATTTACGCGTGAAAGTTACTGTTTATGATATTTCTCGGTTTACTTCGGCATACGTATGGGCTTACAGAATAGTTTCGATTTGCTCACCGCGCTTTTGGTAAAAGTCTTGAATAAAAATGTGATGAAAAAAAAGATTGGGCTGTGGCAATTCGTTTCTTTAGCCGACGTAATATGACGTGAAAGATAGTTGCTTTTTCCGCCCAGATATCACTGCGATAAATCCAAACTCGAACAGACTAAATCCGCCCTATACTGCATTTCACTGTTGAAAATGCCATAACTTGCATTACCACGTTGAGTGCAACACGTAAAGCCACTAGGAATGACTCAATTCATTTTGAGCATTCCTTTACGAACTGTGAAAGTGTTTCCGCTGGCTTTATTTTGGACAATTCAGTTAATAAATTACAGAGTGTAATGAATAATTTGATTTCAATTTATGTTCTCAAACGAGAAAACATCAGTTACCATTCGTGCCTCCGTTGATCTTTTTATCATTCGCTTGACAGAGAGGTTGCTGGGATACATATGTTAAGTTTTGTTGGGCAGGACCCGCCTTGTGTTTATAGTGTAGACGACCGAGAGGTTGATGCGTCAATACCTCACGTGAAATTGAAAGCTCGTTATTCAGACAGCAGCGTTTCTTACCTGCTTTTTGTACGTCAACTTGATGTCGTGGTCGTCACCACTGAAAAACGTTTCTGGTGTCATGTGCTTTATGTAAAGAGGGTCAGTGATCATTTGGACGTCGAACTCTAAATCGGGCAATTGTTTCACTTGGCAACGGCTCTTGCTCCCCGAAGAAATCCGGTAAAAGGCATCTGAAGGAGCACAAACATTTCGGTTTAAAACAGCACTTAACTTCCGCGCGTTAACCGACATGCATGGCGTGTTGCAGTGTATGCGGCAGTCCTTCAAAATAAACACTTTCAACCATCATGGCAGCCGTTTCGCTCTTTCGTTTACTAATTAGCTGCTTGACATTCTAAATTAGTGATACTCCAGCTAGTTGATTCGCTTTATAACTCACGGCCGTACACATACACGTGCTTACGTAGGCTGTCATTGGTGTCGTTCACGGGGCCACAGGCTTACGCTTACTTTACCCTCACCTTACGCTCACAGGCTTCTCGCAGTGAACTGAAGTCTGTTTCTTTAATTTTATTCACTCAATAGTGCCGGTAGCCTTTTGGACCGAAGACAGTAGTGGTTACAACGTATATAGTCATGGTCGTACTACTACGACCGAAAAAAAAAATAGACAAGGGCAATGAAATACACATAAACCAGCGAGAGAAATGCAGTGAGTTAGCAACACACAAACATGTTACTGGCACAAGAAAAAGAGGAGGAAAGGAGAACGAGCAGCAATTGGAAATGGGGAAAACAGTGCGTAAAAAAGACTCGGATGATGACAGGTTCGTAACTTCCTTCGGCAGCCCGTTGCAGTCATCACTAGTCAAAGAGAAAAAGCGACCTTTGAACGCTTTCGCTCGACATTGGGGTATCGAAAATTGCCCGGCTCAGTTTTGTTCGGGGCGGCCGTGCCGTGTTATAGTACACAAATTTATGTAAATCTAGAATTCACGAATTGTTAACGATGACGAACAAAATTATCTGGAGGTACAACTTGCACCGGGATTATAATATGCAAAGACGGGATCGTTTATAAAGATCTGATTCGGGCACCTGCTTACTGCAAGCATATCAGCAGAACGAAGCGCTTTTTTTTCTGAATGCGCTCTATGCAGTTAGTTTCTGTTTTCCTGTCTAGATCCTAAACTAGATCCGCGTACTCAAGCAACAGAAGGACGGGGTACGCGTGCGCAACCCGTTTGGTCGCACTGTTACAATGTTTCAAGCGGTGCTTGAGTAACCACCGTCGCTTTGCTCCTGATGAGATTTTATGTGGAGTCAGTAAACATTCCAAAATATTTGAATTGATCAAAACAGGAGATTTGATTTTGGCTTTATGCGATTTTTAAGGTCCCGAAGCGACTCAGGCTATGAGGGGTGCCGCAGTGAAGGGCTTCGGAAATTTCGGCCACCTGGGGTTTTTTTAGCGTGCACTAACATTCCACTGTACACGAGGTTCCAAAATTTTGTCTGCATCGAAATTCGACCACCCCGGCCGGGATCGAACCTGTGTCTTTCAGGCCAGCAGCCGAGCGCCAGAACCACTGAGCAGCCGCGGCGGCTCAAAACAGGGGATTTGGTTATTGTTAAGTTTGTTCACTGCGGTTTTTAATCGTGGTTTTCCAATATCCCTCAAGATAAAAGTGTACAACAGCTGTATCTTACTGGTACTGACCTATGGGGCAGAAACGTGCAGGCTTACGAAAAGGGTTCAGCTTATTTTAAGGACATCGCAGCGAGCCATGGAAAGAAAAATGATAGGTGTAACGTTAAGAGACCGGAAGCGGGCAGAGTGGGTGAAGGAACAAACGCGGGTTAATGGCATACTAGTCGAAATCATGAGGAAGAAATCGGCTTGTGCAGGGCATGGGATGCGAAGGCAAGATATCCGTTTGTCCTTAAGGGTAACGGAGTGGATTTCATGAGAAGGAAAGCGTAGCAGGGGGCGACAGAAGTTTAGGTGGGCGGATGAGATTAGGAAGTTTGCAGGGATATGGTGGGTGCAGCTGGCAAAGGGCCGGGTTAATTAGAGAGACATAGGAGAGGCCTTTGCCCTGCAGTGGGTGTAGTTAGGCTGATGACGATGAACTTGGTACATGTAGGGAAGTTTATGTCCCGGGTTATTGTCATTAGGACGCATTTATCCGGCATGGAAAGCGATCTCCCATATGTGTCAGCAGTTAGTTATAGCCTTTATGTTGTGATGTAGCCCTGGTTCATCATCATTTGTAGTGGTGTTATAGTAAACAGCGCAGTCATCCACGGAAAAGCGGCTGCGCACTAGGGACTCGATGCCCAAGTCGTTAAAAGGAGCCAAAGACCGAACCTCGAGGAGCCCCAGAAACCATTTGTGCATTTTGTATCTTAGGTTTGCTATTTTAACGTGACGATGTGAAAAGAAAGAACACGGTCAGTGAGCAAAATATCTGTTGTCTAACGGGGAGTTCAATTTTATGGTTTATATTTTAATGCCCAAATTATGAAGGATTTAAACAAAAGAATCATTGCCTCTATATTATGCTAGCAAATGTACTCGCATTCAGAAAGCAACATGGAAATTTTTTTAGCGTGGTTGTAACTTGAGAAATCAATATGTCGCCAGTTAGCAGCAGTTAGCATTTGGTCTGTTTTGTTCAACTATGAAGAGTTGTGTGAAAGACAAAATCGAAGGCCTTGAACCAACTCGAAGGTGAGAGACAGTAAACAGTATTGGCTGAAAATAAGAGACTGAGTTGTTAGACGCTGGCTGGAAGTCGCGCGCCCTTTTTTTTTTTTTCACGCAGCTTGCTCGCAGACAGGCCAGGCATTTTACGTGGAAAACACTGCCTGCTGACCTGTTGACATCAGACTTTGCATCCAAGCTCTATGTAGTAATGAACACAGAGCGTTCAAATGGTATGTCGCCCGTTAGCTACACTGGCAGTAAAAGATGTAATTCGAATAGAACACGCTGTCAAAGGATTTTTGGAAGTCGAGAAATATATCGATTTGGTCCAACCTTGTCTAGCGCCGCGTATAATTCGTTGGTCGCGTAAATTAGCTCCGTCAGCTTCGACGGGCTACGCTCAAAGGAAAACGTTTTGCGAAAAACCAAAACCGCGTTGGCGGGCGTGGTTGGGGTGCACTCGAAGGCGGGGCTGTGTGCGATGCACGGCAGCCTGGTTTCAATTTCACCTGTGTGCGGGTTAAAAATTTCTTGCGCTGCTGTGGTGAAAAGAATAACATTTTCGAAAATCTACACACTGATATGGATATTACTTGAGGGGGGGGGGGGTGCTACTAATAAATAAAGCGTCAAGTTGTAATCGTTAGAAGTCCCATATCAGATATTAATTATTTAACTAGTGAACAATCGTCAGCGGTTTACAGATGCACAGCCCCGCTTAGAATGCAATACCGAAGAAAGCGCTATTTTAACTCTAAAGGCCTATTTATAAAACTTCAGACAACCTAAGAGCTTTTCGGAACACCGGGTTGTTCAGGCTAATTTTGCTAACAGGATCTTTCTCTTCTGTTATAGGTGCCTCCATACATTTTGGTGTAGTTAGGGAGAAAGTTGTGTTGTGCGTCTTAATTCGATCTTTTTCTGCAACTCCTATTGAAGAACCTGCAAGTTGTTAATCCCTGTCTGTGAACGAGCATTTGACAAGCATTGCCCTTGCTTTTTCAGTTGAATGACCTAGCGCGTGTCAAATGGTTAGGTCCCTTCAGCATTCTAAGTTCGAGAGAGACCCACTTTTTTGCGTTCCCTCGCAAATGGTTTGATTGGTGTGCATGCATTGATAGTAAGCAATGAGATTACCATGCGTTGGCGTTTCACCTAAGGTTTCATAGTTTAATGAAGACATTCCGAAATGCTGACGTTGTCGGCATGATTGAAATCGCGAAGCGTGGTTGGTGACTTCTCTCCGACGTGATTCGCGTTGTTTTCACCACGTGCTTCAGGGAAAGGCAGCGTCATATAGTAAGTATGAATGCTGACAATGAAGCAGAGTCCATGAAAGATCCAAGCTTATTTTAGGTTGATACCGTCGCCTATGACAATCCGTCTTGGCTCGTGGTGCGGCTAGTAAGCATGCTGAGACCCAGTCGCTCGCTACCGTAGCCCAGCATGCAGATAGGCCACCCAAAACAGTACCCGGAAGGAGAACTTCGCGAGCGTCGCCACTTGCGCCAGTGCATTTGACGACTGCGTGATCAGTGATTGGGTTCCGATGAAGCGCTCCGAGAAATATTTCCTCAATCATGTTCAGGAATATTTTTGGTTTTCGGGGCCTTTTCTTCGGTACACCCATTTCCGTTCCTCGTCGGATGCCACCAGACTACGTTCCACGGTCTTCGATGGCGTTTGGTCTCTTTTTTCGAGCAAATGATCCTGCCTTGGAAACATACTGCCCCTCAACATGACATCATCATGTGCCTCCTACCTGGCGCTCCGCGGTTCACAGATTCCTGAACACAGAAACCTGAATCAACGATTACGCCACTATTTCAAACGCCAGCAGCACACAAAAATTCCCTCGCAGATTTCACAGTTTCGATCCCTTTAAGCTCGTCGAATTCGAAAACCTACTCATTTGCCTTTTAAAAATGTTATGAAAGCTGTGAGGAGAACAAAGGAAGAAAAAGATTGGCTCCCTGATTTATTTTTAACAGGGTCTCGCGCCACCTATCTAGACGGCAAAACGTCATCCAGTTATGCTCTTGTGCCTTCCTTATGTTCCAGTGGGGTGCGTGGCCTGCTCACGAAGTCGACGACACTCAGTGGGCTCTGGAGTTCTGTCGTGACTCACCTTCGTTACCTGACACGATGAGCGTCCGCTTGCGTGACTTGACCTTGTCAGTAGGGACATAGTCTATCCGGTACAAATTTCGCTCCAAATCCATCCACACCTGCATGGTAAGCACGAACGCGAAAGGAAAGGACATGAAATAAGGTTTGATTTGTATACCTGAAGCAGTCGATTAGCATAAAAATTTCGGTATCGTACTTATTGAATCAGCTGTAAGCCCAAATCGCGTGTTTCGATTTTCTTCGACTACTGATCCGGAGTTCCCGGGTTCGAACCCGACCGCGGCGGCTGCGTTTTTATAGAGGAAAAACGCTAATGCGCCCGTGTGCTGTGCGATGTCAGTGCCCGTTAAAGATCCCCAGGTGGTCGAAATTATTCCGGAGCCCTCCACTACGGCACCTCTTTCATCCTTCCTTCTCTCACTCCCTCCTTAATCTCTTCCCTTACGGCGCGGTTCAGGTGTCCAACGTTATATATGAGACAGATACTGCGCCATTTCCTTTCCCAAAACCAATTATTATTATTATTATTTCTTCGAGCCATTTTTACATGCGGTTAATTTTTCGTTATCACATAACATGCATGCTAGTCTTTTCCTCATTGCCCGTGTATTTTGCTCCCTAATTGCCTGTATGATTGACATGTAAAGCAGCTTCCTTTACACTGCTACACTGTCACGCCTAACCTCTGCACAACTGATTACGCGACAAAGGGCGACGCATCTGTTCCTGCTGGCGTCTCGGATGTTTACTTGGTTCCTGCAGCACCTTATGCTTTTCAGGAAGCTAAAAATAAATCAACACCGTCTTAGAACCTGCAATAGGGTGTCTTAAATACATTGCAAATCGCGCCATTAGTTTTCTGCTTAAATTTTGCCACATGTTAGAGAGGAGAATGTTTAAGTGTGACTTGGAAGAAGATTCTGGTATGAAGAGGGACGCACCTGTGCCTCTACATTGCTTGCAATGGGAGCAGAAATTAGACAGACACATAAACAGGCCATTTCCTGATAAGATAGCACCTTGGAGGCGGTTTATTAAATCGCAATATTGTGAGGATTTTAAACGCAGCACAAACAAGCAGGTTACGGAAGAAGTGAGAAAGCCAGCTTGCATTGGAAGTTAAATTAATCAATGAGCCCATTTCCTAATATAGCGCATTTCACAGGGCATATGCGCAGCGCTTTAATAAGATTTGACCTCTCGCAAAAGATTGAGTATACCGTATACGTCAGTTCGTAAAATGTCGCAGGCCTTTTTGGAGGCTCAAAATGGGGAAGCGTGCGTCAGTGCTACCTCAGTTCTCGCCGGCGGGGTTGGAGATATATTTCGTAATTCCTTGACACCTGATAACCTCAATATGATTTCCGGTGCTTCTTGCACGAGTAGGTTTTAGTTTTAAAGACGTAGGGGCGTAAGAATACAGATGTATTGATGGAATGGGACGAGCGCTGCACACAAAACAAAGGGCCCGACGTGGAAGAAGTATCACCCTCACTACGTCCTTGTTAGTATTTTCGCAATCTTACGTCTTTCCTAAATATGCACCAATAAGCTCAGCTACAAGTACTTCTCGGCTCGTTTGTTGCGGGTGTTAATGTGCATGGTTATCAGGTAAATAGAAACAGCTGACAGGCAAACTCGCCCAGTTGTTATCTTACTGAGTGCCCGTACCTCGTTTGCCTGGAATCTTGTTAATCATGTTGCAACTGGGCGAACAAGTCCGCCTAACGTTTAAGTAAGCACGAAATGGCTACAACTCAGCGTTGGTTGAGATACGTTATGCTCGCCAACCGTCAAGTTGCAGTCGTTGCTGGGCCAAGTCCCGCATTCAAGGACAAAAAAATTGAATAATGCAATATTGTGCGGTGCTGTTAAAGAATTATTGAAGGCTATAGTCCATTCTTCCGATGCGTAGCTTAATCTTACTTTTAAAGTTTTTCATCACTTTCAGATTGGCATAGGATACACGTGGGGAACGTTTTTCATGCTAGAAATACCATTAATATTAAGAAAAGGCAAGCCTGCCGACGAGAAATCCGAGGATACATTGATTGTAATTGTGAAATCTTACAGTGTGCGAAACAATCTGTCCATAAACTCTTTACCGTAAAAAAATATTTCTGTCCAGAATTGCTTGGTATATTAGCAGCAGGCTCTGCCGGTAGAATGAATTCCGCATGGGAGGAATGAGCTATTCAGGTCTTTCACAGGAGAAATTCCAAACACCGCACCTGTCGCCGCTCCTCATATTCACTCAATGTAAGCCCGGGTGTTGGTCTTTGCTTTATCATTTCGCCATTTTTGGTACACTGCGTAGTACTGTGAAAAATCTTTCGAGCGCTCTGTAAGACTCGGGCAGAGTTTTTAAACGTTTGGAGGAAGAGGCAGTTCAAGCTTGATGAAGGAAACTGGGCACGTGCATATGTTGTCGAGGTTACTCACGTCGTTGTAGTAGGTAGAACCATCTGGCGACAACATCTCCGCATGATAGTTGAAGACCTTCATGTCAGTGAGAGGAGGTCGGGAGATGGCTTTTTTGTACCCGCCACAGAAGACGCCATCCGGAAGCTAAGAAAAATTGTGAAGGCAGCAGTTACGGGATGAGCTGAAAATCCTGAATACACTGAGTGTGAAAGCAGTCACACATCCCTTTATTGTAATTAGAAAGTAACAGCAGTGCAGCAAGAGATATTTAAAGAGGAAGTAAGTTCCTCAATTTCCTCGGTTTAATACGTAACGATGCGTAAGAAATTGGACCACATGCCGCTATTACGCAGAATTTCTATTTCAGTTCTTTGTTGTACATCTCTCTTAACTATCTGTAGGTTATATTGTGTGTTTTTTTTAAATCGACGTCCAAGATGAGACCTTCCTAATGAGATCCTATTGAATGTTCGCCTTTACTCTAATTACAGGAGCATAGCGATATTTTCAACTCAAATCATTTTCTTTTACAGGAGAACGTAAGCGTTTTCGTGATCGTGTGATAAGCGGCTACTCATGGCATATGGTAGCAAAGGCAAGAAAAAGGATTTTACAGCATGCCCTTCGAATCAGTCCTTTTCACCCAACACTATTAGCACATAAATTGAGCGTGCATATCAGCATAATTACTTGGGTGTCATCTGTTCGCATAACTAATCAAGCAACCAGCCCATAAATTACGTCGCCATTAAAGCGACTATAACACTGGGGCTGATTAGTTAAACACTACCCATAGTTACGTGTAACGACATGATTCTTGAGTACCAAGCTCCAGCTATTCAGACGTCGGCTAGAACACTCTTCTGTGGCTTAGAGTTAGCATCAGCCTCATTTTGCACAGTGACAAGAAGTCTCACAGAATAGAGTGATCGGTGTGCAGCTTTGTGACTACGCAGGCGACCTGACTGCACAGCTTCGAAACTGCCTGAACGTGCGAACATTTCAGCAGTGTACACACGTTTCGTCATTTGAGTGTTTCTTTGAAATTTCCCACAGTATTTTTGATCTCCAAATGGCATATATTCGCCCTGCCTCACATATCCTTCTGCAGGCTGACCATATACTGGAAATATTTTTACCATTATCTTGGATAAGCCTGTTTCAAATCTCGACTAAGGTTTCGACCATTACACTAAGGAAGGGACTACAATTTAACCTCGAGAAGATTACTAACAGTGAACAATTTTGTGCTGCTTTGTGTTAAAGGCATGCTGCGTTATATCACTGGGATTTTGAGTATCAAATTATTTCTACCGAAATGGTACACACAGAAGTGGGAACTGTAAATATATAAACAAATAAATAAACAAATAATAATAATAATAATAATAATAATAATAATAATAAGAAGAAGAAGAAGAAGAAGAAGAAGAAGAAGAAGAAGAAGAAGAAGAAGAAGAAGAAGAAGAAGAAGAAGAAGAAGAAGAAGAAGAAGAAGAAGAAGAAGAAGAAGAAGAAGAAGAAGAAGAAGAAGAAGAAGAAGAAGAAGACGAAGACCATTCGCTCAAGTTCCATTGCCATCAACGGCGCCAGATTGAGCTCGGACTGCTTTTTAATGCTGAGCCCATTTTCATGTTCCCAGTAATTGAAACCTTTTCAAAAAAAGAGGTAAACTAGTGTCTCACGCAGCCGCAACAGAGACATACCTCGACATTACACTACAGGCACTATTTACTCACGCAGAAACGACGTTTGAGTGCAGGAGGCAGTTAGGCTTTTCAAGTTTCTTTTTCTTGATCATTTGTTGGCAATGCACGTTTCTTTTTTTTTTGAGTAACATTTAGCTTCACAAAAAGGAAATACTGTTGAACACGGGTATATCGAAAAGGATATTCGGAATTATTGGCTACATCGAGCACACTGATTGCCTTCTCTAAATTCTTGTGTAAATTGTGTATTGGAAAGCAGCGCCGTAATGTATATCTCCAAATTCTTCAGTCGTTGATGTATCGTGGCTAAGGAATGCAGCGCAACAAAAACGACGAGAAACCAAGAGGGGGACAGAACAGCGCCTGTCCTATCCACTTCTTGGTTTGTCCTCATTTTTGTCGCACTGTATTCCTTAACGAAGATCACAGACCAACAAGCCAGAAATGCCAATTTAGTTCGATATATACAACTAGAACGGCGTACTGCTCATCTGCAAGTCGTGCTTCTCCTGAAGGCACTCTTTGATCACTTTGGACATGGCACGTGCCTGAGTTTGTGCTTACGAGTCTTAAATACTTTTTCCGTGGAAAGTCGCTGTCATGCGCTGATGCCACCCTAACTGAAGCCTAGCGATGGCCCTCTCCTGGCGTGCTTCGCAGCCAGAAACCAGCTACACATTAATTTTAATGGGCGATTGTACTATCTATGTTGTACTGGTAGCAGGATTAGACATCTTATGATAGGCAGTAGGCCAGCCGCTAGTTCCGAAGCACCGCCCGCTGGAGATTCTATTCGGTACGCCTAACCAGCGGTGCATTGTCAGTACGCCGGTAGTCAGGACGTCGCTTCAAGAACGGTGTCACTACCGTGGGTGCAATGCGCCTCTTGCTCCTAGGTTACAGATAAGCCTATCTATTGCCATTTTTTATATGTGGGATTATCAGCACACATACCTATTTCGCGATTTCCTTTCATTTCTTTTCAGTTTCCTTTCCACTGTAATATATAGCGCTGATTGTTAAATCTCTAGGGAAACACAATATGTTGAGGTAATATTGGCTTCTAATGTTCTTCGCCGAGCCTCTATACCCCACGTAATGATGAACCCTGCCCTGACATGGTTCGCGAACATTTTCTAACATATGTGAAGACCAAAGCGGTCGTGAACGAGATGCCTTAAGATTTACCTGCAAAAGATCGTCGTGTATAGCGGTATCCAACGCTGTGAAGCTGTATATGTTAATTTGAATCTCTTCGCCTTCCCCGTTGGCGTAGCGTATGTTAACGGAGACGGGTGTCTGGATGGCGTCTGTAGTTGAATCCCAGGAAATCGCTAAAAAATAATAGGAATACCAAAGATGAACATGAGGCAGTATGAAGATCACTGCTTCCTTTTTGTTTACATTAAAGGGCTGTTTTATTCTGAGGCGCTCGCCGCTCTGTTATAACGAGGGCTCAAGCCCAAATTAGAGCCGCCGTACAAGAAAAGGCGAAAGAAGAATAACAGCGAGCAGGGAGCTAAAATGCGTGAAGCTTCTGGAAATTCATTTACCGACAGATGAGTCTGGGCGTCCGTTTCTTCTTCCACTGAGAAGTGAGTAGCTAAACTGAATTTTTCAACCCCTGCACCATGCTGTAAACAGTAGCTAAAGCATTGTGGGTTATACAGCGCGAACTGGACGATGGACAAAAGCAAGAGGACAACACGGACGAGCGCTTTTGTCCGTCGTCTAGTTCACGCTGTACCACCCACAATGAGTTATTACCAACTCGCCCAGCTGTCCATTCTTATTCGGTAATTAAAGCGATGTCAAATATATCATAGCTTATCTATTCATTTACAGTTTCAAGACTGTGGTATTGATATAATCTGTTTACTGCGCTCTCTTCCTTTCCGGAGACACGAAAGGAGCCCGGTGGGCCAGGAAAAAAAACACAAGGTAATTATATCCTTTCTCTAAGCAAGAAGAAATGGCCATGCATAGCACATGTAATGTGAAGAGAAACTAACGGATGGTTCCTTAAAGTAACGGGGTAAATATAAGGAGAAGGGAACCGTGGAAGGAACGGCAGGGAAACAGCTGGACGGATCAGATTATGATATTTGTGGGGATAAGTTGGCTGCAGGTTGCGCTGGGCACGGTTAATGGGCAGGATATGATAGATAGTGGTCGTAATTGGGTTGATGTGGTACAACTTGAGCGTTGGCTTCGACTCTAGAGATCACATCAATTTCACTGTGACGTCGGGACGATGTTGGCAGGGATTGCCGATGCTGAAAGCTATATGTTACAAACTTAAACAAAAAAAAATAGCGAGTGCAGCGCGCCACAGCCTCCAGGTATATTGGACATACACTCTTCGCTGACGTCTAGCGCTGCTTGTAGGTGATCAGTGCTTAACTCACCTGGGCCACGTCTATACTAAACCAGCCGCCAAGTCTTGGATTTAGTGGGATGCAGAAATCCTTTGTTTGAAATAGTATGTCAAGCTTGCTTCATTCACAACTCGTCTTGAAGGTACTTAGTTGTTCTGGTAGGTTTGGAAAGCGTTTCTATACATCTACTTTCCAGTGAATGACAAAGCACTCGTCGTCTTGTTTCGATGTCAGTTTGTTTCTGGACTGTGCAATAAGCTTTGTGTCAAGGGGGCTTTCTAGCTAATGCTCTGCACCGCTGAAGCAGTGTGAAGCATAATGGCAAAGAGTCATCATGGAAGGACTCGCCCTTCCTTTGTAAGAAAAAGACATTCTGAGCGTTACGCGTTGTAGGAGGCCGTTTTATTTTCCGTGACAAAAAGAACGAAAAAAAAGGAAGCATGCAAGCGTTGGGTGCCGCCAGTGTGAAAAAAAAGAATCATGGCGAGCAGCTTTCAGTACTGCAACCTGAGCATAGCGCTTATACTCACAAAGGCGCGAGAAGTTTTGCAGACATGCTCGTTCCTGGCCAAACATTTCAGCACCAACGTGACAGAAAGGGGATCAGAAGTGCACATTATCTTTTTCGCCTATTTTCGCAGCACCTGAAGCAGTTCTTTATGGTCGATTATCATAAGTGCCGGACCAGGAGCTTTTTATTTATTTAATTTATTTTAATTGGTTTTTGGGGAAAGGAAATGGCGCAGTATCTGTCTCATATATCGTTGGACACCTGAACCGCGCCTTAAGGGAAGGGATAAAGGAGGGAGTGAAAGAAGAAAGGAAGAAAGGGGTGCCGTAGTGGCGGGCTCCGGAATAACTTCGACCACCTGGGGATCTTTAACGTGCACTGATATCGCACAGCACACGGGCGCCTTAGCGTTTTGCCTCCATAAAAACGCAGCCGCCGCGGTCGAGTTCGAACCCTGGAACTCCGGATCAGTAGCCGAGCGCCCTAACCACTAAGACACCGCGGCGGGTTATCAGAGGGCAGCTCAGTCTCACTTTCATGTACAGTACGTGGCGTTCGTGTCCAACTGGAAAAAAAAAACTTTCTGGGGGTTTAGCTCGGGTTAAAGAGAAATTGTGTAAACACTGAGGAAGAAGAGCAATCCTGACTGCGATTTAAGGTGTAAGAGTGTTATCACGGACTACACTGCTACATTTGAGGCCATGCGGAGGACGACAACTTACAGCTAGCGGACACTTATGGGATAGCCTTGGCGGTCTAGGAATTTGCTCGGATGGGGGTGGGGTGGCGGTGGTCCGGCAAGCTGCGAATTATTTGGTCTGTACAGCGAGGCTGGATCTAGGCACGACGAAATGTCAAGCGAGACCACACAGGAAAGCAGATGAATTCATGGAAGCAAAAACATATGTCTTCAATCCAGCTTTAATAATCGTCATGCGCTACGCAGACATTAATGCGTTTATGGCTGCATCGTTATTTAGCGCTATTTTATTTTTTGGCGCATGACAGCCTCAGTTGATTATGCGCTATTAAGAGCAACATGACTGAGTAACGCAAGTGCCTGCAGTGATTGGAGGCTAATTTCACTTCAGCAGCTCACCGTTTACTGCCATGGCGACAATGAGAGGCTTTTTGTCGTGTTCGGCGTCGATCACCCACACGTCGCAGGACATATTTCGCGCCGGGTAGTGCGCTTCTTCTGGCGTCGAGTTCCACAGCTGAGAGGTGAGCAGGTCTCTCAGGTAAAAGTGCGGCAGTCCGTCTTCTGACGGCAGAGGGCCGAATGTATCGCTGTCTGCTTTCGTGCTGATTAAATTGCAAGATGCGTTGTGATCTGAAATGAAAAAAAAAGCAGAAGCCTAGCTGGTTTTTCTGTTCTCCCACGAACTCACGTATGAGTCCAATGCCTTACATGCACTGTATGTACGGGTAACAATGCCCTGACTTGTAAGGTTATGAAACCGCTGTAATTTACCCAGTGCCTTTTTCCAGGCTTCAGCAGCTTTCGTGCTAAATATTTCAGGCTTACGTGTAACTGTGTAACTGCTTCGTTGAACAGTCAGGTGAAAGACGTGAAGCAATTTCATTCGCCTCTTTTCAATCCCACTTCAAAGTTTCTCCTTAGAAATCGCCTCAGTGGAACGGGGCAACGAGCAGTTTCTAAAATTGACATAGTGTTTTTATAATACTTCCGATGCGTCAAAGCGCTTACACCTTAAAGGTGCACTTTACTGATCTTTATCGCCACATTGCCCAAATAGACATATTCCCACGTCTCTGGGTCTGAGAAACATGACAGAACAATTTGAAACGCAATTGTCCGAAAGGAGAAAGTCGCTTTCTCACATTCTGACATGAAAGACTCATCGATCGTCCAGCGTATAGGAGGCGGGCAGTGGTAATAAAGAGTGTGACATTACCCGAGAAGCGTAGGTTTTATTAAATAAGTAGTTCGTATCAGTAATGTGGTTAAACACCCGATCAATAAAATAAGACTGGCGATGTTTATCACAGATACCCCTAATTGCTTTTTGCCGGTAGGAGCTACGGTTGGTGAAGTGCCATCTGCCTTTTAAAAAGATTTAAAGAAATAATGTGAGAACAGGGTTAAACTACGCAAGAAGCTGACTATTTACAAGCAAAAAAGAGATTAAGGCGTCTGAAGTTTCTTCCAGTAGAGATAACCTTCTATACTGCACTCAGTCTAATTCATAAAGTGTAGTATATCCTCCCTAGGTGACGTAGCCCGACGGTATGTAGAACCGAGAAGTTTGAACGCAGAACGGCGCCACCGTAGGCTCTGGCCTCACCGTCATTGCAAATATAGAATTAAGTTGCTCCAAAAATCACCAGTTCTGCTCTCGCCATTGCCATCATATTGAAATACAGTCGAACCCCGCTAAAACTAATGTCCCTTCAACGAAAGATTTCCAATTCCCCGTCAGCTCGCCAAGTAATGGAACAAATTTCTCATCACAACGAACCATTTTTGGGGCGCGTTTCCGCTTCGACGAAACTTTTGCTATGCGAAGCTTGGTTTAAAAATCTATCTTACAATAAAACAAGCATATTGCCGCCCATCTGTGTATTTCCGTAGGTCCGCGCTGCTTTGTTTCACTAAACTTTCGCTGGAACCAATTAATACACTCATTCAAACGCACATAAAGACCGCCATTGCTTGGTGGTGATGACAATCGGGCTGGTTGCCTTGCGACAAGGCGCGGGTACAAGCTGCCGTTTTCTTCCAAGCCAGAGCCGCAACCAATTCGTCGCCAAAGGACGCAGCAGCCTGGCAATAGCAGTGGCGAGTTTGCCCTAATGTTTTTCCACTCGTGCTTGTGGGCTGCAATCGACACGAGCATGGCGACTTTGTATAGGAAGCGGAAGTTCCTTTCTCTTGAAGAGAAGGCACGAATTATCAGCTCGGCATCCAGCGGCAGGAAAAAGGGAGATGTTGCAGCGGACTTCGGCATCTCACAGAGCACGCTGTCAAAGATCCTGATGACGTTTTGGGGCTATATTGTCCAACATGGCAGTGTTTTTCCGCTGAATCCGCCAAATCGAAATTTCCCATTCAACGAAATTTTTCGCGCACCCCATGAATTTCGTTGTAGCGGGGTTCGACTGTATATGTAATTTAGTGGCAGTATTTTCATACTCGTCTCCGACAGTAGACTGCCCCTTCGAGGAATAGAGTCCTGGAATGCAAAGCGACATATGTGCTTCAAGTGTCCTTTTGTATATTTTATGAAGCGTAGGAAAATAGACTAAGGAAGAGTTGAAGAATGTTTACAACGAACGCTTGCACGCCCCGCTTCGAGACAGCACACAGCTGGAGGAGTATTTTGAAGTGAAGCCTTTAACGAATGCTTGTGGTGAAGATAACTCCAACAGCAGTGTCCCGATGTTACAAGATACGAAACACGTACGGCAAAATTTGCAAAAGCCTTCGTGTATTTTCTTTCCAGCACTTCCATCGACAGCACGAAAGCCAGTGGTTTGATTCAGTCATCGGTGCCATGTTTTCTTCAGGGCCCGTAATAATTCTTCTAAGAACCATACAGCATCAACAGCCATGACTCAGAAGACTACTCTACGTGTACAGCAGCTGCCAAACAGACGTTTGAGATTTGGAGACCATCCTCTGTGCTTAGAGGATTTAATCTGAAACTTTTTGTATGTTTGTACCCAAGTAAAGTGGCCTAAGGTAGAGTTGAGATAGTTAAATAGAAATTTTGTAAACTCTACTTCGAGGTAGCACAGTCTTGGAGAGGTATTCTGAGGGGCTTTATCCGAATTTTTGTCGCTGCATCTGCATTGCAGCATTAACAGCATCAATGTCTAGACGTTTGGAGTTACAAAGAATCTGGCGTACGCTCGATGTAACAATAGATAAACCTGGTAAACTGTCAATTCTATAGACCGCAATCTGCTTCAACGTCAGTTTTTTAAACTCAGCCAAGTGGAACATTTTAAAGCAAACATCGTCGCAGTGTGTATGCACCGGAATGACACCAAACTAAAACGATTGCTGTTAGTTAACAGCGAATGGAGGTTTTGTTAATAGTACTTCTTTTCCCCCTCTTCTTCCACGTTCATATAAACAGATAAAATTTTAAGAGCATGGCAGTCTCCCGAAGACAACCATTTAGACGAAGAAAAAAATGCATTGAGGACACAATACGCCGCTTAAAAACCACACTCAACGCGAGCGCAGCTTCGAAGGCGTATTTCGAGCCATTTCAGGAAAAAGTATCTCTGCTACTTGCGCGCAAGTTGCAAGACAGAATTCGCCCTTATGGATCAACAAGCAAACTCGAATCTTGTTTCTCTGAGATATAGGGTTACGTCGCTTCGAGGAAACAAAAACCTAGTTTTGAACGGCACCTTTAGGTAGCTATGGAACGAGTGGTACAAAGCATCCTTACCTGAAGATCTGTGAAGGAAAGTCTGCCTCGTCTCTATATCTTGAAAGTAGGTGAGCGTCTCCCCATCTGAGTGTATCCTCAACGCCGCTTTGAGATTCGCGCTGTCGTAGAGCTCCTCGAAGAAATGGACTTCTTTGACGGCGGAGTCTTCACTCGGCCTCGAGAGGATGATTTCCCCGAGAGCTCGAAAAGACCCATTGTAGAATGGAGGAGATGGTCCTGAACGAGGAAATAACAAAATACGATAAAAATAAAAAAAATGCGCTTTGCTGCAGGATACGTAGACTGATAGCGATGACAAAGACACTTGATGGCGAGTTAGAAACCACAAAACACTTTATTTTCGGGTTTCATCAATAATCGTTGTGGGCTGAAAGCAATAACTAATAGAAGACGATGCACTATCTTGTAAAATAATCCAAAAGAGCGTAGATAAAATTGAGATGGCTACTAAGAGAACACAGATGGCTCAATACTGCGCGTCTTCTGTTTTGGTCCTAACGATTACCTGAGAATTGAAAAAGAAATATGTGTATACGTGCTGCTTGCTCTGAAATCGGATAAATGTGATTTGACGCAAAGAAAGAAGTGATGCCTTTGGCAGAGACACCTCTCGATTAAAAGCCCTGAATTTCGATGCTCTAGTGTCTTGCATAACAGATGTGCCGTATTACAATGAAATAGCACGCGAACTGCAACATTAGTGACATGCCTGCACATCAACACTTTTCATAATTTCTGGATTTTTTTTTCCGGGAGCTCAACCTGCACAACACTTGCCAAAGTCACCATTTGGGTCGTTGTTCAAGTGCTCTGTGAAAGTAGATGCTGAAATCCACCCCGATGCTTTGTTCAAGCGACAGATCGCGCCAGCAAACGATCAAGACAATCTACGATGGCCACGATGGAGATTCGGCGAGGAAATGTCTTGTCTTGTAATGAGAACGTCGATACACTTAAGATAACGAGAAAATTTCTTATTTCCTCTCTTTTCTTACTTTCTTCCACGTTCACACGCGCTACTTTCTTCAAATTCTTCCACTTTTTGCGGCATGAATTACGTGTTAAATATCATTCCTTGTTTCTAGAATAAGAAGTTGAGAGGCAGCGTATTGATACCTCGCCCTCTAGTGGATGTGAGTAAAAGTTTGTGCACTCAAAGCGTGTCCAAGAGGTATAACAAGAAGTTAAGAACTCAATACTTCGCATGGTGTAATTCAGCAGCGTTCCAAGATTCGTGAGTGAGCACTGATTTTTGTTGCTTTCTGGAGAGTATACCTATAGCAAGGAACTGGTTTGCAGTCATATCGCAATCATATCAAATAACAGAGGAAGCGCTGTCTCAAAGGAAAAAAAAACATGAACGTACAGCCTTTGTGGAACCTACAGCCTTTTTTCAAGCCCTTATAGTGGGGATATTTAGCTATAGCTAGCATTTGTCAATCCTACGCCTGGGAGGTTTTAGGACGCAAGTTACTCCCATTTTGATGAGATTAGGGTCTCTGAGTATGCAAGAGGGGCCGCGCAGCAGGGCTCAGAAGCAGGCCCCTTGGGCAGTGTACTTTTGACTGTACATACATGCGAGCTTTTTCCCCAAAACTTGCTCCAACTTGTTCGTTCAGAATGAAGCACTACATGTTGCTGTCACACTCGAGCACGCATTTCTTTGCACGTAAGAGTAAATGGGGTTAAGGGACAGAAACTTGCATTGAGCGCCTTCAGGCAGAGATTTCAAGATGCAGCGAGCGATGCTTGCGAAAGAAGAAATGCGAAAATACTGAGCTGTACTAACCGCGTGAGCAGAGAAAATCCATGAAACCGAAGGAACTTTTTTGAAAACCGATGGGTGTCGTTTCTTATGAAGCGAGCCTTCAGTACTCTAAAAATCTTTTTCTGACCCTCTGCGTGAATTCATGATCTTTGCATTTTAGATTTATATATGTTCTGCAGGCTCTCCTAGATGTATCGTGACATATGAGTACATTTATAGCGAAGCCTCACTAGGTAAAATCAGCAACAAAATAGGTGTTGCGAAACAACTACTCGTTCGGCCCTGAAACAAGACAAATGCTAACGCACTTAATACAAGATTTGTGTCCTGTTTTTTGGTCAAAGGAATGGAAAAATAAAATAGCAGAGTGTAAATTCTATTTAAATCGACAGTCGCAGTATATCAAGAAGGGGCTCCATACAATTAATGAGAACGCTACCGGGAAGCACAAATAATTACCCACACATTCCCCACTGTGCTAAAATATAGTGCCCAAAAACGATTCCATCGACCATGAATGTACAAATTTACAAAATACATGACTTAAAAGTGAGAGACTGCACATCGCCTGTTACCGTGGAGCTCAGTCCACGGCAGCACAAATGAGTTTGGCAAAATAATCATATGTACTCACCAGGACGCAGCTGGGCCGACACCGAGTGCTTAAAAGACGCAAATTCAGTCCAGATCAACGCAGCAATAATAGCTACGAACTTCATGTCGATGCGTGAAAACTCATGGAATAAATAGGTAGTTATACGCTTTCGCCGAGAGCGCTCTGGGGCGTCACACAGCTACTTCGCATCGCGTACAGTGTGACACGCCTCATGTTCTTCGATAGCGCCTGGGCTAGAGTGGGTCGTTGATAAGAGCGATATGGCGAACTGAGCGTGTATTCTTTTATTAAAGCTTTTGTTCGCACGCCCAGGTCATGATAACGCCCCTGCAGATGTTAGATTAGCGCAGATGACTTTTCTCGCGGAGCCACAAAGCGAGGATAAAAACTTAACTTCAAGCTCACTCTTCCCTGCCTGTAAAGTGTTTGTAACTGCAGCTCGGTGAACGCGTGATGTGTTGCTTACTTACGTGTGTGTCATGTTTATATTCGCATTTTTTTTAAAGCGGCAAATGCTATTCATGCTCCTAGTTCTGGGGTGTAATCAAGCAGTATAATTACTCACTAACATCCTCTCAAGCGCAGCCATGTGGCTACAAAGGAAAGTTGTACAACTTTCCTTTCTATTTGTATGGCTGCGCTTGGGTGGATGCCAGTGATTAATTACTCACTGTTTACCAATCTACTCCACCTTGGAGGATTTTCCTAAACAATCGACCAAATAATTCAGGGGTGCTTGCATCAAAAAGTACAGAGAGAGTGAGGAACAGTAATTGTTTGTACAGGTCAAAGGTCAAAGAGGAAATGCAGTTTAAAAGGACCTTGCTACACGGACTTCCAACAGGAAGGCATTCAGACCGCGTGGTTCGTGCTTCAAGGGGTTCGTAGTGTTTTCCAGTGCTCGAATGCGTGTGCAGCGACTTGAACACTCCTCACATGCTTGGCGGAAGTTCCATAGTAAATGCAAATGAAAGCAATCTAGCATTATTTGCTTCGAGTTTTCGTGGAGCAAATGTTCCGCCGTTTGCAATGACGTCCCCTATGGAAGCCAACGTTCAGGGACCTTGACCTCAACCATCAAGGTGCTTCTCACACTGCCTTGAAAATCCGTCCGTAGACTTCGTGCGGCAGTGCTGTATTGTTCAGGGCTAAGGAACAACGTGGCCGTGCTCCACGCTGCGGTCTGAACTCCTGTGTTCTTTCCCCTATTTTTATTTTTCGCTCCCTTCATCCCCCTCCCGAAGTGTGGATAGCCAACTGGGCATTGCTTGGTTAGCTTTCCTGCCTTTCCTTTTTTCTGTCCCTCTATCTCAAAGGATCTACGACTATGGCCGTCGGAAGCTATAATAAGTAGCGCACGTGACAAGAGGCACATACTCGACACTTTTCATTCATAGCTCTTTACCTGCACCTTACAAAGGCAGGCCCCAAGCAAGCTGCTTTGTTTAGAGCTCAAACGAGGCGGTTTCACAGCAGTAAAAGAAACTTAGCAGCTCAAATGGAACGGTGATAGCACGCAACAAGAAGGTTGAGCAGAGCTCGCGGCTCGCACCTCTAGTTTCAAGGAACACGGATCCAGAGCAATATAGTTGTTATGAAACACATTCGAGGAGATCTCTCCGGAGAAGGAATTTCGGCCTCTTGACGAACTGCTTTTGCGCACGCTCAATATGAAAGAGTGAAGTGTGTAAGACGAGGTCTCAGACAACGCACTCGTGTTCCAGCCTTGGGATAACGAGGAGTAGACATAGAAAAGGTGCACTACATAGGGCTGGGCAGGCACGTGTCATCACAGAGTGGAGAGAAAGAAAGAGGTCGTCTCAGTTAAACACTAAAGAAGCAATGCAGGCTGGCGTCCAGTAAGGCTCACAAGTAACGGTCAACAAACAAGGGTAGGCACCCAACGCTCTTATTTTCAGAATGGATGCAGCGCATAGCACCGGTGTAACGCAGGGGTGAACTCCGATGGAAGATATGCGCGATGAGCTGCAATGACTTTGGCGAATGCAGTACGCGGCCTAATTATTGGGAGTGTTGCAAGGTGATGACAGGGAACCCGTGTGAGGTGCCGAATATGTGTTCTCATGGTGTCAACAGCAATGTATGTAGTAACAGGATGTTCCCGGGCAACAAGAACAGTGGCTGCTGTTGATGCACATTTAGGCAGTCCAAGGCAGATACGGAGAGCCTGCGCTTGCACACTTTGAAGAGTCTTGATATTTGTCTTTCTAATGGAACTGAATATCGGAAGTCTGTACCGCATGTAGCCCAGAAATAGGGAACGGTACAGTTGTAGCATCGAGCGCAATGATGCGCCCCAGGACTTTCCCCCGAGGAAGGAGAGGACATGGACAATCGCAATTAATCTCTTTCTCATGTCGTAGACATGGGGACCCCACGAGAGGTTCCTGTCGATGACAACACCAACGAATTTGTGGCTTCTCTCAAAGGGAATGGCTTCACCAAATAATGCGAATGGTGTAGCGTGACATTATTTTGCGTGTGAACGCCACAATGAACACTTTTCGGTCGAAATGTTCAGACCCTGCAAGCGAAGATAAGATGTCAATATTGATGCCGCCTTTTGATGTCTTGCACGAACTTGAGGACGGGTCACCCCTGATGCCCAAATACAGATGTCGTCTGCGTATAGCGAGATCTGAGCAGATTGTGGCAATACGTCGACCAGGCCGATGAGAGCAAAGTTGAAGAGAACTGGGCTCAGCACTCCACCGTGAGGGACTCCGCGCGAATTTCGGTGTAAGGACGTTGGTCCGTCCGCAGTCAGGACAAAAAAAGACCTGTCTGATAAATAGCAGCGGCTTGGACTTGACTCACTCGTAGGTTTACATTTTTTTCTAGGCCCAGCCACTGTCGTTAGATTTTAAATGTATGCCTTTTGGAATAGGATTAACCTGAGCACAATCGTTTTTGTCTTGTGTGCATGCATAGAAGGAACGAAAACGTCTACTCACTACTTTAAGAGATAAATACTACGTGAAAAAAATGAAGGCACAATTTCTTGACTTTTCTGGAGCACGTTTCGTTGTAAGCTGCTTTTTTGATGTGTCACGCTGAAATATAAATTTTTTGGCAGGGTGCGGGTAGTCGCGTTTGTTTTGCTTATTTTTCCATGGCAATTTTCCTCCCGCATTGTAGGCGTTCATAAGCGGAGATAGCAAGCTCCACTTCAACGGTTCTTGATTCATCACAGAACAATTAAGATTTCAACTCTAAAGGAACCGTTTAGAGGTGACATATACGATGCAAAGCTTCTAAGGCATCCCACGCGCCGACGTAATGCCGAAGTACTACGACTTCAAAAAAAGAGGCTAGGTCGCTATAATTGTATTATACAGTTTTTCCTATTTTAGTGAGTGTTGTATTCACTAACTTTTGGCTCTTAGTAATTGTGCTCCATATTTCGAGCATCTTTGTTTTAAGAACGTTAGCTCTTACTACTTACATTTGTCAAGGACGCGTCTGTCTGGAATTAAGGTGAAATTGACCAAAACAGTTATTATATGACCACACTATATCACACAGCTGCAGTGAGTGCCAGTATAGCGGTAATCGAAGTGACCCCCCCCCCCCCCCCCCTCCCTAGGATTACCGTTTGCACAAAATTTGTGGGTCACCCGTTTGACACAAAATGTTCGAAGTCCTCTCAAATGGCTTGGTATGTTCCTGAGTATAAAGTTACTAATTGAGATAAAGCTCGAAATATGCGTGGGATTCACACCGACGGCCCTTCCGCCCCCAAACCGTGCATTCCGAGGACCTTCAGACGGCCATTACGGCCGAACCGATTGTCGCAGAGGGTTCCGGATAGTGTTAAACGATTAGTCACTGTGATGCACACGTTTATAAAATTTATTAACTGATATAACGACGAAATATACAAGATATAGCTAAGTTGGATGTAAATCGCAATAGTAGTGCAAAATCTACGACGCAGATGGCGCTTCTTGTGTGTTAGAAGATGTGATTCCGGAAAGGAAACATCTGCGGACGTTTAGATATGGTCTACTCCCCGTTTGCTGAGCACACCGATGTAAGCACTTGAAACTCCTGTAGCTAACGCTCTTAAGTTGAACACTGAGGCAGAGTTGGTGGAGAATTTTTTTCCTATTTTTGGTGACGATATTCTATTCGGCAGTGCAAGTAGTTTTCCGTTCATGAAAGAAAAATATATTTCAATTCCTTGCCAAAGCAGAAGTATTGCGTTTAACTACGGCAGCACAGCCTTAGCTAAACGCAATTTTTGTATTTATCACAGAAGCAAACTCGAGTCAGTAGTGGCAAACCCAAGTTTAATCTAAGAAAATGACAAAGCACAGAAGGATGCAAGCGCTACTTTTTTTAACAAGGGCTGGGATGGCGAAGCATTAGCTTTGCATCACATCGTAAACAGGCTTGTAAATACATCGACGGCTCGTGGTTCAGAGTTCGCGCCCACTCCCTCATGATACGCACACTTCTTCTACTTCGTAGAACTTCTGAAATAAGGAAAAGTGCTGTTAGCAAATAAGAGTAACTTGAAAAACAACATCTGGTACTAAACTTGTTGGCCTCCATAAAACGTCTTGAGGTTTTCGGGAGATTACTACAACGTGCCTAATGAAAAAAAAAAAACAACTGGTATAAATGGGCCAGCACAGCTGCTCAGAGAGGAGGAAGGTGTATTTGCAAGCGTCTGTAGTTATTGAGCCAAAAGATATTAAGGGGCGAGCAGCAAGGGGCAAACATGTTGCTAATTAGGAGAACTTTTTTCTTAGCCTAAATAAACGGGCGCAGCAGAAGCCTTTATAAAATTTTGTAATATTTTTAGTCCGCTTTTTGAAGAAGACAAATTTCTCTGCAATGCGTTGCTTGGTTCGATTCTTCTGTATGCCAGAAAACATAATTGGTAGGTATCCCAGATTCTAAACTATATATAAAGTGGCCTTGCGTGCTGCAAACTTCTCGCACTTAACTAATGAAACACCCATATGTTGCTTGCGTCAAGACAAGCCCGATGTGTCGTAGGCTAAGGAATCTCTGCCGGCTGGAGTCAGCGTTTACGCTGTCTTATAAAGGTGGCAAAAAATGGTTCAGATAAGAGAGATGCATGCAAAGCCCGCATATTACCTTCTCGTACAGCGCTTTCAGGGCTTTTTTAGAAACAGCTTGTTGCAGACGTGCAATGCTTGAGTCAAGTTGAATACTAGAGCTTCCATTTATGGATCCGAATATGGAGAATTTCAGCGTCCTTTTATCGCCGAAAGAAGTCTGTCGGGAAATCAGTCAAATCTCATGAACATCAATCAATCAATCAATCAATCAATCAATCAATCAATCAATCAATCAATCAATCAATCAATCAATCAATCAATCAATCAATCAATCAATCAATCAACCAGCCAACCAATCAGTTGCACGCAGTGCAAGCACCTGCTCACTGAACGGTTGCGCATCGCTACATGGCCTCCGCATCGTTACGTTATGTCGGTGTAATGTTTCTGAACAGAACTTCTTTTAGCTTGCTGATGGCTACAGTTGCTTTGCACACAGCGCGCACGAGGGCGCGAGAACTTCGCAGAATCTGCGGGGCACAAGCGAACAAGGTTGCTAAGCTCCCTGCACTGAAACAGGGTGGTCAAAATGAAGTTCCACAAATTTCTTAAAATTATGCACCGAGTAGTACGGGAAATCCACCTTTGAGTATAAGTTATGTTGCCAGAGGAACACGAAATAAGATGACATTTATCATCTCCAGGTTCCGAATTAAATTAAATATAGTAATGAGATTTTGTAACTCCAGCGTCTAGCGTGTGCGTTTGTACTTGTAAGATAAAGGTGGCCGCAGTTCTAGACTACTCCATTTCGTAGAATTCTTGTAGAGCACGCGCGTTCCAAGACATTCGCCCGAAAGTTTCCACTGATTTTGCGTAATTACGCGTACAAGGCAGTGGCAGTCGACGCATCACTCTGACCTATAGTGTGACGCAGGCCTTGCACCGGGTGTTTATCCCATTTGGATAGCCGAAAGTGAAAGGGAAGCAGTTGTCAGTGCAACTGGTCGCTCTACGCCGTTTGGAGACGAAATTCGGCCTAGAATTTCGTGCCGGTCGTCTCCACCTTGCATGCGCAATGAGGCGTATCGAGTTGAAAATTTGGGCGCGAATATCTCGGAACCTATGCGTACTAGAAGAATTCTGCCGAACGGAACTGTGTAGCAATATGACGGCTTCTTAGTCTCCAATGTAAACATCACCGCTTACTGTAGCCCCTAGAAAGTTGATTACACGACTTTTGTTAATTAGGTGCCTCATGGTGAGAATTATCTAATTTTCTGTCTCCCTGACCCCATAAGTTATCTGTGAAGGTTGATTTTATGTACCTCTGCGCGCCGAAGTTCAAGAACTCTACACTGCTTAATTTTGACGAACCTCTATATTTCACTCTTCCTAGCTTTTTCAGTGACAAAGTAAGGTTTCAGATATCTTACCTGCTTAAAGCGGAAGGATACGACTCCATACGGCTAAATTCAGCATGCTGTAAACTTTCAACCCTAATGGTACATACAGAAGTGGGCAATTCAGCTTCGCGTCATAGATAGATAGATAGATAGATAGATAGATAGATAGATAGATAGATAGATAGATAGATAGATAGATAGATAGATAGATAGATAGATAGATAGATAGATAGATAGATAGATAGATAGATAGATAGATAGATAGATAGATAGATAGATAGATAGATAGATAGATAGATAGATAGATAGATAGATAGATAGATAGATAGATAGATAGATAGATAGATAGATAGATAGATAGATAGATAGATAGATAGATAGATAGATAGATAGATAGATAGATAGATAGATAGATAGATAGATAGATAGATAGATAGATAGATAGATAGATAGATAGATAGATAGATAGATAGATAGATAGATAGATAGATAGATAGATAGATAGATAGATAGATAGATAGATAGATAGATAGATAGATAGATAGATAGATAGATAGATAGATAGATAGATAGATAGATAGATAGATAGATAGATAGATAGATAGATAGATAGATAGATAAAGAGGAGGAGGGAAAGGCAGGGATGTTAACCAGAAAGGGGTTCCGGTTGGCTACCCTGCATTGGGGAAGAGGGATTAGGGGACTAAAAGGAGGAAGAGAGAAGGGAAAAAAGGCATAACACTCCGCGTCATAAAATTGTACGCAGGTAAGTGGTTATACAAATATAAGGTCATCAAAGAAAGAAAAAGGAAACAAAGACGGTAAGCTGGTGAAAGAAACGCCTCTCCACAGCCCCAATAAAATCCAACAGCCTTGTAACTGCAATCGTTAGATGAAGTTAGAGCTTGGCTTTTATGAAAAGGACAATTAATGGCCAGATGGGCACTCTGCGACTAGAACGTTCTGAACAGGATTTGAAATTCTCAAGGAGGCGTGTTATGCACCTACCTTCGAGTCGGCTTCAGCTTTTATATGAAGGATTGGTATTTTGGCAACGCTTGTGAGAAGCTTCTGAGCAGCAAAACGAAACTCTGCTTTCTTGTACACGTTGCTGGATCCTTCTTTGTCTGCAGCACAAAAATGAAAAGTGCGCCGGCGATAAATTTTTATTTTTTTTTAATTTTTTAATTGGTTTTTTGGGGAAAGGAAATGGCGCAGTATCTGTCTCATATATCGTTGGACACCTGAACCGCGCCGTAAGGGAAGGGATAAAGGAGGGAGTGAAAGAATAAAGGAAGAATAGGTGCCGTAGTGGAGGGCTCCGGAATAATTTCGACCACCTGGGGATCTTTAACGTGCACTGACATCGCACAGCACACGGGCGCCTTAGCGTTTTTCCTCCATAAAAACGCAGCCGCCGCGGTCGGGTTATAAATTTTTATGAGGAACTTTGCTTTAGTTTGGTCATGAAAAACATTTACAGAAAGCAACGCGAGTACCTGTATCGGGAAGACATGCAAAATTTTTATTTTTTAGTACTAGCAATCGCTTAATATATTCGCTTCGTAACATATGGACGTTAGAGGGTTGACAAGATAGAGTAGTAGCCATAGGGTAGATCTGCACCGATTAAGAAGAAACGTCGAGATCAACGAGACAAGCTTACTTTAAGGCAACGGTTACAAAGGCGCCCACACATCTACTGTAGCGCTCTACAGCTCTGCCGAGCCCGCCATCTTTTCTTTGCTTCGTTAAGAGCACGTTGTTGTTGCCCAGTGCAAGGGGTTCTCTTGCTAGTGGCATTTATTGCATGAACGCGACTGCAAAGAAACAGCGCTTAGATTTATTGAGTGGACGTTGTAAACACCTATGGAAAATCGTCTGCCTGCTCCATATGAAACTACGCGTTGGTCATTAGTCACACTGGAAGCACTGCTATGGTTGTAAAAATTAGATAAGACGCTTGACCTCCGCATTAAGGGTATGACGCGATAGCGGTAATGGGTTAATGCCCATATATGCGGAATTGGTAATTCTCTACTTTACATTACCCGCCGCGGTGGCTCAGTTGTTAGGGCGCTCGACTACTGATCCGGAGTTCCCGGGTTCGAACCCGACCGCGGCGGCTGCGGTTTTATGGAGGAGAAACGCTAAGGCGCCCGTGTGCTGTGCGATGTCAGTGCACGTTAAATATCCCCAGGTGGTCGAAATTATTCCGGAGCCCTCCACTACGACACTTATTTCTTCCTCTCTTCTTTCAATCCCTCCCTTATCCCTTCCCATACAGCGCGGTTCAGGTGTCCAACGATATATGAGACAGATACTGCGCCATTTCCTTTCCCCCAAAACCAATTAATATTATTATTATTACTTTACATTGGTAGATCCCTGGGAGTCCTCATGACACTGCTGGCACAGTGGTGGAACGGTTAAACGATCCGCCACTGCATTGCGATGGCAGGGGTTGCCATAGGAGGAGCTTCGGAGACTTGTAGGTCGGTCTTCCCGAGCAATCTCTCGCGACCAATCATTAATTTCGCTGTCGGCTGCCACGAGGCAGTTTGTTCACAATCCGGTGCGCCGTTGTCATGACGCCACAAGGTCACGCGACCTCGCATGACATTAAGGGTCAAGTGACCGGAGCGCAAAAAGGTGGCCCCCCCTGGGTAGACCTAGGTTACCCTTCCCCTCCTTCCCTTCCTTCTCCTCCTTATCATCATGTTTAGCACGCAGGATCTACGTCAGGAAAGGAGACGGGCACTGCTTGAGTCGGTGTGGGAGGAAAACAAAATAAAGGGCTTGAGCGGGAGAGCCTGTAGCGTCAAAAAAAAAAAAAAAGAGACGGGATCGCTTAATTATCACTTTGTTATGACAATGCTTTACCATCGGGTCTTCTCTTTGATTCTAATTGCTTCTCGCCTCATCTTTTCATATTTTCATAATTATATTGTTTGTCATGTTTTTTCTTTGCTCATTAAAGGTGCTTCAAAAATTTTGCTGAGCAAAATGCTGAGCGACCCCTTGCTCTGCTCGTTGACGAGCCATTCGCAGTAACTTCGATTTTCGCTCAGTTATGCTTAGTGAATTTTATTTTTTCTGAGCCATTCTAAGTAACTTGTTTTCATTATTAGCCATTATTATGTTAGAGTAATTTTTGTCATAGCAGCCACTTTCCGGCCTCTCCCACTAGCCCCCTACAAATGGAGATTCTCTTTCCACATTTCTACCTGGCAACCGTGGCAGGTTGCTCTTGTCACCTGCCCGACAGCAGGCAGAAAGTGAACACGGCACTACGCCGGGTGACGCTGAACGCATTTTCTTCACGGTAGGGGTTCTACATAATGTTGTCTTCTAAAGTTGCATGATCAGACTGACTACGCCCACTGCAGTCTCTGCCATATCTCTCCAATTAACCCTGTGCTGTGCCAGTTGTGGCCACCCTATCCCTGCAAGCTTCTTAATCTCCTCCGCCCACCTAGCTTTCTGCCGCCCCCGCTGCGCTTGCCTTCCCTTGTAATCCGGTCTGCTACCCTTAAGGACTGTCGATTTTCTTACCTTCGCATTATGTACTCTGCCCAAGCCCATTTCTTCCTTTTGATTTCGAGTAAGATGTCATGAACCAGTGTTTGATCCCTGACCGGCCCTACCCTCTTCCTGTCTCTTAACGTTACACGCCTGAAACTGAGAACATAGTATAAGCTGAGCTGTCATCATTTATGATCACATTTGTTTTAGAGCAATCTGGCGTTGTATTTTATAGCGTTTCTCTTCATTGATTGTGACGTCAATCGTGAAGAAACCGACATGAGAGCGGGAAACTGATGACGAATTACAGTTGAGGCAAGTCTGGTCACAGCGCTGTCGGCAGTCAGTCAACTGCTGCCGCATTCATTCAGAACAAGTGGAAAGGACAATGCTTCGCCGACTCCACGTGAAACTACCACACAGTGTCATTCCTGGTTCATGATTAGCGTCTATAAAACTCGTCCCTTACAAAAATGTGTGATGAGTTTCTGATTTAGAGTCACTAGCTTTAGACATCACACTCATCAGGTGAACCAGATTAATTATGAGTCGAGTTACTGATGCATTGGTGATGAAAGTTGGTCTCCGCGTTTCTCATGATATCATGATCTGTTTTATTCTGTTCAGATTCTCACTAATTTGCTTGCATTATTTATTATCAAGTAAAACTATAGTCTTGGTGCGACAAAATGTGTTTTTGGCGTACCAAAATCGTCATCTCGGCATACACTGCCGCGACTGCGAACAGTGCAAAGAACGCGGCCCTTTCTTGAGAAGAACCACTATAGTTCCTAAGTCTGTCAACAAGTCAGCCAGACAGATAGCTGAGGCTGATGAAATCGCAGGAAAGGTAGACGACTCTGTAAGGACACCATCGGTGTTTTTGAGCAAAAAAGAGCGTCATTTCTTGGGAACTCCAACTTCGCAGAGGGTTCGGATGGTGGTGGTTCTGTTGTTCTGTGCTTTCTGCTTTTTTTTGCTTTCTGTTTGCTTCCCTGCAACGATTAGGGTGTGTACTCGTGAGGTTCGGTACCACTGCCAGACACAGCGTGACTCCTCGCATTTTCTTTCGGTTCTGCGCATGCGCGCTGTTTTGTATACGTATACGCTGAGCGTAGCAATAAAACTTTGTTGAGATCAGCACTCTGTGGTGTCTCCCCTCTTTTTCTGTGTTCGTCGCCGCGCTGTGTGAATGCAAGCAAAAGAAATATCCTGAATGCCATTTTTTAGCATCTGTTAAAAATGACACAGAAGCTCTATGCTGAACACCGAGGAGACAATTATTTATGCAAGTTTTGCATAAACGTTGACAAACCACAACCGAGAGGCCCAATTATTACGTCGAACAGCTCCCATCGACCCCCTGATATGAACACGTAACAAGAAGGTCGGAAAACATAGGGACTGCAATGCAGAAGAATACATGCCACACCGATACACTCACCTGATTCGAACTTTTTGACCCACTCCTTCAATCTTATATACATGCAATGAAAAGCCTCTCAAATGGTATCATTAGGAAGTTGTTGATAAGCAGAGCATTAAAAAACACATGCATTATAACTTCTGCAGAAAAACTAAGTTTATTTACATCTTAAATGTTATCAGTAAAACTCATCAAGATAGTATGTATCAGTCTGATGTCAAAAAATTCATTGCAAAATTCACCAATGCACGTATGACGTCAGTGTGATGCAAAAATGTCTTGCTAAAAACTTATCAAATATTTATGATGGGGGTCTGATGCAACAACACAATAGATATTGCCTTTTTGATTATTTTTCTGAAGGATCACGTGATTATATCTTAACGATATCAGAAATTCAATATTCACTTCTGTAAGGGCATCAGGTGTGTCAAACATTGTGTATTCATTGGCGTCGGTTCACCAGTGCAGCACAAGTGTGGTGCGCATTTACACAAAGGAGTGGCGAGATGCGCGTGTTCTTGCCCGACCAGCGTGACGTCATACTCCACGGCGTGTGTGACCGGGAACGACCTCCAAAGGCAGAGCACCAAACGGAACGAAAACCTAATTAAGTCAAAAAGAAATATGGCCCACTTGCCGCGCCTCGCGTGGCATAGTGATTCAGAAAAACAACACAGGCGCCTGTGTTTGTCGCTTTCGTTCCTCGTTCTCTTGTCCTGTCCCATTCGCTCAGACCTACCTTATTTACTGGAATGAACCAACAACTCCGCAGGAACGTTCTGCTGCAGAGTGATTAAGCTGCGTGCTGCCGTACATTGGTAAAGGACGTAGAAAAAAAGCAAACGTAGAAAAGCTTCTTCAGATGCATACTCGATGTGCTGGAATGAAATTTTTGGGGGGCTTCGACTAGTGTAGGCATATGGCGTGCTCAGAATATAAAAGAAAAGTTCTTAGTTCTGAACCGATGAATATCAAAGTGTAACCCCTGCTTACAATATACAATGTGTGTCTGCTAGCGATTCTGATTGCCCGACAATTTCAATAACCTCCGTTCTGCCGCGGTGCTCTTTATTATGACCACTGCTGTTTCTTATTATATTGGTGTTCCCTCATGGCGTACTAATATGCACTGGAATTCATTTTTGCCGCGCACACGTAGGGATTGGAACATCCTTGCCGCCTCCATCGCTGCCATCACCGAAAACATCGCCGCCAGTAAAGCTCTCACCACTTTCCTTTTTTAATGACTTGTTCTGTTCACCCACTATATTCTACAATGCCCTCGCACCTTGAGAGTACGTAAACAAATAAAGAAATACGTTTTTCATAACGCATTCATATTTAAAGAACAAATAACTTTTTATGGAAATTAAGCCAGAAGCGAATGTAGAGGGGCTTAGATGTTATGTTCTTTATAAGTGTTTCCTCGTTGGAGCATTGGTAGACATAAGTTCTCATGACACGAAGAAAGAAGTGACACAAACCTTTGAATGTGAGCACCACATTCCTCACAGACGTAGATTCCATATAGCAGGATGAAATATCAAAACCCTGCAGTTCTACAAATGAAGAAGCAGCTGTGGTGAAATCAAAGAATTGAAATGATATCGTTTCGCCAGCTTTGACAGCCAGAAGAGGGGCACCGGACACCTGCAAATAAACAATATGAACCGCGATGAAATAAATAACCGGGTTGCCAACTCTGAAGCGTTCACCGCCGAACCAAACAAGCAGCGAGTATTTAGTAGTAATTTACGCGGCTCAGGCTTCTAGCCTGTAAACGGTTCCTGTAATGAGGCGTATGCATTGCTGGACAAATATTGCTTGAATTGAGAATTGAATGAGTCACGGGTTCATATATTTTCAAGCATATCGGACTCTATCGCCTTCATGCGAAACAGGTCGTCGAGAAATAATGTGGGATGTAGTGGAAAGGTTTTGCTATTCACCTACTACCGAATGCTTCATTATGCGCGAAGACAAGGTCCTTATTGAGAGGCGTGACAAAAATCAAAAGACGGGAGGATTCTTGTTATTTCGATGACTTACCCGTAAATGCTTCAACTTTTTCGACTCTACAGCAGGAGGGGGTACCACAAAATGTAGAGCCGATCACCAACGTGCAAGCAACACAAGAAAGAAATCAAGCACACACACATCAAAGTAGACAAAATATGAATTGGTGTGCTTAAACTTAAAGTCTGCTTAAAATTTCGTTCAATGAATGTTCACGACTATTGCCAAAAATGAGTCCCATTATCGGTAGTTAGCGGGGAAAAGCCGTATTTAAATAACTTTGTCCTAGGGCACACAGTAGCAATATTTAGCAAATACTACCTTCTTTATCAGAATGGCTTAGTGAACTGTAGGTAACTGTACTGTAAGAGGCGGTAAAAAATGGGCAATCATCCAAAGTAAGCCCTTATGGGAATTGATGGAAAGGAGAGTTAAATTAATTCGCGAAAAAGTGAAGTTACGGTCATAAAAATGTGAAGCCTGCTTTTGCGTAGCCGCAAGCTTCCGACCATCGCTTTTCGAGCGGGAGGTCTAACCCCACACGCATAATCAGGAACAAGGCGCACTACATACTTATTAATAGGAATTTTCGCGTCTTTTGGAGAGCTAGATAAAAGATAAAGTGTTTAAGTTTATTCAAAGTTTTACCACATTCTGAATCAAATCACACAACCACCACATGCTAGGCATGTACTCGTAAGTTATTCCAAGATACTTGAACGCGAAAGATACTTGAAACATTGCTTATTAACGACTCGTTGAAATAATAATTTGAGACTGAATGGTAAGGTTTGTTAGTGAAAACGAAGGTAACAGTCTTCCTCCTCATTTTTTAATTATTTAATTCAGCAAAGAAACCTGAAAATCTGTGAATAAGGCAGTTGTGTTCCTGGGGAGGTGTTAATAGGAAAATTAAAGAGGCAGTCACCAGCTTAGTGATAAATCGCAGATGTGCTGTTGCATCAGGAAAAAATAATATAAGCAATAAAACAGAGGTTGGACAATAACTGAACTTTGAGGGACTCCAGAGGTTACATCAAATAAGGAAATTCGGCGTGTTGAACGACGCGAACTGAGGCCGGTAAAAAAACTGCAAATCTAATCAACTAGACTTGCGTAATTCAAATTGCCTGGGAGTTTTTCAGAAGTATAGGAAATTGTTTTATTTGAAAATTAACGAAATAAATATTTCCAATGAATTAAAACAATATTATTCAAAATGCCAGGTAGTTTCTGAAGTTTAAAAATTTCGTGAATTAAAATTAACAAATTAATTAGATATCAATCAACTAGGCTACTGTGTCATGAGGTGTACTGCAGAGAAGTTCGGTTCATTCCGCCACTTCAATTCTTATCAAACAAGTTCGGGTTTTCGAAAGCTGCATAGAATGACGAAAAATGTTCAGATGCATCTTTTATGTTAAGGAAATTTCAATGTTTTGATAACTTTTACAAATACAGAGCAAGAATTACATTCCCTTAAATTGAACTGGCGCTTGAAATATCAAACAATGTTAGGCTTTGCAATTTTATACATTTCTCGCTTCCGAAACAGGGATGTCGCACATGTCGTAGCACAGTTGTCCATCGTAAACCACCGCTCAGCATCGCCCTTATGTCCGATGAACTGCTATGCTTGTAATGGTGTACGCCACTAGTACTCACGGCGCCAAATGTTTGCCGGTTCTACTGCCTCACGAAATTGTACATGCTATAGTAGGTGAAAACTCCCATTAGCAAATGTAGGGTTCAGCTCTCAAACCTATCGGCGAGCAAGAACAGCCCGTGATTAGTGGTATCTCATGCGATAGGTTGTCAGACCACCAAAAATACCAATGGGAGTGAACGAGACACATAGAAAAAGCCCTTATTCCGGCATGCTTGTGAATGTGATCATTCGGGAACTGAATCTGAGAGAAGCACACAGAGACCTCCGCGCTTTTAGGAATGCACAACGTTCAAGCGCTTCTTCCTTCGTCTCCTTCGTCTACGTAGCTTCCGCCACGTGGCTTCGTCCATGTTCCTCTACGTGGTTACCGCCACATGGACGAAGACATAAAAAATAAACTAAGAACATAGGAGAGGCATTTGCCCTGCATTGGACGTAGTCAGGCTGATGATGATGATGACGATCAGTGCATCTGGTTCTATGCGGTTGTGCGTCGGTGCTACGGGCGGTGTTCATCATATGCTTAAAACGCACTCTCCGCTTCGGTGGAGGCCTCTAAACTTGAACAGAAAGTGTTAGCTGATTTAGCACTGCCAGCGCAGCTTATTGAATGGCGTTCAAGAGCGATTCGTTCGAAGTCCAAATTATATAGGCGTAACCTGGTTCTATATTTATAGGCTTAGTATGGCAGGCAGTATATGGAAACTATTTAACACAGTATAGAATAAAGGCTTGTCGAATATACAATTCGCAATGAATTGTATTAAGCTTAAGTCAAAGAGTATATCGATGAAACAGTAAAACATAGTTGCCGGCATTCTGAAATTGAACATTATTACCCCAAAAGGTGAACAACGCAAACGAAATTGAATACTGAAAGTTAAACAATAAGAAATTATGTTCCAATTTTTCCAATTTTTCCAATTTTTTTTGAAAGGTGAACAGTTTAAATAAATCAGAACACGCGCCTAGCGATGTTTCCACGCCCTCCTTTGTACGAAACACCATTATTTGCGGACATGCAGAGCCATACCCAAAGCACGTTAGGCAACTTGTCGGGGTCCTTTAGTATGAATTCAGTAGCGGCCCATAAGAAGAATTCGTATTTCATCTCATTTAATAATTCTTATCTGCTACTTAACAGTTAAGTTCAGAACCTGTTGAATCAAACCATTTTGACGAAGCTGTCAGATGAAAACTTACCTCCAAGACTTGTATGTCCAGGCTAATAACTCGAGACGAACGTGCATCAGGTGGCGATAAGACGTAAGACTGAAAAAAAAGAAGAAAATAACTTGAGCAAACCAAAATGCTAGTTTCCAGCGACTTAAAACATTTTACTCATAAAGAAGTTACGACAGCCATAAGAGGTTGCGTTTAAATCTCTCTACTCTTCTTGGTGATGCAAGATTAAGACTGGCAACAGGCATGCAGTATGTGCCTTCCTACAATGAATGAATGAGACGCTTTTATCAAGATGTACACGTAAGGCGTTTGATATTACCTTGTCTACGAAGCACCACTCCCACAATGTCTTGACGCCATCCGAAGGCCAGTCGAAGCGCACAATGTCCCAAATGTGGCAAGGAATTCCACCTTTCACTGCCTGCAAACGACCATTGACTGGTTTGACGTTTTTTGCTGCCACCAGAGCTTTAGACGAGGAAAAAACACGACAAATTTTATTCCAGACTTTGCCGATTAGCCTAAACTTCTAGCCCGCAAACCGTCGAACCTAAGATCTCTACACTTTTGCTGAGAGTGCCGAATGACCAAATAGAATGAATATTCTCAGTCCTTTGTACAATGTTTTAAGGCCACCCCGCTTGGCGGCGATCACAGTAGCGACGCACAACTAAGTTTATTGATTGCATAGCGGTTCGATTACAATCAGCTATCGATTTAAAGTTTTATTACAATCATTTGGTAATGGTTTGCACCAGCGGTGGTGCAATCGACTGCAACATGGCAGTTTCACGCGCGCACCGACGATTTCACCCTTTCTAGAAGTAAATTAAATATAACCGCTGGCCGCGGAATGGATCACACGGCCAGCGGTGCTTTTTAATTTTAGCATGGTGTAAAGCACAGGAGAGAAAATAGAGTCGAAGTGCAACAGTGAGGAGGACAGTGGAAAAATGAACAAATAGAGAGACCTTCTGAGCATTGGAGGTGCTTATTAGAACCTGCCCTCTGCCATCATCTCATGCAGGAAAGCCGAAAAACTAAGGTGAAGTATTTTACTCAATTTTATAATGAACGCATTCCTTTACACCCAATGTTACTCTTGGGTGAAGATGCAATTGTTGACTCGTCTTGTGTGTTAACTTATTTAAAAGAATTAGGTGCCCACAGCTTCGCTTATTTTTTTGTACACCTCAGCCACATTATCCTTCCTGAGAAGAAGGCAGAGGTTTTTATTTGATTGGTTGGGAGGCTCAACATTCTTGCCCAACCAAGGATGGCTATGAGGCTACCTGGCCTTCTTTAAATTTTTTACTTTTAATCATTCATAGTTTTTTTTCCTCTGTCATCACTAAGTAATACAAACCAATGCTTTCAGCTCTACACACCACTGGCGATTTTAATATTTCTATAAAATTCCTCAGAAGCGATTTTCCTACCTTATATCTTGAGCTTGGCGCAATAATGGCGTTAGTTGCCTATGCGCCATAAAACACAACACAACACAACCCAACGCAACGCAACGCAACGCAACAGAACACAACACAACTGTGCCACCATATGTGGGATATCAGAGGCGGCCACTGTGTAACTCCGCGGAAAATCGTCTTTCGTGGTAGACTGCGTAGTGTCTACGTGGACTATATTTGGTGCTTTCTTTATGAAGGTTTGCTTTAGTCTCACTAGACATTCTGAAAAATAAAAATTTAGGACCTAATTCCGTCCAAGTTGGTAATCAGGCGGCGAGATTTCTTGTTAGGAGCAGAACTGTCATTAAACAAGCAGGCGATAAAATATTGACGCGCTGTTGGTGGCTCCCTCTATGAGGTTTTTTTGTAGCGATAGCTGTGGCTGTGCCGCCACGCTGTCGCTTGGTTAGTCACGTGGTGCGGAGCAGCTGCCAGCAGCGCGGCGCCGTGGCTGATCACGTGGTTGGTCACGTGGTTGGTCCCGTGACCATGTTCCACTCAGCCAGCTGTAGCTATCGCGTCACTCCAGGTTGAACCAGAGCTAAACCGCGCCAATTTTTTTTCCTCCCTGTCACTGCGCTCGAGAATGTGTATATTATTCTGAAAGCAGTATTAGCTCAGGAAGACAACGATGTGCAACAAGTCCAGCACTTTCGGACAAAAAAATTTTGAATTGCAAAATTGTGAGATACTTTTACAGTAATATTGAAGCTAACAGTCCATTCTGATATGCAGGAATATAGTTCTTTTAAAAGTGTTTCCACCGATCGCATCGATCAGTTATGATCGCCATAGAAAACCAATTGGGAACGCTATTGACGATGGCAAAAAGGTTAATAGCAAAAAGGTTAAAAAACGATAGAAAAAAGGTTAAAAAATTCAAGACTACCGATGGGTGATCTGTAGATTGATTGTTATATTGAAATATTGCATTATATGAAAAAATTGTGTTCCTAAATGGTTTCCTGCTGAAAAATGCTTTTGTCCAGAATTGCTGTGTATGTGAGAGTGCAAGAGTGTGTTGCAATTTAACACGGGACGGGATCGGATGCGCGATATCATAGTGCTATCATGCAGTGGCCAGAGTAGTTGATCTTTCTTCGGCATGGCGGACTCCAACCTCAGTCGCAGCATTTTTTTTTTAATGCGTTGATGGTTTGGCTCGGTTAGACCTACGGCGGCGATGTGTCTCAACTCACGAATGGGCGCTTAAGAACTGCGCTCAGAAAAATAATAAATAGGTGATTCCAAAGAGAAAACGAAATCCCCACACTACTCATTTTCTCTCCAAGTAGGAAAAGCGCATCTACAGATGTAACGCGCAATCACTTTGCTATCCCTTCTTCCCCCCCCCCCCCCCATTCCTCTCTCTCTAAGTACGCTCCCTGCCGAGGCAGAACTGCATTAAAGGACAACAGCTTTCGCAATCTCGAGAACATCCCTTTTAAGGTACATTCCTTGTAAAAAATATACAGCCCAAGGGGTTTGCCTCCAAGCCGTGTAGCGGAGCTCTTAAACATATTTGACAGTTCTAAGCTTGGGAGAGTTGAAGACATTAGTTCCTCCTCCCTTCGTAAGATTAGGGTCCCTGAGCATGCAAGAGGAGCCGCGCTGCAGGGCTCAGAAGCAGACCTCTTGGGCTGTATACTTTTGACAAAGACTCTACATATGTCTCTTGTGGCTCAGGCCTATGTAGATGACGTTAGACATTTTTAGCATAGCGCGAACCGCTATCGCTACCGCTTTCCGAGTACCGTGAGCCGCCACTGCGCATGCGAAGAGTGCCCCGAAGGTGCCAGATGGCGCCACGTTCCCGTCAACAGTGGGCAAGCCAGTAGTGCCGGGACCAATCAGCGCGTGCGCAGTGGCGGGTGCAGTGCGCGGTACGTGCTTTGATTAAACTATTTTCTTGGCAGGAAAAGTGACGTGACACTTAGCGCTTACCACACACAGCGGTAACGCCGAAGTACCTTGTAGAATGTCTCTAATAGATCTGTGTAATTCACTGAGGTGTCTTGCTAAACCCAAGAATATGCTTTCTCAACGGGTGGCACGCAAGAAAAGAAATGTAGCCTTCAAATTGTTTGTTAGCAGTATACGGAAATGAAAGAAGAAAGACAATTTTGGGAAAAAATGAATTCACTTACTGGTTTCTTGTAATTCATAGTCGCAGAACTGTTCTTCCCCACAAAAAACGTTTTTGATGTAATGTTCTCCATGTACTCCGGTACTATAATCATCTCCCTGTTTAAGGCGACTCCAGTGATGTTCACGGCAGAGCACACTGCTTGGCTGTGGGTTCTGGGGATGCGATAAGCCATACCTTCCTTTCCAGAAAAGATTATATTGCTTGAAGTTGAGGAAGTGATGTCCCGAGCGGCGTAGTCCAGCCTGTGCAGTTTGCGGTTCACATCTACAAAACCCTGAAAGGCGGTAATAAAAAATGACACTCGTTTAATACTTTATGATAACGATTTCGAGTCGTATACGTTGCAGTCTTAATTTACTGCGGAATTGATTGGTTCTTAGCGGTATCATAAGGCTCTTCCACATTAAAATGTAAAAGTATTTCTGCGTTTTGTGAGCGCTTATAGCAATTAGTCTACCGAGCATGCAGGCACTGGCTCGATTCTTGGCCGTGGCATTCCGCTAAGCGTACGAGACAAAGGCCGCCGTATGCTGTGCTTGCAGCGCGCGTCAAATAAATCTTCGTTGCGAAAATCCACCCGGAACGCTCCAATATGTGGTGCCTCAGACCTTAGGATTGATTCGGTATGGAATATTTTATTACTAACTACTCATAAATTATGGCGTAAATGGTTCACAAAGCGGAATACAGCCCAGGATGAAACGGCTAAATGCGTTTTTGACTTTGCGTTACGTTTAGTTCGCTCTCGAGAAATGAAAGTTGATAAATTCGGTTTTACTGAGAGACCGCTCTCACACTCACTTTATTCGCGGCTGTTGACCTCAGTAGGCAAGTTTTAAATGTTTGAAGGTTTTTGCCACATGGCGTATAGCATTGCAAAGCGGCGAACTTTACTGCGTGAGAGTAATTAAAACTCTTCAGCTCTGTTGCAGCTTACAGCAAATGGTAGAGACTCCGTGGCTTTTGTGCCTTTCGGATGTCTTCCTTCGCTCTCTTTCTAGAACATCTAATCTCTCCTTACGGTCAGTTTAAATAAGATTGGGATAGAGGTTATTGCAAGACTAGTTTTTTGCGCAAAAAAAAAAATAGACGTATTGACTCAGATCCAGTCACGTGAGTGTGAACCTCAGTAAGTCGAACGAAAGCTCTTTTAAGGTACGCAGATGAAGTTAAGCCGTCGGCTCCGCATACGCAGCAGTGGCGAGGAGCAGCGATTCACGTGATTCGGTAGTTGCGAGATCAGCGAGCGCCGTCGGCCCAATGTGCGCAGCTGTGACGAGGCGTGGCGAGTCACGTGGCACGACGTCAGAGCTAAGCCTCCGCTCCTCCTGATTTGAAGGTCAAATTTCATAGCCACACGACCTTGAGCTTCATACGGGAGGAGTAGAGTTTTCGCTCCAAAAGCCGTACGTAGGCGCATACTCTACAGCGATGTAGCAAAATTAAGACGCTTCCGAATTTGTTTCTAACGAATGCAGCAAAACGCAATTCTTCCAGCAAGTCATGAAACAAGCCATGATTATATGAGCCGTCTTGGTTTGACGCTTTAATTGGTAGAGCTCTTAGGTTATGTATTGACTTTTAGTTCCAATAAGGCTTATAGCTGAACTAATCAGTTTAGCCTGTCCTTTAGAGCGTTCTATGAGACAGCTATTATAATCCTCTAGGCGCTTAAAAATTAAGCGCTTCGCAGTTGTACCGCAAATCGCAATGAGTGCTAACCTTAAGCATTCTTCGTCTCAAGTGCGGTTTCAAGCACAGCGACGCCTCGCGAAAGTGCCTTCCGTCTCTAAGAAATGCCGAACAGAAATTTCGGAGCGCATAAAAAATTAGAGGGTACACTTTAGCTCCGCCTTAAGGATATGACGCGATAGCGTAAGGAGTTAATTCCCTACTTTATATCCATAAATCCCTGGGGGTCCCCATACCCCTCCTGCCGCAAGCCGCCGTGATGGCTGAGTGGTTATGGCGCTCGGCTGCTGTCCCGAAAGACGCGGGTTCGATACCGACCACGGCGGTCGAATTTCGATGGAGGCGAAATTCTAGAGGTCCGTGTACTGTGCGATGTCAGTGCACGTTAAAGAACCCCACGTGGTCGAAATTCCCGGATCCCTTCACTACGGGGTCCCTCACAGCCTGAGTCGCTTTGGGACGTTAAACCCCCATAAACCAAACACCTCTTGCCGCGGTGCTGCAGCGGTTAAGTGATGCGCCACTGCGTTGCGATGGCCGGTGTTTCCACCAGTGAGCCAACCAGTTATTAATTTAAGTGCGCCGGCCACGGTGGGCGGTTTGCTCCCTATCCGATAAGCAGGTTGTGATGACGCCGCAAGGTCACGTGACCCATGTGGCCCACCCGCCTCGTAGGCTGCTCTCAGGGGAACACCTGCCAGAGTTATGCTGGTGATTTTTCGCTCACAACGGTGACGTCGTCAACACCTTTGTCGCTGTCGCGTTAAAAGTTTACAACGACCGCTTGTATTGAAAGCGATTCAACGCATTATGGCCCTGTATGTCAGCCAGCCCCTCCTCTCTAATTGGGTTACTAGAACCATTTGGCGCGCATTTTCTGGTAGCAGGAACGTTTTGGCGTTTTAGAACCAAAGAATGCGTGGACGGCTCGGCAGGACTACGTTAATGCAGCCTACGTCGCTATGTCTATGACTTCAGCCCAACAGGCATACATGTTTGACAAAATGTAAAAAGGGATGTCCCTCCATCGACACACATCAGCCTTGCAAGCCTCTTGCAATCAGGGTGAAGGGAAGCTTACGCTAAATGTTAATGATGGGGGCTGCACAGCAAACGTATTCCTTCACAGGAGAAGATTGAATGCCTAACAACAAAGGCGGTAAGGCATGGCGACCCATTCTCTTCATTGTTATTCACTGCACGATTACGAGATTTATTTAAATGATGAGATTCCGAAAATTCTGACATAAAAGGTGAGGCAAAACTCCTCACCAGCTTCCGATTTACTTATGCCATTGACCTGCCAAATAAGACTGGCGGGAGAATGGGGCACATTATTCAGAACCTTAATCGACTTATTGCTACGGCACACATCGAAAATGGATATGAAGGAAACTAATGCTAAATGTGGACTAAAGAGGAATCTGACATCGTCTTTTTACCACTTGACCTCGATCTACACTCTTCAAGCATTCTTAGTAAGTTCGAATTACTGTCCTGTGTGGCTGATTTTCCTGTTAAATCATATTAAGCGTCCCGGCTCCCGACTTCCTGTTTGAACTCACCTCCGAAAAGAGGAGCCGTCAGCCAACGCGGGCAGTTCCTTTCAGCCAGTTGCGCGGCGGTTTCGTTTTCGATTTTATTTTGTTTTTTAGATTTTAATGAATAAATAGTTTCATTCGGAGACTACATAGCCGAAAATTAGGCCCACGCAAATAAAAATGCGTATGCACCCTGCTTTCGCCCATCGCTACGTACCACTCCGCCGATGGCAGAGCGGCAAGCCGCAATGCGGCTGGTTGAAAGGCACTCCACGCGTTGGCTGACTCCTCTTTTCAGAAGTCAGTTAAAAAAAAAAAAGCGGCGACAGCCGGGACGTTCAATTTGATTTTATAGGAAAATCGGCCGCAGAGGAGAATAATTTGGAGTTTCTAAGAATGCTTGGAGCGTGCCGGTCGAGTTCCGGCGGTAAAAAGACGAGCTCAGAATCCTCTTTACTGCACCGTTAACAATCCGTGAAGGAAACTACCGATTACGATAGGCAGTCAAGTATTTGAAATGGCTAGGTAGTAAATCTGTCTAAGCCAATTAGTGATCGGAAATGGGACCCCCGAGTGTTAGGGTTCGGAGAATGAGATTAGGGTGAGACGCATTTTACAGGTAGTCCCAGGTCGTTAAAAACGCCTCAATAATATCCTCCACGAGGAAAGCCGGAACAGAAAATATATGAGTTAAATGATTCCGCGATTTTTTCCTGTGGGGCTGATACTTCGAAGCTAATGTACTGAAAATAATATTTGAGCAGTGAAGAGGAAGTGGAAAGCAAAGTTACAGACCAACACTGTGTTGACAGGCTTAAGCGGTCCTCGCGGACGCCAGGGGTCGCTCGCAGTACTGGAGGCTCCGTCGTCTGTTACGGTGCGCGGTTCGATTACCATGTCGTGATGAGAACTGCCTTTTATGTAGAGCTGTTCAGTCTGCCTACTCTGAACGAGTGCGTTAGTAAGCAAAGGTAGTACATGCGGCAGCATGTCGGGCTCCATGAGAAGCATGTCTGAATCAGGGAAATGCCTAGCTTATTGAGCAACCTGTCATTGCGAAGGGATTAGGGTTTTATGGGTTTACGCGTTTAACGTCCCAAAGCCAGTCAGGCTATGAGGGACGCCTTAATGAAGGGCTTCAAAAATTTCGACCACCGGGGAATCTATAACGTGCACTTACATCGCACAGTACACAGGCCACTAGAATTTTTCCTCCATAGAAATGCGACCGCCGCGGTCGTGATCGAACCCGCACCTTTCGGGTCAGCAGACGAGCACCATGACCACTGAACCGCCGCGGCGGCTGTTGTAGGGTATAACCGGCATTGCAACACATATCCGTTGAGACGCTTTAAAAACATCCTAGTTTGGAAATGGTGTTGGCTGTACTTTTTCATGCTGTTCTTAAATGTGCGCTCCAGATTGTAATGAACTGCTGCCATTATAGGTACCCCGTGATATGAGAAAACTATTTTAGAAAGCTTCCATTACATAGCTTCTACGACCTACATACCAACCAAATGCTTAAGGCCGGGGTTAACACCAGTACACACGTGTTGTCGCATTTAAAAACTACCTAGGCGAAACAGCACACCAGCAAAATGACAACAGATGACCCGATGGGACACAACACTGAGTTACAAACGATAGACTTATTTGGAACACCGCTGTCTAAGGATCAATGTGCATCACGAAAAAAAAAACAGAAAAACAAATGGTAAGACAAAGCAAAACATTCTGCGCATTAGCAGATTAGCATAATCAGAATATGATGCTAGGAAGAAATCTTGTTCTCTCTTGTTTTCTTTTCGAGATGGCAACGGTAGGTGTGCTAACGCACCAAGTGCTACGCTTCATAATTTCAGAGGCAACAGTAATCTCTATAGTAAGGGTATATTTGCTGTAGGCTCGGCAGTTTTGAAACAGTGCCTGACATGTGCAATCACGGCAGTGAATTCCAATGTTCCGGGCGGCGTTTTCGACATTATTGCGGTGCTCGCTATAATATGCCTGTCGTTAGCGCAACGAATAGTTTTTTCGGAGATAGGGTGGCTTATATATCTTCTGGAGGAAGGGGCTAACCGCAGATAAGAGGTGAGGTCCTTGTTTTGCAGTGTGCGTGACCCGGCTCCTGGCGATAAAAATTCAACGAAATGATTTTAATCTAGTGGACTGCCAGAAATAGCAAGTTGCAGGTTTCTATTTATACGTGTAAAGAAAAAAAGAAAATGACCGACGATTTAGCGCCGTTAGGCGAAATACAAATTAGGTGCACTAGCACTGTGGTTTTCACTCCGCTCTCAGTTTCAATTTGAGGGTTGGTTTTCAAGGTCAATAGGCTTGAGACAAAGACCGGTGAATTCGTTGAGGGGGGGGGGGGGGGGGGGGCTTCGTGCTAGAGCGTTACTGAAGGGCACACCTAAACTCCACCCTAATGGAATGATGTGATTGCGTTCCTGGGCTAAAGACCATATATGCGGAATTGCTCACGCTCTACTTTACATTAATAAGTCCCTGGGAATCTCCACACCACTCCTGGTGCAGTGGCGCAGATCTTAAGCGATGCGCCAGTGCTGCCCTGCGATGGCAGGTGCTGCCACCGTTGGGGCTTGTGAGATCCGCCTCTATAAAAATGGTCTATAGACAGTTTATAGACTTCTTATAGACTCTATTGCCTTCCGATAGATATTTATTTTCGTCTATTAACAGTCTGTATACTATCTATATACAATGCTCTACTAAATGTGTATGGCCATAAATCTATAGATCGTCTATAGACTGTCTATAAGATTTTTATTGCCTATAGACTGTTCTCTAGGGCTTTTCTACAGAGAGCTTATAGACATTATAGACAGAAGTCTATGGCGAGGCTATAGATTGTCTAAAATGTTTGTAAGAGAGGATTGCTCTTTCCGAACTACCTCTTACGACCAGTCAACAAATCTACTGCCACCTGCCACTGTGAACTGGTTGCTGAGCTTGGACGGACCGGACAAACCGACTACGGCGAAATGGACAGGTGGAGGCTTTAGTGCTCTCGCGCTAAACAGCTGTTAGGCAATCCTCGGTGGATCGTTAGAATGCGTTAGCAGCCAAACGTTGCTTATATTCGAGGTTGACACACTAAAGTTCGTTACAGTATGCGAGGTGATACTTTTAGGTTCGTGATATCCGAGTTCGTTTCATCAGAGGCCCAGAGACGAAAATTCGTTTATCCGAAGGGCCGAACTTTGGCTCGGTATATCCGGCATATCCCGTTGGTTATATCAAAAGCGGCATGCTAGGGTTTTTTTATACCCGAGGTAGCGTACTAAGTTAGAATGGGCAGTCTACTAAGTTCGTTCGTTCGTAGGTTGTCACCTTCCCACTGTAACAGGTGGGCCACCTGTCACCGGCTACTGACGGATGGCGCTCACCATACACGCTGGTGCAGACCCTTCTAATGCTTACACATCAATAACACATGCTTGCCTTGACGAGGAAATGGCGCTTCGAACTGGAGCTGTGAACTCGAGCGCTGTAGCGGAACACTCGCATGTTGTAGTACACAGGGTGTGGAAGCCCGTTCTTGCGATTGCCTTCGCATCGAACCCCATCTGGAATCTGAAAAAAAAACGTGTGATTAAATCGAGATTAACAACACTTAACGACTGTAGATTTCTATGCTGCGATTGTTATTTTTTAATAGCCGGAGAAATGGATGAAAATCAATAAGTGATAGATGATGGCTCTGGCTCTTCGCTGCGTTCAATACGTTCAATATAAGCTCAAAATTGAGGCTATAGTACGCTTGAGAAAATGTGAAGCGTTAAACAAACACAACCTTCATCGGGCGTCTTGCATGTTAGTGAAGCGCGTGCAGGCTGATTGAAGCTAACGTTACGAGCCGTGCACGGTTGTCCAGAGGCTATGCTGCTCACATTTTCAAACCTCTGGCACTTATGTATATGAACATCAATATTTCATATATTAAATATCAACATCGTCGCTGCAGATTAGAACGAAAATTACTATATGCTCTGGTCACTTCAAGAAAAGCACGATATGCGAAGCTCGCCTAAAAGCAACATGACGAGTTATCTCTTATCAATGCTGATTTACCTCTAGCAGTTTACTCTGAAACCGCTTGCCGATGAAATCGAAGTTGAAGATGCTCATTGTGATGCTTTCACTGGTGAACACTTCTTTCTGAAAAATGAAATGTGCTTGCAAGGGCACTTGGAGCGTTGCTTCTTCTGGGATGTTCATAGCCGTTTGTAAGTCTGGAAAGTAATAATAAAAATGTTATGTAGAATGAAGGAATGAACTATTTGGCTCTAAAAAAACGAACACAAGCAGCCCAATGCGTCCAGAGCCGCATTTGTCCAATTTCAGACGCTTAACGAGTACAAAACATCATCCTTCACACTGTTCCTTTCAGTGCATATGTGAATATGTGCTACGATCAATTCTTCCTGGGAAACTGCTCAGTTAAAAAGGCAGAACTTCTTCAGTAGAACCCCAGCGACGATTAAGAAAGTGTTTTATAGATGACCACTTTCAGCAACTGCAGACATTTTATTACTATTGCGCGTAATTTTGTTGGATTAATTTGACTTATATCTCATAAATAATTAACTTTTTTCACTTTTGCAGACCGGTGTGTATATTTTTGTCTAGCACTTGAGCGTCTGCATTCAGCTCATTAGCGTAGCACAGTTGGGAATGTGTTGCTGCTTTTATGATGTTTATATTGTAGAAGCTTACGTAATTTTTTTGCATTGCTAGAAGGGTTTGTTCAGTTGTCCAAAGTATGCCGCTGCTGCCTGGTAAGCGACTAGGGTAATCAATCTGATACTGTAGCTTTTCCCTCGCCTTTCTTGCTGATGTTCAAAATAATGGAGTAAAAAATATATCATGCTGCTCGACTGCAGCTGATGCACAACTCGAAAAGACCCCGTCTTTGATGACGGATTCTGTGAGGAAAGTTGGATTCGTTTTTGTTTAAAAAATCAAATGAGCTAGTTTAGTCCCGAATTGCACTGCGCCTCATATCTAAGGTTGGTAACTACGTGAGCACTGTGCTTACCAAGCTCAGCCGTGGTAGAAACAGAGTGCGTTTTTCATTCAGCCTTGTTACTTTACCTCTTGAATATGCCGATAGTTTCTTTGGAAGTTTAACATGGTCGTTTGACCAGTGTTGTCGGTAATGCGTTACAAGTAACGTTACAAGTAACGGCGTTGCCGGTAACGCGTTGCTTTTTCGGTAACTTAGTAACGCACTCGTTACCATTTCGCAACTGTAACGGGTAACGTACTTACGTCAACATTTTTTGGTAACGTTAGGTGTCACGTTATTAGTTACTTTTTGTTCCAGTTGTGACCCACTCCGCCCCCTTTTTTTAGAAAAGAAACGCGCAGAGCACCTAAAGTGATGTAAATAAACAAAATGTACAGGTGCTCTCGACGACCCATGTTGGGGCTCGCATTCACGCCAGAAAACAGCTGCCCTTGACAACACACCCAAGTAAAAAAAAAAGGGACAGAATTGCCAGAAAGCACGAAACGCGTGCGCGAACACGCATTCACACACCTTCACCTACCTCCCCTTCCCAAACCACTCACACACACAACTTTACAGAGTGGAAACATGCAGAGCGTTTTGGAACATCAAATTTTTCTGAATTACTCCAAATTTGTTGAGAGTTCAGCGATGTTTTCTTTGTGAAGTTAGAATTCATGATAGAGTGTTATTTTGTGTTTAATGCCACATTCAGAAGATGGATTCATCATGTGCCACACAGTTAGAATTCAACTCATATAACTCTACAGGCAACTTTAGGCCACTATAACATTGCTAAGGTCCTGCAAATTTGTGCAAAGTATTCTCGTTAAATCAGGATATCGCGTAAAATCGTTGTTTGGGCTAGATGTTATATGTGAAATGTGAGCTGTATAAAATTGTTAGCGGAGGTTCTTAAGGTGACGAAAACTTAAAATTTATGGCCATGAAGTAACGGAAAAGTAACGTGCGGTACTTTTTTTCTGTAACGGTAACGATAACGCGTTACCTTTTTTTTGTAGGTAACGTAGGGCGGTAACGCGTTCCTTTTTTTTTTTAACGTAACGAGTAACGTATTTAGTTGGTTTTTTTTCAGTAACGCCTACAACACTGCGTTTGACAAATGTTACAGCGAATTCATGTTCTAGACTTCTCATGTAATGTGCATGACACTCTGTTGTGAATATTGTGAATGGACGTACACCTTAATAAAAAAATAAAGAAAATAAGACAGCCTCGCTCCGGAATGGGCTGGTTAACACGCAATTTTTCAATGCATTCCACTTTACCTGTAACGTTTGGTGGCGGTCTCTGTCGCTTGTATGCTGTCGAGCTAGACGGCTCTGCAATGAAGATGCGCGACAGGGAAAAAAAGAAGAAAAACCCTACATTTTACGCCTTCACGATGAAATAAAAACACATTTCGACGCTAAAGAACGGTCAGAAGTATAGGCACGAGGTTTTGTGCGGGGCCCGAACACTATGAACCTGCGTCATTGATACGAGCACAGTTTGCTTGCCTTCACAACAGATATGAATTTCTAAAGAGAAAAACATTTCAATATCTCAGTCTTGACAGGTCAGTTTGACCACCAGGATGAGTGAGACACGATGTACAACAAGTGAAAAAAATTGCTGCACTTTCGACTGCGAACCTAAGCAAAAAATCTTGTTTCTTGAAGTTTCGTTAAGTTCAAAACATGCAAGGCAAGCTCTCTTTATCTGCTTCCGATGTGCAAACTGTTACGGAGAGATTTAATGTGCAGAATTTTATTTTTATTACACTATTTACCTCTCCATGCTCCATCCTTTTGTTTATATCTTAAAGTCGTGTGACTAAAGCATATTTATTCGCTGAAATATATAACATCGCCGCTGTCTTTTATCACTGTTTTTGTAATGCCTACATTAACCTTTTCTACAAGATCATCCACGTTTTAGAGAATCCAGTACGAAACAAATGAAAAAAAAGTCGTGGTTTTTCACGCGAAGAAGAGGCTTTGCTAAATGCCTCAGCTTCAGTTATTCTGTCATCACCTACGAAAGAGCGTTCGCCGACCGTGACAGTTTCGATGGTCTGATGCCACATCATGTCCAACATTCTCAAAAAAAAAGTGTTTGAATATTTAAAAATTGTAAGATAATCTTATGGTAATATTGATGGTAATGGTTCATTGTCCTGATTTATAACAAAGACTTCCTTTTAACGCGTTTACATCGATTGTATCGAGCCGTTAAGACTGCCATAGAAAAGATATGGGGGACGCTTTTGATGATAACAAAAACGTTAATAGCAAAAAAAAAATGCGAGACTGCTGTCGGGTAGTCTGCGGATATATTGATTGTTTATACTGGAATGTTACATGTTATATAAAAAAATACGTTTATGAACTGTTTCCCGCTCAAAAAATGCATTTGTCCCGAATTGTTGGGCATCAGTTCACAGAACGGCAGAGACTAGACATCTGTCGAAACTGCGCCATTTTTTTTTCTCCTCTAATGTTAGCGCCAAAGGCTGCGGAGTCCCGTAGCGGCAAACGCCAGTTTGTTCTCGGCTGTGGAAAAAAGCCAACTAAGAAGTTTCGCTGAGGAACCTGTCGTTTTCGCTTTTTTTTAAAGATTTATCATTGAAAACCCACTGTTAGATTAAGACTGACATAAGGCGGGACATTGCCTTCAGGATGTGCACGTCAGGCGTTAGTGGCATCGATAAAGAAATGAAACAAGATTCGACACGTGAAGATAAAATGATTGCCTAGATTTTTTCCTTTGATGTTTCTTCTTATGGTATAATGCTTGCATATTATTAGATCAAGTAAAGCACTTGCAAGAACTTGCATACATAAAATGAACTGACATGAGAACGAAATTCTGCAGCAGTGATTAAACTGTGGTCAAAACATATCGTAAATTTTTATGCCGAAAGATTTCCGCAGCAGTGAGCGATGTGTTATTATTTTGAAGGTAATCATTGAACGTTGTTTCACTGTTTCGATATAACGCAAATGTTAAACTAGCAGGAAAGATCTTAACGGAAATGTCCATAGCACAACCTACGGACAGTCCTCAGCTGAACCGGACGTTGTCAAAGAGGTTTCATGTTGCCCGTAATCAACCATTTATATATTTTATTTATTTATTTATTTTACAATACTGCCGCTCTCAGCCGAGAGCCAAGCAGAAGGGCATGAACTATGATTTCTTGTTCGCGTACAAGTATACGTGTGAGTGACACAAATAACAAAGAAACAACAGAATTCATCAAAAATACAGGCGATAAGGTAATACACAAATACAACAGAAAACAACGTAGAATATAATGAACAAAAGCGGTGCACGTCATAGAGATAAGCAAAAACGGGAAATTTTAAAGAAGCCACTGCATTTCAATTCTACTTATTGAGAGTGCTACTTAAAAGAGAATCGGGAACAAACATTAGAAGATCTTAATATTCTTTTATGATAAGCTGTAACTGTTAAACGAACCTGGATAATGAATTTGTCGTGGTTAGTGGTGAGCTAAGTAGATTGCATTCCCTGATTACGCAAGGAAGAAATGAGTACCTGAATGTGTCGTTAGAAAAAGAATACATTTATTATTTGTATCTTATGGATGCAACAACCTGGAATACGCCAAAGTGCGCTAGTGAAGTACACTGAAACATGCGATATAGAGTGGCGTAATCCAGGCCCCCCTATTAGCCTGAGCTACAAAATGTCTCTCTCAGGTGTAATGTTACTCTCCCAACGCGCTATACAATGAGTGGGTGTCATTTACAACCACCGAATCGACGATGCGTCTAAGTGAAAGGCAACATGATTAACGATCTCCACACGGCTTGGCATCTACGACCACTTCCAGACGTATAAAGTGCTGTAGTTCTGGGCTTACGCGCCCACATCAACGTTGGTCAAACAAGTAGTACATTCCGCCACCACTGGCTCTAAAGTTACGGCGCCTCGGTACAGCATGCCCTTTAGGGAACATAAATACTTTTAAAACGCATCGCTGGTTCCAGTCATAAGTGTTCACATACTTTCTGACGAGGTTTGTCATTCGTCAGCTGACGACTGCAGAAGGAACCGATCTCATAGGTGATTCCGCTTGCTGCCGACTTTGACTTTAAAGAGGCGTAGGTGGGAATGTAGGCGGCATCTCCCGCAAGATTTCTTTTACATTCCTTGATTTTTTGTTTAGCCACTCTACCAAGAAAGGCGCAGGAGGCAGCTTCGCTCACTGCCTTGTTGCTGCATTTCATTTCCTTAGATCAGGAAACTCCGAAATAAACGAGTGCGTAGTGAAGAGGGGCACTTATTTCGATGAAGGCACTGCATGGTGCCCATTCGAAGCTTTCCCTTTGTTTTTTAGCCCGCGCGAAAGCGCTTCGTTTTCTTACTGGAGAAAAAAAAAAGAACCGTGCATTATTGAAGAATGAACTGAAACAGAGCGTGCACATTGTGGTACGATAAACATAAGCTATTTATTCTTCGTGAAGGGCCTCCACACTCGCAACCACAAGAAGTGTACGTGGGCTGCAGCAAAACGGCCTTTGCGAAAGGTCAAAAGCAGGCGGAGCCAGCGCGAACCAATAATATGAACAGCTACGCTTGTTGCTACCAAACGGCAGCGGCTGCAGGTTGCAAGGACACACTCGGGAACGTCAGGCACTTTGAAAAGTGTTTTGATCTAGATTAATGACTATGGTGCACTTGGACTTTTCTGCTCCAAAATTGAAGACAAGAGGGTTTAGTCCACTCCCTGGAAATCTAATAAGCACAAAAACGTCCAAGAGAACACAGCGCATGTAGGTTAGAGGATAGTGCGAAACTTCGAAACGCCGCTTGCACATTGCCGGTGCGAGAGGAGGGCATCGTCGGCGCCCATCGTGATCAGCTGTGCGCAGAACGAACTCCAGCAAAATAACATCGGATCGCAATCAACCTTTCTACAGGAGCGCTACTCTATCCCCGGCATGCCTGGTAATGAAAAATATAGGCATTAAGAGCGGTTTTGGGGCCCACCAGCATCTGGCCGGCCGCCTACGTCGGGCACGCCGAGCTAAGCCTACCTTCGCACTGCCGGGGCAATGCCCCCAGCGCTCGTCAACGTGCTCGCCGCCGGCACGACGTGAAGCTCGTTTAGCCAGCCGACAGTTCAAGCATTTAACCCCCAGCACTGCGCCACCGCGTCAAGCCACCGCAGCCACGATGGTCATGAAAGCTGCGAATCACATCAGCCTCGGCAACACTTTACTCCTTCTGCTCTGTCGATCCGCCATGGATTCCGCCTGTCTAACTAAGACTGAAAGTGAGAATACCTACATCAAACTGCGCGCCTCGCAAAACATCCTGGCCATCGATACCTACTGCCCTACCGCTGCCGGCCGGATTCCGCCTGTCTAACTAAGACTGAACGTGAGAATACCTACATCAAACTGCGCGCCTCGCAAAACATCCTGGCCATCGATACCTACTGCCCTACCGCTGCCGGCCAGCTGCTCCAACTCAACATACAAGGGAATGAAAGGAGTTGCTCGTTATGACATACATGACGGAAGATGTCAGTCACTAAAACCGAAGAGCATAGGGGAAGGTTTTTTTTAATTTGTAGTTTTCTTCAATGGGAGAAAAAACAACCACATGACGCCGGTATGATCCAAACCCACGACCTCCGAATTTCGTGTATTTCGGGAATTTCGAGGGCCTCGAATCTGGCAATCATGTCCTAGGTAGCGTAAGAGGGTTCTCGCTCCGCTTCCGCCCTCACCGTTCGATCACATTTCACGTGGCACTGGCGGTAATACAGGACGTACTACGTCCGCCGCTATGGACGAGGGTGCCGTTAGAGAACACTCTCAAGATTCGGTTACAGTATACACATAAATACCCCCGAAAGCAGAAGATCGAACAGCTGTCGCCGTACCTCAGTTGGTAGTGCACCGGACGCGAAATTCAGAGGTCGTGGGTTCAGATCCCACCAGCAGCATGTGGCTGTTTTTATTCTGCTTTCGTTAATCTCCTATTGATGAAAACTGCAAATAAAAAAAACAGACATCGCCTCTGCTTTTTGGTTGTGAGTGACTGTTGGCTTCCGTCAAGTATGCTGCAAATCCAGCAAGTTTCACTGAGTACAAATGTTAGCGCAAAAATAAGAGACAATCACAAGAAAGGTGGACAAGACAACGCGTTGTCTTGTCCACCTTTATTGTGATTGTCTCTTATTTTTGCGCTAACATTTGTACATAGAACTATGCACCAACTAGCCCTGCAACAAGTGTTACTTGAGTAAGTTTCACTGAACGATACCGAATACGAAGTTGCTTCATACGTTGTCGAAGACCCCCTTAACGTCTGTGGTGTTATACTCGCCATCACTGTGGACTTCACCGGAAACGATTTCACCGCCAACCTCCATGTCGACGGCACCCGACTTCCAAGCGCCCACCGTCTCGGCCATACCAACACGTTCCCACTAACCGTCGAAGGACCACGACTACCAAGCTACGCCGTCTTCTAAAGCGGTGTGTTGTGTATCACGTATACCCAGAAAAGCCCCACTGGAAAACATGCACGCATTATCATTCCATAGCACACCGTGCCGACGTCTGTCCTAACAGGCCTAGACTTGTCCGCTGCTCGACTTGCATTCAACCGTTTCACCCTGACCAGGATCCGGTGACCACCGCACACGAATGCGAACGGCACAGTTTGAGTTGCAGCGGTGACCAAACACTGTCTCATCCTACGTATCCCACAAGGAAGGAAGCAGACGCTGCGATGTAAGCGGCAATCACAGACTTCACCAAGTCACCAGGTGAGCGGTCGACCTCCCACTTCGATCGCGCCCTCTTCTCGATCCTGTATACACCCGTCTTACTCACGCCTTTCCACATCCCTCCCACCCTCCAAGCTTTCATACCGCTCGACCTAGAGTGCTATTACTCTCATCCAACAATTCGTTGCGCCCGTTCTACTGGCCTTACAACAGCTGACAGCTCGCGTTGAACAACTAGAGCAGCATTTCTGGTCCTCATGTTGTTTGCCCACTCCTGCACTCCTCTACCGATGCCACATCCAATGCCCCCCCCCCCCCCCCCCCCTCCCTAACGAAAGCGCGCCACCGTCCCTCCAGTGCCTAATCTCGATACAACGGAGGAAGACCGCCATGATGAGGGATATTATGCAACACGCAACTCCGCCCCGCAACCCCCTAATTATTTGGCAGTGGAATTGCCACGGTTTTTACCGCAAGAAAAACGCCCTCTTACAACACATGCGAATCACAGGAGTCAACTCAGATGTTATCGCACTTCAAGAAGCGCAAGGTACCTTTTCTCTTGCTGCTTACGACCTCTTTAATCAACTAAGTCTTGTCATAAAGAGAAATGGGCATCAAACGCCTCCGCCGACTTTACTGGTGACTTGCGTACGGCGCACCATCCCCACCTTTCAGGAAGGCACGTCCCACCTCAACTCCGGGACGAAGGAGAATGTCCTCGCACACTCCCCCCATCATGGTCATCGCTTCTGGATTTTGAACTGCTACTTTCCTCCCTGAGACTCTAAAACCAGCCTGCCGCCTTTGCACACGGCTCTATCTGCCTCTAATATACCCCCTACTTTCGTCCTTCTTGGCGAATTCCACTGCTCACATACTGCATGCGGATACGACCGTACCTCGGCCTCGGGACGAAAACTCGACCGCTTTACCAGCGTTCATCACCTCACCCTCTGAAATGACACGTCCATGCTTCAACGTCTAGGCTGTGGGGAATAATATGACACAAACCTTGATCTTTCGTGGATTCGTAGCGATCCCCGCGGTTCATGAATAATATGGGCGATACAATGAGGAGCGATCCCAGTGTTCATCAAATAACCCTTACTTCCCAGCAAACCCAGCCACCCGGACCCCATTTGTCTCTCGCTATGCCTGTTGACTGACCCAAGGCTCTGCCGGCTCTCAACTCCTTATCCATTTCAGTTGAGGACCCCGAAAAATGATGTAGTGCCATTTGTAGACCGTTTCTCAACACACCCAGCATATCCGCTGCTCCCCCGACTATCAACACAATGACACCCACCTCCTCGGGCTGTGAAATCGATGTCGATGGGCCATTAAAGCTTGGCGCAAATGTAGCTCTAGCCACGCACTGAAACGAAAAGGTGCTGTTCTAAGGCAAGCAGCCCGAGATTACGCTGACGAACTAGCCACCAACAGCTGTCTTCAGCTCAGCGACGACATGGTCGATAGACTCCACGCATCAAAAGTTTGACACAATACTCGGGCAGGGTAAACCTACTTGGACAGGGTAAACCAAGGAATACTCTTCAGAAGCTACAGCTGGCGCTCTCCGTCTCTCAAGGAGAGCTGGCTGAGCAAATCCGAAATGAAAATTTCGCATCCTCTATACTTCTGCGCTCAGCTTTACATCATATATTTACACGGACGGCGAGGAAAACGAGCAAGGATTGAATTCCGACTACACGTTCGCTGAGCTTCAGGCTGCTATAAGGTCTCTCAAGCGGAACTCAGTACCCGACCCCGATAAAAATTACCTATGGTATGCTACGTAACCTTCCCGACTCGAAACTGGATGAACTTATTCAGATTATTCGTACTGTTTGACGCTCTGGGAAAATCCTCGCCGCATGGAAAGAGGCGCACGTAATTATTATCCCGAAACCTGAAAAATCCTCAACGCTCACCACCAACCTCCGACCTATTTACATGCCTTCCTGTCTATGGAAGCTGATGGAAAAGATATTCCTTACCCGCCTCGAACGACACCTGCATAGCAATCATTGTCTCGCTCCCGCTATGGCCGGTATCAGTGCCCACGTATTACACAAGATATCGGACGGAAAATCTACGATGATTTGTACATCTTCCCAAGCAGAGCACAGTTTCGAGTTTCGGCCGGCGTGGATATCAAAAAGGCCTTTGATAACGTCGCCTACTCCGCAATTCTCTGCAACCTTGCAGGCACTCGTCCTGGTGTCCGAATGTTCACAGACTTTCTTACAGGCAGGACCCTCCAAATCATAGGCCTCGACGGCAGACCCTCCGCCCCCTTTCGCTTCAGCATAGGCAAACTACAGAAATTCGTTTTTTCTCCTGTGCTTTCTAACCTGGCAATGAGAGAACTTCTCCGAAAATTCAGAAATTCCTGGCCTGCGGCGCGGAATTTACGCGGACGATATTTGCCTCTCGCCTACCTCTGGAAAGGCTGGGGAACTAGAATCAGCTCTGCAGCACGGCTTCGACGTCGTTCAGGAACATGCACGGAATATCGGTCTTAGTTGCTCCGCTAAAAGTCGCAATACACGGTGGTTTCTAATGGTACAAAAGAAAAAAATCCGCTTCTTCCTACCGTGACATCATTCAACTTTCCCCCGCGCAAACCCCCATACCATGACGTAGCCACATAAGATCCTTGGCTTCCCTTTCCAACAAGGTGGCAAGTGCAACGTGTGGCTGAAGCAGCTCCTGCAAGAACCGAACCAAATTCGCCGCATGCTCTCTCGTACCAAACATGGACTCCGAGAACACGAACTCTGGCGAGTCATCGAAGCCCTCGTTTTTTCGAGACCACTCACAGCTTCTCAAGCAAGCAAACTGGAAGCTTCCCTGCGTCGCTTCACTCGATAAGCGCTGGGACTTCCCATCTACACCGCAAACGCTCTTGTCGCAGACGCCGCGCTTTCGAGGCAGCGCAACACCGACCGCAGGTTGACCGTCTTTCTACTTCCGAGCAAGGCAGAAACCTCCTCAGTCTTTTTGAACATTCGGTAGCCTACTTGTCCCCACTCCAACCATCTGCTCCCTCGCGGAAAAGCCTCCCGCGTATTACTCTTACCATAAAACCCATCCCACGCCAAATGTCGCCAACGAGAAATTTAGGGCGAAGTGCAGCACTGGTCAACCATTTACCCTCACTGGGTCACGACACTTATTATACCGACGCACATATCCTCCAGCACCAAGTTGTTACTGCAGTTGTCAGTCCTCGAAGCACCTCCAGGCATCTATACGCAGAAGTTGTCTTCTCAATTGATGCAGAGCCTAGCAGAGGCGATTACCCTTTACAATCACTTCTCGTCCATTATCACCATACATTCAGACTAAAAGGCTGGTCTACGCGCACTCGAGCCTTAAAACCTCCCTCCTAATATCCTAGATATACTTTGCTAGAATACCTGAACACCCACCCTACGCTTCATGTCCGTCTTGAATGTGGTCCTGGTCACCAAGGCATCCCGGAGAATGAGCTTCCTCACACTCTGGCGCTAGAAAAAATTCCACCGGGCCCTCCGACTGCCTGGCCAGCAGATTATAATACCAAGACAGACCGCGATACACATCGACAGGAACGTCGCGAACACCTTCGCAATTTGTAACACATTCCTTGTGTCCCATTTCCCATTTCCGTTTCTTGTGCCGTGCCGACGCCACTCCAAATCGACAAGCACATATGAACTCCGTTCCCTGCGAACTATATTCCCACTGTATCCTTCACAAACCTAGTAACCCCGCCTGTCTCGTGTGTGGCGATCATCCCTCAAACATTCATACATACTGGTTACGCCCCCGCGCCTCTAACTCCCCTACCATACCTCCCTCACATCCCGTGCCTCCTTCCATCACCTCACGTGGGCCCGATGGGCCGCTCCTCTTAGCAGCACGTCCTTTGGCCGCTTCTCGTCGCCCACATCCGGCACAGCCAAAAAACACGTCGTCCCACTCCGCCTCAACCGCTGCATAGCGCCGCAGAAGGGCGTCTAAGCCTCGGGAATAAGAAAAAAAAAGTTCCCTGTTCCTTCTTGGCGATGCGAAAAGGGATAAAAGACAGTACGCGTCTGCACCTTTTTGTTCATCATATTTAGGCTTAAGTCTCGAGATAGCCTGGGAGAAGATGCGACAGAATCGGCAGCCGTTACTTGATAGCATCACCGGAGACAGACACTCGATCAAACGCGTTACTATACCGTGGGCCGAACATTCCGCCTTAAGCGTTCCCAGGCTCGCGGTTTGGGCCGAAACGCTTAAAACAAGCAGCCACGCCGATGAATTAAAGTAACTGCCCTTAAACATTCCTCACCGGTTCCAGCTTTACTCTGAAAAGAATGTATCGAGAGGAGCACGCATTTGGTTGAGTTTATTTTCGACGCGATATCGAAAAGAATGTCTATTCTTGTGATCATGGCGGAAATAGGAGACATGCAAAAAATACCTTACAAAAGAATTTCTTCCAGTTCAAACACATGCACTAAGACAAACAACTCGATTGATTACCGATCAAGAGCAGTTATAAAGTTAGCTGTTTCAGCAGTTTTCTTTCCTGTTTAGGAAAGTTCCGATTTTAAAGAGTATATATGTTTGATCGATTACTGCTTTCTACTTTTTCCGGGAGAACTAAAGACGACGAACAATTTACCCGCTTCTCAAGCCATTTTCTTTGCGTTTTCCCCAAGTGTTTGTAAATCGCGACTTTGCGCGTAACGCAAACAAACATCCGATAATTACCGTAATTTCTGGACTGCTGCCGGTGTACACTATATGCAGTGGTCAATTCTCGTCGAAAAGTAGCACTCTTACAAGATCTTCCGCACCTGACACAGAGTCCGAAGGGAGCAGGTGTACTGTCAGAGAATCTGTACGTGTGCCAAATTGACAGTGCGTTTTTCACGCTTTCTTGGGTGAGTGTACAGTCGGGGGCAAAAGTCTCTGCACTGTGTTATTCGCAAACAGATTCGATAGCGTATTATTATCAGCAGGATGGAGGCCACACTTGTGGAGATGAAATTCAAAGTCATTGCGTTCCCCGTCCACCAGTGTGGTCTCCAGCCGGCAACTAATAATAGAGCTATTGTCTATGTTCGTGCTACATGCGGTCCAAATACTTTTGTTTCCGACTGCACGTAAAAATAGTGTCATCTCAGAACCCGCCATAATCAACATTATCAAGCCCATTGGTGTTGAAAAGCCATATGCAGGAACTCTGCACAAAAGCATTTTTCTGCAGCAAAGAGTTCATGAACGCAATTTTTCATATACAGATTGTTTCAGGCAAGACCAAGCAATTCTCACAAGTAAGATTTTTTTAGGTAAAAATATATCTTTCACGGCATGGTATTCCAAGCGTTGACGGACACCAGAGAACCTGTGAATCACCTTAATTGTAAGCTGGTAAACTAATTTAAAATATTTAACTTTTTATCTATTAGAGTGAAGCACCCGGTTGCAACCTGAGATTTGTAGCAGTTCGTTAGTAACCACCATACCAGTTTTTAGAATTTCAAAAACGCGACTACCCTCGGCCCTGTGGCTCGACAAAATTTGCCTATTTGGACTAGTTATATGTAGTGGAGGGGTTGACCTGCTTGCATGTTCTTCGAATGCGCTTGTATTTTGGCACGACGCAGAGGCCTTTGCCCTACAGTGGGCGTAGTCAGGCTGATGATGATGATGATGAGCAAGATTTTGTCGAGCCACAGCGGCGACGGTATGCCCTTTTTCAAAACTCTAAAGACTGATATGGCCTTTTCTAAAGGCCGGCTACATATCTCTAATGGCAACCAGGCGGCTAACTAAATGTTGAAAAATTAATTATTGGAAATTAGTTCAGCAGCTTTCTAGTTGATTTGATTGACCGGAATTCTGGTGTCCACCAGCCCTGGCCTTACCATACCGTGAATGCCGTATCTTTACCTTAAACATTATATTTTTGAAAATTACCTAAATTCTTCTCTTAAACACCCGGTATTGTAGGATTTCACTATAACGGTCAATGTTTCCGCAAATCTCCCACCGGCAGGCTTGCATATTCTCGCTAGTAGCGTTTTTGCTATCGTCAAAAATGTTCCCCATTGGTTTTTATGGCAGTCTTAACTGCTTAATGCGAGCGATGGAAAGACTTTAAGAGAAAGATTTTGCTGCACATCAAAAGCACCTACCATCACCTTCAATATTTCTATAAGAGTACCTTACAATATTGCAATATTCAGAGTTTTTCTCCAGAAATGCTGGACATGAGCTGAGTTATTTCCCTATCGTCAAAAAGTTATTCTTCGCCGTTTTTCATTTGCTTCATGGAATGCAGTTGTCTCTAACAATTACTTCAAAATCTGCAAGATGAAATACACAGCGGCTGACAGCGTGTGCCGATTGTGATAGCAGAAAAGCTATGCGCATGCCTTACAAAGTCAGGCGGGAATCATCAGGCACCTGCTTTGCTTTCAAGGTGGCTTCTATCAACAAGACGCGCGATATTCGTCGAACGATGTCTACTAGTGCCAGTAATCACACGCAGGACCAGCAAACTGCACATTGCCAAGAAACGTAAATATGCAGCGCATATATAACCGTAAAGACTTTGTGATAGTGAGAACTACGTTGCGCATGTGGTCATTTCGAAAACAAAAATTACGGTATATTCCCTAGCAGTATGCATTCTGCACAGAGTAAAACGTTTACATTCAAACGTGTATAGTCTGCCGAGTATACACCGGAAATTACGATTGTTGACTGTTTCTCTGCACAAGGAGCTCGGCTATGAGCGATTAAATAAGCTGAGCGAAGAACATTTAAGAAACATTTGAAATATCTAGCTTAAAAAGTACTTCGAAGGTGGGACCATATTATTTAGCAACATTTTCATATTTAGAGAGGTTCATTAAAATGTCTGCGCAGCCAGGGCTACCACCCAAGCCGTCCACACGACTTTTTCATTTGCACACACGGGCTTCAATTTAACACCCTACCAGAACTGATTAATGAAGTGAGCCTGCACCTCTTTCTTCAATTCATACCAAAGGTTGTCTTTGTACAGAAAAAAAATTGTCGGCAGATACAGTTTAAGACTGTTTGCGTGTGAGAAGACGGGAGCCTGGCCGTTCTCTTTGTGAATGCAGTGGCCGCGCGCTGCTGCGTGATGTAACCCGATGACACGTTGCTGTGAATCCTACCTCTGCATGGCTGTGTGTAGCCGTCACAGTGACGCAGCCTCACCCCTTCTGATCTGAGCACTATCCTCATGAAGGCTGTCGCCATCGTACCGTGACCCGCGCTCCGCCTTAAGGGTATGACACGACAGCTAATGGGTTAATGCTCATATATGCCCATATCTGCCCATACATGCCCATGTATGTATTCCTGGGGTTGGTGCAGCGGTTAAGTGGTGCTTCACTGCTCTGGAATGGCAAGTGCTGCCACAGGTGGGGCTTTTGTGATCCGGGTTGCCCCGAGCAATCTCACGCGACCAATCATTAATTTGAAAGCGACCGGCCAGGTTGCATCAGGACGCCATTTTTTATTAGTACCATCGAGTGTTAACGCACACATACAGACGGGTTTTCGATCAATGGGGCGAGTGAGACTTACGCCTTAAAATGTCGGAACAAGGGGCAGCCCGGTATACACCCAGCATTCAATAAACTGGCTTCGACCCTGGCAGCTGCTGCTGTTTCTGCAAACGTTGTACTCGCTGCGAATGTAGGGAGTACGTCGATAGGAAACGCGCATGACAGACAGGCACGCGGCCAGAAATTTTTAGTCGAGGGGCGCAAGTCCATTTTCTGTATTGAGGGGGTGAAGGGGGAGGGTGGTACATGTCCGAACAGATCACTGCTAAGAGAACTAGGAGGGGTCATCTTGTTGTACCGTACGCCATTCCGTCTTCGCGCTTTCTGAGTCTTTCTGGACTTACTTTATAACAAATAAACATCACTGACACAGCGATACTGCAGTTCGCATTCCGCCAAACATTCTATCGTATGGTATTTCAGTGGTTGTTCTACTTCTGATGTCACGTGAGGTGCGATCTGAGAAAGGTGGCGACGAACACTGACTGCCGAAAATGCAGCGACCAGGAGAAGTGAAGCATTTGCTTACTTGTCCACGTCATGGTTCCCACAACCTTGTAGTCTGTCGTATGAAGGCCATGGATGCGACTGAACTGGCCACGAACGACGTCGTCGATTCGCGTCTGTACTTTTGTAGAAGACTTGAGCACGAGCAGATCTCGAAGAAAAAAGTAGATTCTCTCGTCGGGTGCCGAAACTATGGTGATGAACTCATTTTGAGTTAAATTTGTTTCCGGAACATCAGTGCATGTCGTGATCCCTCCTGAAAGGTGATCAACATCTGCATAAAAATGTGACCTTCATAGTGGACGAATTTTATCGTTTATAGTGATTCATTGCCACTCGTCCATACTTAAGGAACGGCAATCAGGCTGCAGGGCTTCAATTCATCTGCAAGGCTGTGTCCTTTCTTTAAATAAGGAGAAAACACATGCGAAATTGTTTGTCTTATTCAAATGCGCTTGCGCTACATTTACTGCTTATTACTAGAGCACTGTCAGTTAAGTAAACCCAACCTTGGCAGTCAAATTCCTTTTTTGTTGTAAGCATATAATTTGTTCTAAATCGACGTTTTTGTTGAAACAATGCCAATAATATTGTTACAGCATTAAACTATTACTTCAGTTCCTAGTGTACTGCATCTTAAAAAAAAAGCTGCTCTCTGCTGTACAACTCACGAGGAAATCGTGTTTGCTGTACGAGCACGGCAAACCGCCTTTCTTAGTTTTACATTAGTACTGGGAACGTCCCCATCAGAAATAAAGGCAGAGCCTAGTCGGAAAACACAACAGAAAATTTTGTTGTCATCACAAGTTTTTGGGATGTTTTTGCACATGAGTTTGTAGTCATCAAGTTTTTTGTGATGTTTTTGTACATGAATTTCTAGTCGCAACAAATATTTTTTTAGCAACAACAGACTTTGTGTGGTTATCGCAGAAACGCCCTACAGAACTAGTCTACAAAACAGGACTATAAAGAAATTACACTACTACAGAAAAACTTGCCGCTACTACAAAAGGACAAAACATTTCGTAGCATCTCTGAGAAGATACTGTCGTTTTTTCCGTCTGGGAGGGGCAAAGGTTGACGGAGTCAGCAAAGCATTGAAGGGAGACGCTCGTCACAGATTTAATGAAGTGAAGCTCATTGAGAATAGTGGTAATAAAAAGACGTGGGCATGTAAAATGATGACAGCGTGAAAATGAAATTAGCCTACGGTCGCGCTTCTCAGCAACGCGCTATTTTAGTGCATCTGCTGCCGTATTTTAACCGTAACCAGCTCTGGGTTTGGGCTTGGGCAGCGTTTAACAAAGCGCGCACCCTGGCGCCATCTCTCAGCGGGTCGCCGTCGCAAAGCCCGTCTTCTGGCTGCCGCCGTACCCTCTTCCTCCGCTTTCCTCCTCGCATCCTCTTAGCTATCGCCGTACTTTTAACCCAAGCTGTGCTCCACGTCTGCTCTCTTTCATCATCCTCCGCAGTGCTGCTCGTTCGCTTATCCGGTTACGCCGAGGCCAGCGGTGAGGGACGCTACTCAACCCATGAACGGCCGCTGTAGATCTGCGCTTAAAACAACGCGGGAAGTTTAACTTAAAGCAACAGGCTATTTACGGGTAACGAACTAAAAGAGGCACTGAAATTCCCTTGTACAACGAAGCGGAAAACGCGAGTATCACCTTAACAGCATAATAAGTACGTCATGCAAGGCTACGATCCCATACAAATGCCGTATTAGACTCGCTGTATATAAAGCCGTTTTAACGCACACAAGAGAGAGGAATACGATCCAATAACACTTTTTTCCAGACGATCAAAGAAACATTCAACAAATAAACGAGTTGTCTGGTAAGCGGAGTTAGAGCACAAAAGTGTGATTTGAAAAATAACAACTCTCTAGAAAAATTGCGCTGTCGATCTTGGCACAGCAAGAAAGCAAAAATTGAGCGCGCCGCGTTTGGGTCGAAATGAGCTTGTGCTGTAGAAACCCTGCACAGATCTCCGGTGCGTCAGGTACGGGGACGCTGAAGATGCACGTTCGTCTATATCCTCCACGTGTAGGCTTCATTTCGCGCAAGTGCAACACATCAAACGCTTCCAAGGTTTCAGGTATCTGTTTCCGACGGCATTTTTTATGCGTTATTTGTGGTACGCACTAAAAAAAAACCATCAGTGTAGTGACAATGTTTCCGCTTGCTTCATTTATCCAATACTTTTATCTGATTTATTTTCTACCAAAAAACTCGAATGCCAACAATACCTCAGTGCACCCAGTGAGACGTCTTGAGTATGAAGCATTTTTTAGTGCTGTACGTTAGGGCTTCGGATTTTCCGCGATATGAGTGATGCTTTTGTTGTGTGAGGTATATGGAATGCTTGACCCAACATAGCAGTTTCAAAATTAGATAAAAGCCTGTCGCCACTGTGTTACACACCGCCCCCTCTACATGTACCGGTGACGCAGCGGCTGTTCGTTTCCGCTGCTGGTCCCTAGGTTGCGGGTTCGATCTCAGTCACAGTGGCCGTATTTGGACTGAGGTTAAATACAATGGCGCCACTGTCAGTGCACGTTAAAGAAGTCCAGGGGTCAGAATTAATCCTGAGTCATCCATTACGCCTCCCTTCATAGCCTTTGTGTCGCTTCGGGACGTCGAGTCCCGCAATTTTTTCGTCGCGCTATTCCTTTTAGCCCTGCTATTAATTCCATGTGTTCGGTGTACATAAAAGAGAATGCGACGTTTAATTAAAAGAAAAATCAAGAGATGTGTGCGAGAAATGCTCAAATGTGCCCAGCGCTTCGGTTCAAATTTATTAGAGGGAGTTATGTAAGGGTGGCGTTTAAAGAAACCGCTTATTTCTTACAGTGTAGCTTCTATCTTATAGCGGCGACACCAGGCGCACAAGGCAGGCAAAGAAATAATATTTACGGGCAATCAATTTAACTGATGCAGAGGAAAGTCGATAGAGTTTTTGTTCGCTCACCAGTCTATTTAAATTCTTCTTTACTGCAATTCTTATTCTGTTTTGTTTCACTCAGCAGTCTATTCAATTCTGATTCTATTCCAGTTCGGTTGTATTCAAGTTCTTATTCTATTCTTATTCTATTTGTATTAATAATCACTTCTTTTATTCATTTTTGCTGCGTCAGTGTTAGTCATTTTCATTTTTGCTTAGCCAGTCTTAGTCCGGCTTTGTCCCTCGTCTTCCTCAAAATGGATTGGGAGATTTCCCTCTCTCCGCCTGACACGGTTCCCTTACTTCATTTTGAACTGGAAATTCCTGCTAAATAATGGCGTCCTTGCTGGCGGGCGAATTTTAATACAGCCGAACGATAAATAAATCGAATTTCACTGCGAGCAATAACTGAATAGATTTCTTGAGTGTACCCCTCTAGACGCGGAGCAAGGAAAGAGACATACACTACTGAAGCGATGACTTCTGGCAAGTCTTCGTCAAATTGCGTTCTAAATTTTTTCCCATCTTCGTTGAAAAGGCACTGAAGACCACTCCCTTATTCCAAATAAAATGAAAGACGATTTACTTAGTCAGAAAGTTGGTGCACCTAGGAATGGCATCAACCGTTTGTCTCTTCTTTTTTTGGTCTTTAAATAGGCCACTGAAGTCATGGCCTCTCCTAATGCGCGATGGTTGATTGCCTTAGAACATTTGACTCGGAAAGCAAAGCATAAATGAGCAGCCTAAATCTGCTTCCATACAGGAATTAAGGAGCATAAACAACGTCGTGCCACCAAACAAAACCAAATGCAATAATCGCTCGACGTTTGCAGCACGCACCTTCGGACAAACTATATATTACCCTTTTTAAAGAATCAGAGGAAATAAACAGTCATTAAAGATTGACTTACCGTGATTACGCACGAGGTAGTTGCGTTTTGTTGCAAAGTCCTGGATGTACGTTATAACGTCCCCTCTCTTTGTTACCCTAAAGGCCGACTTTTTCTGGAAGCTGTCGTAGACTTCTTCAAAGAGTGCTACTTCGGAGTCTCTGCGTATCCCATCTACAACAAAGCCTGTCCTCATGAATTCTCCCGATGCGGCAAAAGAACCGCCGTAGAACGGTGCACCTGGTGAAATAAGTGCAGTGTTTGTTAATGTGTATAAAGTAATTCATTTCGTAAAATAATGCTTTTGCTCACGTAGAAGGAGTTTTATATCCAAACAAAATAAATAGGAAAAAGTCTGCTATGAGCTAATATATAGCGTAAAATAGTGCTTTCTCTCACGTATAAGAGGAGTTCCATATTGAAAGAAAATAAATAAAAAAAATCTACTATACACTATTATATTGCGAAAAATAGGGCTTCCTCTCACGTATAAAAGAAGTTACATATTGAAACGAAATAAATAAAAATCTACGTAGTATAAACTAATATATTGCGCAAAATAGTGTTTTTGCTCATCTATAAAAGGAGTTCCAAATTGTAAATAAATAAATAGCAAGAAATGTGCGCTCGAAGCAGAAGGCTTGACCCAGGACCTTGTTGTTAGCAACAGCAAATTTCTTTGCGTAAGAATTAAATATATTAAGATGATGACGATGATGATGATGATGATGGAAACAGGTGCGGCGCAAAACCACGTCCGCCGAAGCGCCGACGGTGACTTGTGCAACAGATATCCCTAACGTATTAAGGAAAACAATAAAGTTGAGCCGGTGCGTAGCCTTCAGGTAATTGAAACATCATTTTCTGACTGCACAATGGTTAAGGAAACGTTTTTGCACAATGCAACTATACGGTTCATGATTTGCTTTGCTACGACACGCAAACGCAAAAGTTAACCATGCATGCAATTAATTTTTCTTGCCATAAGCCCAAATCTCATTGGAAAACAATGGTCCCTTTACCTTGAACGTCTATATGCGTAGCGCACAGGACGACGACCAAGAGGTGACACAGTTTCGCCATTAGGCGCAGTGATGTCAACACTCCAGCCGTAAAGTGAGAAGCACGCCAAAGATGGTCAGTCTGCCCCTAACGACATCCAGGTTCGCGAGCTCAAATACTAATCGTTGTACGTTCAGAGTAGGCGTTGACAGCCCTACGACTCTTTCATTGCCATGATGCTCAAAGTTCTGCGATATCACGATAACGACGCTTATCTCTGCAGTCTGACGACGCAACAGTCGTTTTGCGAAGGTCGCTCACTACTGCCGATGCAATGGAGATTAGAACGATAAAACAGTGCAATGGAATAAATTGAAGCTCTGATTTAACCTATAGCAGCTACAAGACACGTGCGTGAGCCGCGCCCAGGAAATGCGGGAAAACGCTTATTTGAAATGTTCGGGACTTCCCATAGATTTATTATGACGGTTAGAAATAGTTGGTGTGAGCGCAAGAAGCATTTTATGGGTGACATTTCGCAGCGAGGAGGAAGTGTCTGCCAGGTAACCTTCATGTTAGAGCAGAATCTCTAGGGGCTCTAGATTTTCTTTTTAACCATAACCAGTTTAAGTTACGAGTGATGAGTTACGCGTATTTGCTACTGGCGGCCAACACATGGCGCTAGTTGCTCGATATCCAGGGGAATGGACGCATTGGCTGCAAGGGCAGTGACCACTGGCGAGTTAAATAGCGTTTGTTCTCTCCTTTATGATGTTCTCCGTAGTAGACTTGCATTTCAGCGCTCACGTCGACGGTTGGCCTGTACCTTGCTCATAAATGTGAAGAGGAAAAGTAAGGTACTCCATTTGCTCGGCGTCGTCGATTCAATTGTTTACGCATAATCGACTTTCCAGAGTGAGTAACGCGTACGCGCTGTGGCTCAGATTATGACAAGAACTCAGATTATGAGCTGAACTCTTTTTTTCAGTAAGGGAAAAGCACGGAATGTCCAAGCCGCGTGGAACCAACTGAGTGTTGTTTAGTGTCGCGTGACCTAGTCTGTAGTATTTTTGTTCTTCAAGAATAATTAATTTGTCAAGGCTAATTAGCTAACTTTTCAATTATTGACATGAGGAACAAATTGCCAATGGGGAAGTTGCAGACAGCTCTGAAAAACATCTGACTAAAACGTTTGAGCCATGGGTACCGTTTACATAAAGTAGTTATTAATGCGAAAGTATATGGTTATGTCGCACCAGAAAGTTGTGTCACCAAATTTTGTCTGCAAGGTTATGTCGTTCTGTGGAGATAAATGTGCAAAAATTTGATTGTGTTGGGTAGTGCGTGTGTATATCTTGAAATGAGAAAAGCTTGGTCGATGAATTGTAATTAGTTAATTAATTAAACTTAATAATGAAAATAAATGCTGTTTGAACCAGTATTTCTGCGACTGATTCAACGAAGAATGGTGTAAATGCGTGATAATGCTTGGTTAGTGTAAAAAATAAAATATAGAAACTAATTATAATAGAATACAGAAACAAAAATTAAAATGAATAATACACAAAATAAATCAAAATAAAAACATGACAAAATTTCAACTAATAGAAAAATCTAAAATCAACAATGAAGAGAGAAAGAGAGGAAAGAAAAAGCTTTCGCATTTCTGCTCTTAAACTGACATAAGTGGAATTTTGTAATTTTTTTTTACAGAGCCTTAAACCATAACTTGTGCAATAAAAGAAAGCTTCCACGTGGCAACAGTGTCACTTCAAAGTCCGAAGACGCGTGTTAAAGAGCAGTTCGGTTTTTTCTGGTGTTGCCTCCGATAAGTCTTTGCCTGCCCATTAAGGCAGAGATGTGAGCCGGCAGCTGGTCACGTGATAGCTTTCTTTAAGGCCAATAATTAAAGCTACGTAAATCGTTCCTTGATGGAAAAAGCTCGGCAAGCCATTTTTCGAAATGCTCTGCACTATTCCATCGACACTTTGTTCTTAAAGCTAATAATTTAATGTTAGCTAATTAAATTAAACAAGTTAACTTTTAAAAACGAAAAATATATTGCAGACTAGGTCATGCGACTCTGAAAAACCCTCACTTGGCCGCACTGGGCTTGGAAACTTGGGTTTTGTTTATGGGGGTTTAACGTCCGAAAGCGACTCAGGCTATGAGGGACGCCGTAGTGAAGAGCTCCGGACATTTCGACACCTGTGGTTCTTTAACGCGCACTGACATCGCACAGTACACCGGCATCTTGAATTTCGCCTCCATCAAAATTCGACCATCGCGGCCGGGATCGAACCCGCGCCTCGAATCCGCGGATCGAGCACTTCGTCTTTTTAAAAGCTTGGTTACATTTAGCTGGAACACCTGGTATCTGCTGGTACGGAGAAATAGCCAGGAGGAGGCCCTCGGCTGGCGGCCCATTTCCATCTGTATTCTCTCCTCTCGCCTGCTCTCTCGCGCTTGTTCTTCGCCTTTTTTGAGCCACGCTCCCTGCTTCTTCTTTGGCTGCTATAACGTTCAACCGGGGAAAGGGAAGTGGAAAGGAGAAATATCGGAACTCTCTGCTGCACGTGCACATTTCGAGGCTGCCCCATTGGGAGACCGCAATCCTGGAGAAAGGCATCGAACACTTCCAAGGGCGCGACAGCACCCTCTAGCGAGCGGGCGAACTGGCCATTGACGGCTGAGGTTGTGAGGCGTATGGAGAAGTAGGCGATCGCCGTAGACCTCTGACATTGGCAGAGTTGGGCCCATGGAGCAAGGCCGCACACTTGACATGGCTCTGGAAGACCAAGGCTTCGGCGTCCGTCCAGTAGGCTGCATCGGCTTGACGGGCACTGAAGGGAAGGCTGGGCGCGACAGTGGGACAGTCGCAGAATGAAGTGGCTGTTTGAAGGTGCAGCACGCACGAACATACCCGGACACGACGCGACTGGCAGAGCGTAAAGGCAAAGGAACTACACACAGTAAGGCCCCTTCGCACGGTGCAATACAGTGCTGCGGACAGAGCGTGCATCGGAGATTATTCTTTACTGACAGAGACATGCAGCAGCTGTGCGAGGAGTGGCGGATTCACCGCACGCCACTACTCAATCTTCCGGCTGGCTGTCGTAGAAACACCGCACATAGATGTGGTCGGACCGCACTGTGGTGACGGCGTCACATGGCCGCGACGTTCGGCTTTAAAGTTGAGGCATGGTGGCTGGTATTTAGCCGTTAATATCTGCATGCCGGTTGGTGTCGTGGTGACGTCAGAGCCGAAAATCTGAGCGTTCAAGCGGATCCGGAGCAATTGTGGGCGCCGGAGACATATAGCATAATGTGAAATTCTTGTTCTGGAAAGATTCGGACCGCAGTCGTGGCCTAGTGGTCTGGGCGCCCACCTCGGCTGCGGGAGGTGGTTGGTTCGAAACCCACCGCCGGACACCTACCGGTAAAAATGGGTACAAGCCACCCCCGGCCCGGCGCCCGGCTTCTTCAGGCGTGTGTGCTTGGAGGAGGCTCCGTAAACCCCGCTGCGCCCCTTCGGGGGCAAACCCAGTTTCGAACAACTCAGCCTGCAAATGTGGTTCGTGTTTCACTCCCCAGTGAAGAGCTCGACTCAAGACTCGTACGCTCTAACCGCGTCAGGTTCAAACACCATCGTCCTTCGTCAGAACCAATTCAGAGTATCACTACGGTCATGGGCTAGTCCGGCTTTTCGGCTGTCCGACTTTGTGAGAGAAAAAAAAGGCAGCCATGGCCTAGTTGGTTGGGCGCCCGTCTCGGCTGCGGGAGGTGGTTGGTTCGAAACCCACCGCCGGACACCCACCGGTAAAAATGGGTACAAGCGGCCCCTGGCCTCGCGCCCTGCTTTCATTAGGGGTGTTCGCTTGGGAGAAGCTCCGTAAAACCCGCTGCGCCCCTCGCGGGCGAAGCCCCAGTGTCGGACAACCTCGGTGCCTGCTAAAGGTGGTGTCACGGCCAATGTGGCTCGAACCTTCATCACCTGCAGCAGCAGTAAAAAAAAAGGGGGGCCACAAATGGGCTTCTACCGCACGAGGCGGATTTAACGTTGTTGACGGCGGAACTTATCGCTGATCCATCAGAGCAACTGTGGTCAAGACCCTTTTCGCAAGCATCTCACCCAGAAGATCCAAGCACCAGGTCGGGGGAATCTTGTACCCATTAAAAACCGGTGGGTAACCGGCGGCAGTGGGGATCGAGCCGAGCATCTCCCGAATGCGAGGCGGATGCTCTACCACAAGGCCACGCTTCGGTGAGAGGCCTTCTCAAAAAAAAAAAAGGCCTCTCCATTTCTTCCTTCCCACAGGCTGACGTCACCACGGTGAGATCACCGGCGGATTGAGGCAGCTGACTGAAACGACGAGACCGGCATGTCTTGTCATGGCTAGTGGCTGTCGAGTAGTGTGAAGCCAATCACATGCTGGAGCGCGACTGCAGTAGCTTTTTCAGCAATGCAGTTAACAAAAAGCGCACTCTTTGCGTTGTAATTTTCCCAAAAAATCTTTTTTTTATTGCTGTATGGCTTGAATACTACCCGCCGTGAATTATTTAATGCACAATAAGCGCGAACATTTCCGCCTTGGAAACGCGACAGTTCTGGGTGTAGCCGATACCATGCGTCGTGCTCTCGCAACAATTGTGCGCAAACCACGTTTTTTCGTTGTTTATCACAGGTGCGAAAGTGAACGAGCTGCTCCTGTCATGCAACTTCGACTCAGTATTGCTGCCGCGGCATGCATTGGCAACCCAAGCAATATGCCTAGATGTTGCTGTGTCGCCAATGATTATTCCAATTATACTGGGGCGCCCACAGTTCGTGCTACAGGTTCCCGGCCATACTGTGGAAAAAGCAGCATGGACGCGCCGTGCCGCGTAAGGATTTTACGCCAACGAAATACACAGTGGCAAGGAAGTCTGCTTTTTATTTCCACTCACTTCACTATCGTAGTTGCTTCTGTGGCCTCATAATTGTGATTAGTACCTTGTATTTCTGTGGTTGATGTACTTGTAACGTGCTGTCTGATTTCAGCTCAGCGAAAAGCACTTCCATCCTAGCGACTTCATCACTTCAACAAGCTACACGGACACTGGCAAAGTCTTTGAAGTTCCCCTCAAGCTCAGGCGTCTAGGACGAGGAAAAAAGGCCAAGCATTTTTTCTTTCTCAGGAGAAAAGCGTACACGGCTAAAGCGTTTCAAGGGGCAGTGAACGAGCCAATCAGAACTTAAGAAGAGGAGGCGAAGACCTTTTCTGTCTCATGAACAAGCTTTCAGCGGGAGAGTTCTGGAACAAAGTGGTCACGAAAGACGTGTTTTTCCTGAACCTTGTGCCTCAAGATGCGCCGGTTATGCGCTCTGCTGTGGGTGTGTCCATACGGCAGATATATAAATCTGAGCCCAAACTCATTCTGCAGAAAGTGCTCGAGCTCGCAAAAAAAACCTAGTACTTGTGAACCGGAATTTTGAGAGACGAAGTTTGCAGGCACATGGTGGGCGCAGCTGGCAAATGACAAGGTTAATTGGAGAGACATGGAAGAGACCTTTGCCCTGAAATGGGTGTAGTCAGGCTGGTAATGTGATGATGTGATGTTATGTGATTTTGGACTTGTTGCCAGTGCCACGAGAGGTGGCCTCATGTTTGCCCAGTCTGTGGTTGTGCATGCAGTTGTCACAATGGACATAGTGCTGGAGCAACTTGTAGATGAAAAATATGGTACAGAGTTTCATCATTGGGCGAAGCAAAAGGAACTGCTTGTGGCCTTAACATCTTCCCTTATTGATAGGAATGAAGACCTTGATATGTGTTTATGGTTTATCGGTGTTTAACGTCCCTAAGCGACTAAGGCTATGAGAGACGACGTAGTGAAAGGCTCCAAAAATTTCGACCACCTGGGGTTCTTTAACATGCATCGCACAGTACGCAGGCCTCTAGAATTTTGCCTCCACTGAAATTCCACCGTCGCGGCCGGGACCGAACCCACGTCTTTCGGGTCAGCAGCGGAGCGCCATAACGACTGAGCCACCGCGGCGACCCTTGGTGCGCGTGATAATGAACATGCGCCAGAGCTCGTCGCGAAGTATATTTTTAGTGCGGCTGCAAATGTTTTACTAAGCAATCACTGTAAACTGCAAAATGACAAGCTTACAGCCAGTAAGCAAGAAAAAAAGAGAAAGGTGAAAACACTGCCATCTTGACTTTATTTTAGCTGCACCTTCAGGCCATGTTTATATTGATATGTTGTTTTGTAATAGCTGATTACAATTTGCTTGCATCTGGTGGTAGATGAAACTGCAATGTTTGAATGAAAATTGATTTGTTTGTACACATTTGCATGTCATTCTCATTTTAAAATGATGTGTTTGTTAATTGCTCTCACTGCAATTTGTTGCATTGAAAAATGGGTTGTTTTTACATATTTGCATGCCTTGTTCATTTAAAATATGTGTGATAATAAATGACACTATATTCGTTTGAATGAGAAAGCCATTCACTTTTTAAATAGTTAAATCCAAATACCATATACTACAGACTGGGGTGTTAGTTTCCAAGTATAGAATGCTTTCTGGCGTCCATTCTGAATTAAAGTCACAAAGTCGTGCCCCGCAATACTTGTATTTGCTACTTGTCCGATTGGGAACGACTGCCAGCAAAGGTAACTGAGAAAATAAAAAAAAATTGAATCGTATACGTAAGTGTCTAAGAAAAAATAAGGGGGGGGGGTTGCAGGTGGTGTTGCACTACGGAAGCATTTTTCACGCGTCAGAACAGAAGCAAAATGACTGAAATCGCTTGCGCTCATAACTTGTGGCCTAAAAATATTCAAGCGGTATTTTAAAATAGAGTTTTTGAGGTAAACAGTTTGCGCCATTGTAATACCAGTGTTGGCGGATGTCACAAAAGAGGCCAATAATGTTAACTAATGAAATGATTACTGAATTGTAATAGTTAACTTTTTAAATATTTTCGAGACGCACCAAATTGCAATTAGAGGTTTGTATTAGGCCGTCCGTAATAGCCATACCAGCTAGAATTTCGGAAACGCGATTACCCTCGGCGCAAGGGCTCGTCAAACTTTGGCTATTTGGACTAGTTACGTGCACTGGAGGGGTTGCTTTGCCTGCATGCTTTTCGGAAGTGTGTATTTTGACACAAGTAGCTAGAATTAGTTCAGCCTAATTACTATTGGCCGGCTAAAAGTCCCTAATTGCAACCAGTAGCCAAACTGCTATAGTTTAAAGTTAACTGTAAAAATTTAGCTAATCAATTCAGTAGTTGACATGACTCGCCTCTTTTTTGATGTCCGCCAACACTGGTGTTACTATGCCGCAAAAACCTTCTATTTTGCTCAAATAGCCTATTTTTAAAATTTAGTCATGAGCTTCCCTGAAACACCTGATAAGCCAGGTGTTTCAGCGGAGGTGAACTAAAATTTTTATAAATAGGCTTTTTGAGATATGAAACGGCTTCTACGGCACAACAATACCTGTGTTGGCGAACATTGGAAAACATCTAAATAATGTTAATTAGTCTGCCATTTGACTAATTTCTGGTAGTTAATTTTTTAACTATAACAGTTAGCTACTGGTTGCAAATAGAGACCTGTAGCCGGTCTTTAGTAATAGCTATTTCAGTTTTTACAATTTCGGAAACGCGATCATTCTCCACACTGTGGCTCAACAAGATTTGGCTACATCGTGCCAAAATACATGCGGTTTCGAAAAGCATGCAGTCAAGACAACTTTTCTAGTGCACATAACTAGTTAGAAAAGCCAGATTTTGTCGAGACACAACGCCGAGGGTAATCACGTTTTCGAAATTCTAAAATCTGATATGGCTATTCCTAACGACCGGCTACTAGTCTATAGCTGCGAACAGCAGGCTAACTGTTATAGTTAGAAATTTAGTTATCAGAAATTTGTTAAGCGGCTAACTAAAGCTAACATTATTTATCTGTTTTCTGATGTCCGTAAATGCAGGTATTATTGTGCTGCAGAAGCTGCCTTCATACCTGAACGAGCTCATTTTCAAAAAATTTGGTTCACCTTCGCTGAAACAACCTGTATATGGCTGTATTGGGACAAAAACGCTAATCTAAGTCTCATGACCCTTTGTCCTTTTCAACAAAATTTTTATATGTGATGGGAAAATGTGCCGACCGAAGGGGATCGTACTTGGTTTTGCAACGAACGGTCTAGATTTTCTGGAAACATTGTATATCACACGAGGTGGAAAACGTCGCTTTCGCTATTTCGCAAAATCGCTGGTTTGAATCCCTGCAGAAAGTAAAATAAAATTTTGTTGAACCTGAATATTTTATAATATAATGTAATAACTGTATGCCAAAATATCTGTTTGAATCAATGCAAAAATATTTTTTGCTCCTATAATCTAGCAAAAAAAACTGCAAAGATTGTTAAAAAAGTAAGGCATTCAAATAAAGGCAGTTTTTATGACAATTATGGGACAAGAAGGATTAAGAAACTGAGGCTGAAATTTTCTGCTCAGTATTAATCCGTCCTTTTTTGCTATTCTCGAACAAAATTTCTA